>JAQIUQ010001441.1:0-12500 GCA_030378365.1 Hybognathus amarus | reverse complement strand
AGTATGCTTTCAGAAGGAGGAGCTTCATAAAGACAGGAAGTAAACAGAGCGTTACTGACAGACTGGGAAGAGAGGAGCCGCAACAATGAGAAAAAAAGTTTCCTTTGAGTTATCTGCGTACAGATGACACCATCGTTAAGATGATCCCCATTCACACAGATTTGGGAAAACGATTTAACCCGTTGTATTCTGCTCCTAGGCCAGTAGATGGTGATGAAACACTATAGTACTGAACACGTAATACACATGTGCATGATGTCATCGTCTTCAGAGATTTGGGTTTTTGTTGTTTACACAGAGACCGTTTTCACTTGGACTCAAAGGGCTCTATCTTGCACCCGGCGCAAATGACTTTATAAACTAGCGCATGTATCTTTCATATTTTGCACGTGGGCAAAGCGGGCTAGAAACATATGTATATAATGTTTAACCGACTCGGATTTGGGAGGGTTTCTCCCATCCCCATACAACGTCACTTCTGTCTTTCACTGCCCTGACAAGAATGTTGTTCTCCTCGGCTGTGAACGCTCCTGGCGCGCGCCTGGTAAACCCGCCGTCATAGTAACAATTCGCCATGCAACATGCACACCGGCTATAAAAGGGTATGTTGGATGGCGCTCTGATTGGTTTATTTCGCGTTACGCCCAAACCACACCTATGAATAATGAAGCTACTTCAGACCAACCTCTTTTAGATTTGCGCCAGGCGCAAGAGGCATTTATCCCGCCGGGAAAATAGTACAGCAGCGGGATCCGCCCACAAAGTTACTTGCACTTTGCACTTTGACACTTGCGTTTCAGACTTGCGTCTGTTTAAACGTAAAAACTAAGACTTTTTTGTTATTTTCATTATAGTTTACATGAAAATGCCGTTTTGGACACCTGAAAAAGCAAAGTTTTGAAAAAGTTTCACCCAAAACGCCATTGTTTTACGGTTTTAGTTGAAAACGGTGTTGTGTAAACTGCCCCTTAATACGGGCTTTTTAGAGCACTCTAGACAAGCTTTTCCTCTGTGGACTGTTTGTTCTCACGTTTTCTTAATGTGGTTCAGTAGCTTGATTGCAATCTGGATATTCGGGATGATGAAGAGGAAAGGTTTGCTCATGCAGATGTGGCCTTATGTAAGACTCAGACCTGCGGCTCTTTTAAAAGTTTAATGAATACGACAACATACGAGCAGTTGGGAACAAATGTTGCCTTTCTCTGGCTGTGCAACTATTGGTGAGCTTCTTCATTTTCTAATGAGGAGATTTCAAAGCAGGACACACTTTTAATTATGGATGTTTATTATTGATTTAGGGATTTTTGTCCTGCCAGATCTGATATAACGAAAGCCGATGCTGACACGAAGAGTTTGCATATGTTTGTCCGTTAAACTCATTTAGTGTTAACCTGGCCCTAGCCAGATGAATATTCGCTCCGCCTAGCTCCACTCATCCATCTGGAACCGATCCATTGAAATGGCGTTTCAGAAGGCTGGGCCTTATCAGAAAATTCTTGCATACGATTGGATAAGCCACGTGTCTGTCATCTTGATCGACGTGCTATTTTCAACCACTCACATCTGAAGCCAACCCGTGATGCTGATGGGAGCGACGCAGGAAAAAACAAAACAGAATAGCCATCAATCAGCGCAATGTCGGTAAACTGATCAATGCCGTCTGTGCCATGAAAATGTGCGGATAAAAGGCAACATTATGCACAGCAAACTTATTTTTAACAAAGAAGCCAACCAAAAAAGTATACACGAACGACTTACAGAACTCGGTTTAACATTGTTACAAGTTCAGGTAAGATGCATGTCGGATAAGCAGTCTGGTGCTTTAGCTTTATTGCCAGACTGAAGATGCCGTTCTCTGGTGTTCTTTTAATGAAACAATGTTATGTAAATTGGACAACACGGATGAAATAGCAGCATCAATGTTAACGCTTGCTTCCTCGATGCGAGCCGCCATTGTTGTCTGAATCAAACAGTCTCACGCATGACGACACGTGCTGCTCTCACTACGTCACATCTGTGATACTCCCACCCTGCGTCCTGATTGGCTAGGCCATAAAATTGCTTGGAGAAATCACTCTCAATGGGAGAGGTTCCAGATGGATGTGAGTGGAGCTAGCCGGAGCGATATTCATCTGGCTAGGGCCAGGTTAATTTAGTGTGGCATTCGAAGTATTGATTGAATAACTGAAAAAATGATAGTTTTCTAATTGTTATAAGTTTAGTTGTTTTTGGGGAGAATATGTATTTTGTCACACCATGTGATAATTTCAATTGTTAAAATAAAAAATAATAATGGATTATGAAATAATGTTGCAATGCAACTGCAAGTGTTTACCCCTGTTAAATTTGAGGCCAGTTTCAGCCTCAGCGTAATCATTTACAATAATTTACGTTAACCCCTAAATTGCAGTACCAAAGTAATACAGAAATGAAACAATATTTGTTTCAGCAGAATGAGACAACCAATCATAAAGTGCCTCAGTGCTTACCTCATTGAAAATTCATGAGCTGTACATTTGCAAAAACTCATCTCATGCTGTGTTTAGTTTTGAGCATCTAAAGAAAGGGATGTCAAACCAGTTAACTGGAGTGATGAAGAGCTGGCATGATATAGACTATTAAGACAACCAGAGAGAGCTGATCTTTGGATATTCACACAAAATTTAGTGTGCTGTAAGTTGTCCAATCAATGCTTTAAAGGTGGAATACCTAAGATTTTTGCATTAAAATATCCCCAAATCACAAGGCCAGTGTTCTATATTCAGTTAAGATGATAACTTACAAAATTCCAAATGTTTCAAACAATGTTTAAAATCGTGATATTGATATTTTAACCAAGATATTTGATAAAATTAAAAGATAAAATTGATATTTTAACCAAGGAAACGGGGCGTGTGAGCAGGGGTGAGCTGGAGTCGCCAGTCAATCACGTCATATCTGTGTTACCTCTGATTCCGCTTTGTACTAAGTGTAGTCCCTGACAAATGCGGAAGTTGTTTGTGTCGTTCAGCGTCTATCAAGCAACAAACGTCAGCATTTCTCGTGCATTTGTTATGGAACGGAGCACAATTATTCTTTTCAATTTTTCTTGGAATGTGAACTGGTTGGCTGTAAAGGGGTCGCACACCGGACGAGAAGAGCCGCGCACACGTGCTAGGACAACTCCAGTATCGCACACCGGACGTGCACTTTCTCATCAATGTATGGCCAGCAATATTGTTATGTTTAATGACATGAAAAGGAAGATTAATGTCTGTTCTATATTATGATTGTACTGTACAATTAAATACAATCGTTGCTGAGTCTGCATTCTGAAAACTTTACCTCAGAGCATCCGTTCACTGAATGAATTGAGAATCTCACCTGAAAAATCTAATAACATCAGCAATTGTCATTCAAGCAGCTGATTTCTGTAAATGAATGCAAAACTAAATGCATATTGTAGCATAGGGCGAAGTCAGGATCCATTAGCAACGATTTAACTTCAAACCCTCTCCACCATAGCTTCGTCCAGTGACTCGTACAGTAGTACCTGTGAATTTACTTTTAAACCTGACTTTTCTTGCGGCTATTTCAGTTTAATGAAGAACAAGCATGTCATTAAATGCAACATTTATAGAAATCGAACTTAACCTCATCCATGACAACTAATTTTCGATTCCCGTCTGACTGATTTATCCACGAGGGAGTTGAAAGCAGTTCCCATCATTCCTGCGTTCCTCCAACGCCGTCATCAAGCAAAGCCGTTGTTGTCATTTTGAATGTAGCGTGAGGGCTGGGTGATAAAACGAGAACGATAATTATCGCGATATAATTTTCTCTCGATAAAATCGATATCAAGAGGTCGATAAATGTTCGCTAATGTTTATGCGCGAAAAGCGGAACGAAACTCATTCTGAAACCGCGCGGCGCCAACACGGAGAGCATTCATCCGCTTCGGCTCAAAGTCTCGAAACGGCAGCGCACTGAGCGCAGCGCCAGCTCACGCACACTCGCACTCTGATCACCTCTCTCACAAGATCCAGTGAGAAGCGCTTGAGTTCAGTGAAGAACACACAGTTTAAACCAGTTTAAAGGCAGATGAAACACTGCTGACAAAGGAGAACACTGCGTGCAAAATTAAATCATACTGAATCCATTTAGCCTATCAAAACGGGATTTACTGGTAAGGTTAAGCCTAGTAGTATTAACTGCACCATGAAATGTGGGCATATACAGATTGATAATTGTATAATATTATTAATGTAGTCAATGTATTAAATGACTGGTATGGAATATAAGTACAGTATTTAATAAATGTATTTAACTGTTAGGCTACTGTTCTATACATAATACCATAGAAACCATAAAGTTTAATGCCAATGATAGCCAGGTGCTAAGTCATAGGCTATGCCTAGTTTTATCTGTGGTTATCATGATCTAAATGCACTTAGACTGGATGCCCAATGGTTAATTAATACAACTCAAACAGTCAGAATATTACTTTTTACCAAATAAAAATATGGTTGTTACATTCAAAAAAAAAAAACAGAAGTTACTGCTTTTGTTAATGAACATAAATTTAAAGAGTAGTTTAAAAACACAATTAACGCTCTGGCTTTCATACAACTTTCACTTAAGGAGCAAAAATCTGCCTTTAAACTTGAAAGAAATAAAGATTTGACCTATATTCGTGATAATTATCGATATCGACTTATAAAAAAAATTATCGCTGATAATTTCCTTTGGCCATATCGCCCAGCCCTATGTAGCGCCCTCTAGCGGCATACAATCTTAGGTATTGCAGCTTTAACCTCATGAATATTCAAATGAAGTAACCCATGATTAGCAGAACCTAGATAATTTCAAGTTTGTCACTGTATATCAGTGTTTCACTGTTGCTTATGTGGTTGTTTTATTGGAGGTAATGCATTTCTGATGTCAGAAAATCTTTCTGTGTCGATACATCAGTGGTGGATTCAGTCCAAAGCTCATAACAAAAGCCAAGGGCAACATCTGCTTAGTCCCCTGCAGTCAATCATTTTATCCTTTAACTCCATCTTTGATCACCAAAATGCAAATGAGCCCCACCTCCACTCACTCAGAGATCAGCTGGTTGACAATTCACACGTTGATCTGATTGGTTACAACGTCGTTTGTGATATCTGAAACGTCAGCGAATTTTCGAACCGTGTTTGGTCCACTGCAGTTTTAAGGAGGAAATACTCAGCAATGCTGTTCGACTTATGAATTTACACATGGTTTGTCTTAAAGCATATTAAAAATGCCACATAGACACAAACAAGCTGGATCTTCACCACAGGGAGACGTTAAACTTTAATGTTTCGTTCAGCATCCTCACAGCACCGTTCGCTCTACTTCAAGGGTTTGATATTTTGAACCAGCTGATATGCAGAGTGGATTGTAAGTATTCATCGAGGGATTTTTACTCAGTTTAGATGTGTCTCCCAGCATAGCAGGGGCTCTTCTGGGACAGTGCCGTTTGGCCCCTTCGGTCCCTCAGATCCCCGTGAAGGTGATGTGCATAACCCCATTAATCTTTTGAAGAGGCATTTGACCTTTGAAACTCATTAAGCGCTGCACCCTCACAGATGCCGGATATGAGCCGGATATGAGCCGTGTCCTTCTCCCTCTTTATCAGTGCGAGACAGAAACTTGTTCCCTCGGCTTCCCTCACCGGTGGAGGCTTTGAACAGTGACCTGGAAAATCACCCGACCTTTTAATACGTGGTTTCCCGCTGATGAATAAATTCATAAATGTATGCTCTGGCATGAAGGCTTTACTCGGCCTCCTCAGAGCCGTGGGTTTAGGATTGGGATTGCTCTCGCTCCGGTGTTGGGAGAATGCGTCTTTTTGGAGTTGGGGGTTTGGGGTTGTGGTTGGAGTTGTTGTGGTTGTTGTTGGGGTTGGAATTGCAGTTGGGTTTGTGGTTGGAGTTGCGGTTGGGGTTGTAGTTGGGTTTGTAGTTGTAGTTGGGGTTGTGGTTGTGGAGATTGGGTTGTGGTTGTAGTTGCGGTTGGGGTTGTGGTTGGAGTTGTAGTATAGTTGGGGTTGGAGTTGATGGTTGCAGGCTGGAGACATGGCGTAGTGGTTTAGTGCATGCACTCTGAGTTTTGCTGCTCATTTGAGAGACTTGATGGAGGATCTGCAGAAATGCTGTTTCAAAATCCAATAGGTTCTTGTAGGGGTTGAATTAGAATTTGAGTTATGTTTTAATTTGATGCATTATCTACATCATCAACTAATTAAAATGAAAGCCCCTCTAAACCCATTAAGTGTTGTTTTAGTGTTATTCATATAGTTGTATTTCATTTTTATAATTTCTGTTTTTATTTTATGTACTTGATGTGCTAAATGTCTTTTTAGTGTTTAGTTTTTATTTCAGTTTGTTTAATTCATTTTAATACTTTAACTGTTTTTTTTAATGTAAAGTTTTTCATCTGTAATTATTTTTTTTATTTCAACTTTATTTCAATTAAAAACAACTTTTCAATAGTTAACACCACTGCGCATCAACTAGTCGATAGTCAGCTCGTTGTTACCATCTCTAATGATGCCATCTCTAATTCATGTTTTGCTTTTGATTTATTGTTTTGTAAAGTTATCTTTATTTAGCACCATAGAAATTGCAGTTTCACAGTAATAATAAACAGGAAAAGTAACATAATTAATGATGCAAACTTCATTAAATGTCTGATCTTGTTTTCTCTCCATCATTTCCTGCCATCTTACAGTAATAAGTGGGAAAAGGCAAGCAACATAAAAATAATGCAAGTAATGTCCTGAAACCCCACAGGCAAACGAGCCGGAGTCTGCGGCTGAACCTGTACAGCTGAATCGCAATCAGTGTGTGTGTGTGTTTGCTCTGATTGCAATCAAAACAACTGAGGGTGGTCTGCTTTCACAGTACAAGTGTGTGTGTGAGCTTTGCACTAAACTGTTAACCTCCAATTTAAGACTTCGAGCAAACATTGTCCAGCTTGAAAGAGAAAATGTACCTGAATGTTTTTATGGTGGAGCATTTCTGTAATATCACAACTGAAGCTTCATCTGGGAACATATAAATCCTGGCACACTTGGAATGGATGCGCTGTAGAGATAACCGCTTGATTTATCGGCTTTTTACTTTTTTTAAGATGCGTAGACGTGCGCTGTGTTGCTTTTCCAGTGTTTCGAAGGCTTCACGTTCTGTTTCTCTGGGTTTATTACTGTGGAGGTTTGGATGTAGAACTACAACAACTGATCGATTGATTTGATCTTGAAAACGGCTTACAATGAATGTCTTTTACATTAGTTTTCTGTGCTCCTATTTTTTTAAGCCATAACTGTTATATCAAGAAAATTCTTGTGTACAATGACATGACTGAAACTCCCCGTTTCCTAACATAACAGAGACACATCTGGACATGTTATATAAGTGGTGTATTGTAATCGCAACACAATTCTGCTCAGTCACTGAGTCTACTACTCCTAAATTAAAAATAAAATAATAAATCCAGTGTCCAGATTGCATTTAAGTCTCTCATGATTATGATGTCTTGCCTTTTCCAAGACATTTCTGAGATGCTGCCATTCTATTAATCCGCGTTACCGGGAAGAATAGACCTGTGATTATTTTCTGATTATGACTGGTCATGTGACATGAAACATGGCGTTTGTCGTGGACATCATTACTTGTGTCACATGACCCTCAACAAAAGGTCATTTGATGCTCAACAAACATTTATTGTCGGTTTTCAGGGATTCTTTGAAGAATAATAAAGTTGAAAAGAACAGCACTTATTTGTAACCGTGTTAAAAGTCCTTACTGTCAATCAATATTGATCAATTTATCTTTCTTAAATAAAAGTATTCCAAAAAGAGGGAAAACTTGAGAGTACAGTAATACTGATGATTAATACAAACACAATAGTGACCGGTTATCGCAGTAGTTGCAGTAAATAGCATTCCTTGAATGATGAAGCTCGATGGAGCAGAACTGCTGTTTTACAACCGAAGACAAAGATCCTTCGCCTTCATTCCCCACATTACGACTTACATAAAAAATAGCAGTCGGGCAAGTTTTGGAAAAATAAGTAAAAGAGCTTTTATTTTGAGTAAAAGATGGAAATTTTTTGCTTTGTTAGTGAATGATTGCTTTGCGATGTGTGTGTGTGGTGATGTAATGTGTGGTCAGATGGTCAGTTGGTCTCCAGATGGAGGCTCACCGGAAGTGCCAGTTCCCTCTATCCACTACTTGAGTCTGTACACACACACACACACACACACACACACACACACACACACACACACACACACACACACACACACACACACACACACACACACACACACACACACACACACACACACACACACACACACACACACACACACACACACACACACACACACACACACACACACACACACACACACACACACACACACACACACACACACACACACACACACACACACACACACACACACACACACACACACACACACACACACACACACACACACACAGCAGCAGCAGCACAGCACACACACACACACACACACACACACACACACACACACACACACACACACACACACACACACACACACACACACACACACACACACACACACACACACACACACACACACACACACACACACACACACACACACACACACACACACACACACACACACACACACACACACACACACACACACACACACACACACACACACACACACACACACACACACACACACACACACACACACACACACACACACACACACACACACACACACACACACACACACACACACACACACACACACACACACACACACACACACACACACACACACACACACACACACACACACACACACACACACACACACACACACACACACACACACACACACACACACACACACACACACACACACACACACACACACACACACACACACACACACACACACACACACACACACACACACACACACACACACACACACACACACACGCAGATAATGGCTGCATGTGTGTGTGTTTGACAGTGTCACCCTTTATTTCTCCTTGTCTCTGAGGTAATTGTAGATTACTTTAGCACTCCTTGAGGTCAGATCAAGGATAATTTAGCAGACAGAGTCTAAATGAGAAGAAATATAATTCACCTGGCTGTGTGTGTGTGTGTGTGTGTGTGTTTCTGACCCAGTGTGCTACTCATCCAGTGTGTTGTGTGTGTGTGTGTGTGTGTGTGTGTGTGTGTGGGGACCTTGGTCAATGACTGGTGTTGTGTTGGCCTTGTCTTTGGTCAGATGGAGAATGACTCCAGTACAGCCATTGATACACGCGCACGCACGCACGCACACACGCACACACACACGCGCGCGCACGCGCACGCGCAGCAGGGCGCACGCACGCACACGCACACGCACACGCACGCACACACACACACACACACACACACACACACACACACACACACACACACACACACACACACACACACACACACAGTTAAGTCACTCACTTAAGCCGCGTTTCCACCGCAATTTCCAGGAACTATTTGTCCCAGGAACTTTTTTTTTCCCAGACCGCTTGCTTGCTGCGTTTACACCACGTACTAAAGTACCGGTCCGAGGCGGGAAGATTATGTAGTGACGTTAAACTGCGTGTGTCTGCTCTTCCTAGCCTGCGCGTTTGTTTTGAGTTTTGTATGGAGAAGATTCAAGCTTTGCTGCTTTTGTGTGCGATTGGTTTACTAACGAGGTAATTAACAAAATGGCAGAAAAGAGAGAGCACCCAAAGCGTATTCAGAAAGCTTGTAATGTAATATAAAAGTAGACATTTTTATCAGCGGACTTTGACCGTGAGATGGATGGGACGAATGCGCGCCATCAGGCAGAAAGAATAGCGTGGTAAGAACCAATCAGCATTGTTCAGCGCACAAGTCCCACCCCGAAAGTTCCTGAACTCTGAAAAAGTACTACCTCATAGTGATGGGCGGTAAACCGGTTCAAACCGAAAACCGGTTTATATTTTCGTCACGATTTTGATTTTGAATAAACCGCCATACCGGTTTAATTACACAACGTTCAGAACGACCGTTACGCTGCGCGACCATAGAGTGCGCGACACTGTTTCAGACGGACCCTTTACCCGTTGCACTACTGAGCACCGACGAGGGTAAACAAACAGCAGCGCTCTGTTACGTTACATGGACGATGGACGCTGAAGAATTAGTACAACATGACAGTGATGACACCAAAGAAGAACTTGTGCCAAAAAGAGGAGCCGGGTCTGTTGTTTGGAGGTTTTTTGTTTTCCAAAAATCCGAACGTCGACCAGTTGGGCTAAAATTCTCCGCTGGGGAGAAATGACCCGGCAACACAAGCAAATTGCTCCAGCGCCTTAGCCGCAAACATGTCTTGGAATATCAAGAATGTATTAAATCAGCCGCGGATTCAGCCGCGGATTTCAGCGCCCTCCACATCAGCATGTAACACAGGGAAAGCTAAAGAAAAGTCGAGCCAAATATTGTCTCCATTATACAGGATAATCCTGTGTGCCAAGTAAGTTAGCACTTTATATTTATTTTATGTTTGTTCTGGTTTCGAAGCAATACTTTTGAAGGAATAACTAATGCAAGTTGCATAATTTTGTTTTAATTTCTTTAATAGACCTCAAAAGCAATGCAAGACAAGAATTTCCTTTTATATTTACTTGAATGCACGTAATGTTCCTGGATTTGTACTTGAACTAGCAAAAGTATTCCAAGTTTTTCTAATTGTGTTGTTTAAAATAAAAGTTCTGTATTTTGACTGCAGTTGTCTTTGCATTTTGATTCCTCACTTCATTAGAATCATGAATGGCTCTTATTTGTAAACAGCATAATTTTCTGGGGCCATGCAAACCTGTATTACTAGTGTGGAATTATTCTACAATATTCACTAATGACCGTAAAATAGACCATCCTAAGTCAATTTACTGGAGTAATTCCTCCTTAACCAGTAGAAAATGCATTGAACACCTGACTATGCATAAAAAAAATAAAAAACCGAAAAAAAACCGAAAAACCGTTATGATTTTGAAAAAAACCGTGATATAAATTTTTGGTCCAACCGCCCAGCACTACTACCTCGCAAGCAGGTAACTCTTTGGGGGTTCCTGCGGTGTAAACACACCGAGTACCACCCCAAAGTTCCTAGTTCCTGGGAAAGTTCCTGCGGTGGAAACGCGGCTTTAGTCACTCGCTCACTCACAGTGAATCCTTTAGTAGAAAGATGTTTGTCATTTTTGGTCACTTTGTTTTGGAGAATATTTGTAATGGTGCAATAGAGAATTATTTGGGTAGGTGTGTTTCATGCTTGTCAGAATGTAGCCGTCTCTAGTTTTATAGTCAAGTTTTTGAGTTGTTTTTATCATTCTGATGAATCAAAGCTCAAGTAATTCTTGAGCTAAATCTCCCAAATCCTCCAAAACAACTGAAGCAAAGCCAATCTAAAGTCATTGCACAAATAAATCATAGCAGATGTATATTATAACTGACAGCGTACCGTTTGCATTACTCTGCAATCCCTGCAGTGAATCCCAAAGCTAAGATGTGTTGAGAATAATCAGTGATATTTGTTAAAGCAAGCATCACTTTGATGATTAGTAATTTTTTTTTTCATAAACAGATGCTGGGCGGTAAACCGGTTCAAACCGAAAACCGGTTTATATTTTCGTCACGATTTTGATTTTGAATAAACCGCCATACCGGTTTAATTACACAACGTTCGGAACGACCGTTACGCTGCGCGACCATAGAGTGCGCGACACTGTTTCAGACGGACCCTTCACCCATTGCACTACTGAGCACTGACGAGTGTAAACAAACAGCAGCGCTCTGTTACGTTACATGGACGATGGATGCTGAAGAATTAGTACAACATGACAGTGATGACACCGAAGAAGAACTTGTGCCAAAAAGAGGAGCCGGGACTGTTGTTTGGAGGTTTTTTGTTTTCCAAAAATCCGACGTCGACCAAACAACCATTTTATGTAAGTGCTGTCGGGTTAAAATTCTCAGCTGGGGAGAATGATCCCGGCAACACAAGCAAATTGCTCCAGCGCCTTAGCCGCAATCATGTCTTGGAATATCAAGAATGTATTAAATCAGGCGGGATTTAGCGCCCTCCACATCAGCATGCAACACGGGGAAAGCTAAAGAAAAGTCGAGCTAATTGATTGTTTCCATTATACAGGATAATCATGTGTGCCAAGTAAGTTAGCACTTTATATTTATTTTATGTTTGTTCTGGTTTCGAAGCAATACTTTTGAAGGAATAACTAATGCAAGTTGCATAATTTTGTTTTTAATTTCTTTAATAGACCTCAAAAGCAATGCAAGACAAGATTTCCTTTTATATTTTCACTTTGAATGCACGTGATGTTCCTGGATTTGTACTCTGAACTAGCAAAAGTATTCCAAGTTGTTCTTCAATTCTACCAGAAAGACTC
>JAQIUQ010001440.1:5000-25029 GCA_030378365.1 Hybognathus amarus | reverse complement strand
AATATTACTTGAGTTCAGTTCATGCTGTGCTATTCAGGCAGGATTTGTCTTCCGTCAGGAACCTCCACTGTGAATGGCTGCTTTATCCTACAGAGCACCTATTGATATGATAAACACTTAATATTCATCTGATATAAATATAGTGCAGTGTCCAAGGTTGGTCAGCACGCCTTTTTTCCGTCCGTCGAGGTGATGTACTGCCGCCCATTTTTTGTTCTTCGCAGTCCTTATCAGACACTACTGAAGAAAGAGGAGGTTTAATTGGACCGCTTCAAATTCTGGATGATTAGATTTTCGTTTGACAGAGCTTAGACTGGCAATTTGGCCAGCACTTGAAAGGGAATGTATCTGCCAGTAAAACCCAAAGCATACTTGGTCAGTCCGGAGCTTTATTCTGTAAAGATTGCCAGAGCAATCTTCAGTCTTTAAAAAAGAAGCCCTTGTCCTTTCAACCAACAACAGATTACCATTTTTTATAATGGCCTCTTTATGATATTTAAAAGCTGCTACCGCGAAGCAGCAATTGCTTCTGTGGTTTTCTTCCATTTGTTGTCTTATCCATTTGTATCTTTCCATTTGTTTGGCACAGTTTGAATGCTTGTGTATGGAAGTGTACAGACATACTGATCAGACAAAGCATTTCATTCATTGTTGCCTTCCTGCTTCCCTCCATCATTGTACAACCTCTTCCTCTAAGATCTGTCTGACATCCTGTTTGAACTCCCTTTCAGACCAAAAACAAAGACTTTAAAGGGAGTTATAAAGCAGCAGGTGCAAAAACCCGTGTGGAATCTAAGTGTGTTCACAGCAATGGTTTTTGAAGGCTCTCTTGAACAACCTCGGTTTAATACTAATCCATATTTAATTAGGAGTCACCCACCGCTTTCTTGTTCACTGTAGATGTTACTTGCTGAAAGTTCGGCAGGCTTTAAAGGAGATGCTTGTAAGGTTAGACATGGGATTACTCTTAAGTAAGCAAATCAGGAGAGGAAGGAATGGGGTGCCTGCCATTCAGCGCTCTTGTTTTTCATTTCATTTATAGTGATAAAACTGAAACTGCTACTAAACCGGCAATACCTCTGGAATTCGTCGGGAAATATTTGCTGTTCACAGCATTGGCAGTGTTTGCTTTTTTAACCTAATACTGAAAAGATTTAGCGTCAACTAAGTTCTTTGCAAATACTGCTTTATGACAAAGAGGTGCTGTTTATCTTGGCCTGTATATCTGACATATGCGACTGAGGTAACTTCAGCTTTTGGTCTACGTTCGAACAAAAAGTCTTAATGGTTTGAAGCTCATGTTGGCCAAGAAGGAAAGGTCTGTTAGCTGATCAGTTTTTAATGTCACCGAACTTTCGATTTTACTTTAACATGCTGTTGACTTGATCAGTCATCTTGCTAAAAATAATTGGCATGGTTGTGCAAAATTAGGAATTCTATTTTGCACTTTATATTCTATTTATACAAGCTTTTCTTAGTTAAAAATTCCAGTTCTTATGTAATTTTTCTATTAGAATTTCCGATTCGTTTGAATTTTGAATGCCACGCCGGTACCCTGGTTGATATACCCCAACCGAAGAAATGTAAAGAAAAAGAAAAATACAGAGAACAATTTGTGAAATACAGCACTTTTCAAAAGTTTGAGGTCAGTAAGATATCAGTTTCAATTTGTTTTATTTAGCAAACATGCATTAAAAACAGGTGATTCAGAAGTTGACAGTAAAGGCACTTATAAAGTTAAAACATATTTATATTTAGGCACTCATTTTGTTATTAGTAGGGAGAATTCACGAAAAAGCCGTCACCGTCCAGCGGAAAATTATTCCAGGACGAGTAATAGTAGTGATCGGAAGTCTTCTTGGAGCAGCAAAATCAGGATATTGAGTCTAGCTATCTGAAGGATCATGTGACACTGAAGACTGGAGTAATGATGCTGAAAATACAGCTTTGATCACAGTAATTTTAAAATATATAAAAATAGAGTTATTTTAAATTGTAATGTTTTCACCTATGTTACAGTTTTCATAAATATTTTTGATCAAATAAATGCAGCCATGGTGAGCATAAAAGACATTCAAAGATAAAAAAAAATGAAAAACTTTCACAATCTTAACCACAAACACTGGAATGGTAGTGTGTTTATATGACAGAATTTGTGTCTGTTCAAAAATAATAGGTACAGATTTATTCACAGACATCTGAAACATCCAATAATACAATTACTGCTTGCAGATATGTATTTTTTAGTAGGTGCTTCAGAACAAAAGAACTGATGCCACTGACTTCCCACTTTTGTGCATTTTTAGGGCAAGATCTATGGCTTTGTCTAGTTGTAACCAGTCTGCTAATCGCAATAGCGGTCCTTTCCTAATAGATCAGAGTCTGACTGTTAAATAAAACTCTGTAACATCTACCTCAATATGAAACAAGTGTACCAGTCACTGTGGATCCTTTGAAAAGTTCAAATGCAGAGGAAAACTTTTACAACTGTAATAAGATTACAGGTTAGCACCGCCGCCGCTGCAGTCAACCCACAGAAAACACTCATGCTCTGGTGAAGCCGCTCTAGGAGAAATGGCAGCCAGTGTTGACTTAATGTCAGCTATACATTTAGCTTTCTGCCTGGCAAGGGCCAGGAAAGAGAATCTAATTTATCTGGAGTCTCAGAGGCATGATGACTGCCATACACTGACATTACACACACGCACACACACATATACTCACACCCTTGGGTAAATAGGCTTCCACCAGCCTCTCTGGTTCGCTTTCTCACTCACTCACGCAGGCATCCAAGCATGCCGAGGCATGCACAGTGAACCAATGAGTTATCGAATGATTGACACCATGCAGCCACTTCTAAATGGATATTGAGTATTCATCGAAAGACTGCCACGATGAATAACAGGCTAAAATGTGTGTGCTTCTAAACCTTTCTGAATGTGTTTTCCTATGCCTTCTTTTCCAGAAAGGGATTCCCATAGGGTCTTTCTGCAAAGACTTCAATGAGAAAACCAAAGACCTCAAAGAAGGCATCCCTCTTCCCATCAAGATCAATGTGAAGGTAATGTAACCACTAATTAGTAATACTGTTGTCGTTTTCTCAATGTCAGCACCATTTTACCAATCAGTCACAGATGTGACGTCTTGGGGGCCTCATAATACACCTTATTGCTTTCAATCAATCTTGCTCTCGTTTGTTTTGCCGCTTGTTTTCTCGGTTTATGAGTCCCCGGAGTACTCGATTTACATTCGCATCTCAGGCGCATTCAGCAAACAGCATTAGATGCTTCTCGAATGCCAAAACACGGATTAGGCCTTCTACTGACATTATGATCAAATGAAGGTATTGAGCGAAGTGGATTAAACAGATGAACAGAGCTTTCCCAATCTGAGCGTGACTTGTAAACGAGGAATAGTCACTGATGCGGCGTATTGCAATGTTCGTCTGGCCTAGGTTTATCTCCCCACTCACCTTTTCAGGGAGCTTCAGCATGTTTATTATGATGTTTTGTCAAGGACACACTTTCCATCATTGAAGTCAAAGACCGTGAATGTGCTCCACTAAGTTTCTTGGAGAAATAGGGCCGTCTGATGGATCCCTCACTTGTGTGCATTAGCAGCTTTTTTTTCCATGACACATTTTAGTCTTTGTTTCTCTCGTATAATCTTTCTGTCTTTTCTAATCTATTTCTCCCATTTTCCACCCGCCCTCTGTAACAAAATGAGCGGTCCAGCACTTTCTCCTCATATTCTCGTCTCTTAAATAAAGATGGATTGAAGGCTGTTAGTAATGCTTGCCGAGTCTGCGACAAAGCGCAGGGGCATTTGAGCAAAAGCCCATTTATAAAGGTTGTGAGAAATGGCTTTTTATTATGGAGGGGTCATTGATCTCAACTTTTAAAGTGACCCGACTGTGTGAAATTAGTACTCATTACAGGTTTCTATCTCTTTTACATTAAAGAACTGATGAAAACCTCTGTGGTTTTCAGTTGGAAGTCCCAGTTTCAATATCCCTCTGTCTAAGCAATATGGGAGATGCCATTGCAGTCCAGACGGGGTGCAGACATTGTGAGGAAATTATATGACCACATTATGCTCCGGCACTGCCACCCAACCCAGTCTAGGGTGTTTTAATATCTCATGTCTAATGCGCTGTCTCAGTCAGGATCCAAACACATAATCTTTTCTTCTAGGATGATTAAGTGAGTCTCCAGTGGTCCACTTCTGCCACAGTTTGAATCTAGAGGCTTCTGTTGCATAAAGTAGAACTAGACATCTTCTGTAACAATGTCACCTTCATCTAGCTCATCCCTTTGTGTTGTCCTGTCAGTTGTGCTTGCCCGAGGGTGGGAATTGTCAGGCTTTGTTGTTGGAGCTCCTCTGCAGGTACATCAGCTCTCGTTCCAGGACCAGCTGCAAGACATTTTCAGAGGGAGAGAGAGGAAAATGTGCACCTCAGTGCTGTTGCCATTCATCATTCGTTCTTTGAATACACATGCAACGGCTCACTGTGATTGGACTTGCTGACATGACTGTTCATCATATTTTTACAATAACAATAATTAAGGTCAAATTCGGTACTATTAAAGGGTACATATCATGCTTTTAAATCGTTCATTTGTGGTCTCTATAAAGCATAACTGCAATGCTTGGGTCTGAATTCCTCATTATTATAGCTCCACAGGCCCCTTTTCTACCCCTTTTCTGATGTCCTTCTGTGAGCAAGTCGTTTCAATGCGGCCCCTTTAAATAAAAAGGCGTACCGTCTTACCCCGCCTGCTTTCCAGGTCACTGAGTTCACGGTCAGTTCAACTCTCAGCGTTCGGCCATTATTATAGTTTGATAAGAGATATGATTACTATAGCTTTCAAAGAACATTTTTATTCACACATTAACAAAATGTCAACAACTGAAGACTTGTCCACCAAGCCTTACATATTTGAGCCAGAGCGAGCGATTTGAAAAGATGACGACGATGAACCGTCTTCATATGGAGGCAGGTATATAAGTTAACTATGTTGTGTTATTAGTGAAAGTCGACTATTTCTCGTGTTAAAACAAGCACACTGACAAGATAAATGACTGCGGTCTGATCTTACCACTAAAAATCTGTATTGATAATAATACGATAACTTACGTTTAGAAAGCATCAGGAAACACAGCAGCTATAAATGATAGAAGGAATTTACCCCTCATTCAGATGAAGTCGATCGGCAAACCCTTCTGTATACTGGCTGAGGTTGTTGAAGTGGGATCCTTGAAGTGCTTCATTTCACTACATCCAACAACCGAACATTTTGACTAGCCCTCTCGTAACTTCTGCATCATTGAGCTTGGACTACAAAATCGGAGCGAGATACAAAATGGCGCATTGCTCGTAGTGTTGGACCGGTAGTCAGTGTCCTTATTTGTCAGTTCCGCTGCAAATACGGTGACGTACTTGCTCAAAAAACGTCATAGACAACAGAAAAATCTGAACAGGTTGAAAAATATGACCAAAACAGAATATAAAGATATAAACGAAGCACCTGAAGAGAATAATTTCATCTTTTCTGTACTTATAAACACTCCAAATCTTACAAAAAAATGCATTTAAGGGCTAAAAAAGTGGATTTTGCATGATATGTCCCCTTTAAATAGTTGTTTATTAGCATGCATATTACTAGGATATTAGCCTTTTATTAGTACATATAAAGCACATATGAATGTCTTATTCTGCATGACCATGTTCTACATCCCTTAATCCTACCTAATAGACCCCCTTTGCGCTGACGTCACAGTTACGTCACGGCGCTAGCTGGAGGCAAAACAAAGTGAAAACTGGAGGCGGCCAATGCAAACCAGCACAGATTCGGCTACATAATAAGGAGCTTAAATTACTTTTATTACTATTAAATGTCATCTTGTTGTGTTGTTTGGTGCAAGAATCGATGAAAATGAATGCTGTAGCTGGAATTTTTATTTCTAGAAAATATTCACATCATTAAAATCGCACCAGTAATGTCACGTTTACATTGTCATATTCTCTGCGCTGGCTCGGCAGAACTGCAGATCGTACACAAGTCTTATACATGACCATTCAGCACATAGTTATAGGCATCTAAAGATTTATATGCCCTCAGTTTCTCTTACAATCGGTTTCTCTATTAGGTAGGTGTAAAAGTAAGGCCACTCAACCGAGGTAACGTTAATCCTGTCGGATCGTCCATGCATTGAGTGAGCGTGTGAAGGCTACAGGTCGGCCAATCTACGGCCAATTAACTTTTGAAAATAACAATCACGGTCCTGGACAGAGAGTGACCTTACACATTAAGATAAAATCGGATTTTCTCCAGTCATTGTTAAAGAAACAAGCTAATAAAACTTGCTAACCAGCGTCAGTGAAGCAGCCAGAGGGATCGTTCTGCCTCCACCTAAGCTCCGCCCACATAAAACGTTCACCGTGTTTACCAACTGAAAAGGGGTCTATACCTGAACTTAAAGGGGTCATGAACTGGCTTTTTAAATCTTATTATATTGGGTCAACTTATGACATTCGCTTGGTTTTTACATTAAAAAACATCAGAATGAATAAGTAATAGGCTATTTTCCACACCAGTTTTGAGCCCAGCTCAAAAACGCTCAGTTTTTATGGGCGTCTCGCATTGAAGACTTGGAACTAAACATCCACTGCTGTGATTGGATAACAGTTTTGCATTTTATAATGAGTTTCACTCTCGATCCGGTTTGTCGTCACGAGGTAGGCCTATGTTATTTAGCTATACGTGTAATGCATGATCAGTGGGTCAGAATAAACCGGCCGTGTTGAAGTAGGCATTGATCTTCTCCTGCAGGGGTGGTGTTTTATCCTCTCTGGCGTCATAGTTCCCCACTTTGAAAAAACGAGTCGTTTGCTGAGCCTGGTGTCAGGCTTTTATTGGACTAACGAGGAAAACTTACAGGGATATTCTTATAATATGATGACCTCTTAGAAGTCAAAAGCTCAAGGAAAATTTGATTTCTCAGTTCATCACCCCTTTAACAACTATTGGGTGTGGTGTGTGGTTGCTAAGGTGCTCTCAGCAGTTTTAGCACATTGCTAGGTGGCTGCTTGTGTTATGACTCGGTTGTTGTTGTTGCGGTTCTTGTTGTTGTTGTTTTTCTTTAGTTTTTGTTGGTCTGATTGGTGACTGGGGCATGACATGAGCACACCTAAATCTCCTCATGGCACCTTTTTTTTACCAGGCCGTTTTACCTGACCTGTGCTCCAGATGTGAGAATATTTGTTTTGTTTCGCATCCATGCATTCGTTCTGACAACACTCACAGTTATTAACTCATTCACTTGCGGTCACGACTAATCAACATTATTGATTACTGATATTTTGACTCTTGTTTTGGTAATTTTTTGTGTAATAAATTCTTTTTGGAGTGAATTTTACTGTCATCTTCCCTAATGTCGCATGTGATTCATGTGTGACATTTGGGTGTTCAGGATGGTTTCTTGTTGGTTGCTTACTGGCCCAAGTCATAAGAGCCCGTCCCCAGTCTCCATCACATCTAAAATTAAACAGTGTATTATTCATGCCAGGCCGCTGGTCACTTTGTAAAGAAAACTATGCGCCTATGACTTAACATTTAATATGCAATGCATGCACATGACGTCACCATTTTTCACAAACTGACATTTTTGTAGTTTACACTGAGACTATAATGGCATTGCTTACAAAAACTTGCACTTTGAAACCTGTTTTCAACAATTTGCATTTCAGACCCCCAAAACACCATTGTCATGTAAATGAATGGCCAAAATGCACAAAATGTTTTCCTTATTTTTATTAATATTTATATTCTATTATAACATTTATTCGTATTTAGATTTTTTTAAAAATATTTCTATTTAACCTTTTTATTTCAGTTGTGTTTCTTTTTTCATTTTAGTACTTTTTCTCTTCTTTTTTTCAGTTAGTTGCTATGGCAAGATTTCCCATTTAAGTTTTCATCTAATATACTTATTTTATTTTAGTTGTGCTCTATTTCAGTTAATTAAAATGAATTTTAATAGTTGTAGATTTAATTAAAAATGTCAAAACGGCTAACAGCTCTTTCAATCCAAATCTGGCGAATTATTTTTTTGTTTATTTATTTATTTATTTTTTATTGATCTGATTGCTTAGAAATACCCTCTCTAACAAATAGAAAATGTGCATTAAAAATTACATTAGTAATAAAGAAAAGTCGATCATAAAGGAAAAATTACCCAAAAAATGTATATATTCTTTTCATTTGCAGTATTTATAAAACTCTTAAAGGAACAGGTCCCCTCAAAATGAAAATTGTCATAATTCACTCACCCTCGTTGGTTCCAAAAGTGTTGGAACGAGTCAATATGACTCATGTGCTATAGTGAATTTCATTGTATATTTTATTGTAAAAGAGAAGTTTGTGCACTTCTACTACAAATATCATCTTTGGTATTCTAAGGTCAGATATGGTTTCTAAAAGACATGAGGTTTAGTAAATTATGACACAATGCTTATATATTGGGTGAACTATTCCTTTAAGACATCCCTCCATTGCCAAACAAAGGGGAAATAATTTTTTATGATTCATTCTTTGAGTCCTAAAGGCAGATTAGGCCCTAAAGCTTAGAGTCCTCTCACTATACTGATGAGCATTCGACGGGATTGAAGATTAGCCTGAGCTACGTGATCTTTAGCTGCAGGGGGTTTGGGCACATTCTGGTGGAGTTTGCAGTACAATACTTGCTTTAGGCTTGAGCCGGATGGCTGCAATGCATTTTAGCCAGGCTGTCTCCCCAAGTCAGACTGCCTGTGAAGTCCCAGTTGTCCCATTAAGCTGTCTGCTGCCCACTCATTGTTTTTGAGCCTCTCTATGCAGACTAATCCCTGCCTTAAAGCATTGGTTTTGGCAGGCCTGACAGTTGAGGGTGTGTGCCGGGGGAATGGAGGGTGTGAATGCATGCGCCTGGCTTCACTCGACTCTGACTTTCGAGTTTATGAGAGGCTGTCAAGTCTATGGATGACAATGAGATTCTGTCAGGCTCCAGAGACTCTATCGGATGCTACAGGATTTTAGCTTTTCTCGCACTCGAACAGAATAGTGTTTGTGATACCACCCGCTGATGTGCGATGAGACTGAGAGACTGAGACCGATGGCTCGATGCCCACAAACCCAAATGAACATAACATTTCGTCCCCGCAGTCTCAATAGATAATTCGTTCAAAATATAAATTCAACACACAATCCATAATGTTTTAGAATAACTGCAGTAGATAAGAGGGTTCTCAAATATTGTACGCTTTTATTTTATTCATATCATTCTAATGTGTTTTTTATGTGAATTTATTTTACCTCATTTAGATTCTGTTCAAACAACATGGGTTTAATTCACATTTTCATCTTTTGATGGAAATCCAGGATTCTTTTTTTGTTGTTTTTGAGGGATCAGTAGTTGCAGTGCTGGTTGACTTAGTGCCTTGGGCAAGATATGACACCAATGGGGAAAAGACACTTCTTAAAGGGATACTCCACTTTTTGGAAATAGGCTCATTTTACAACTCCCCAGAGTTAAACAGTTAAGGTTTTACCGTTTTCTAATCTCATTCAGCCATAATCCAGTCAATGAGATCAGAAACTGTCTGACCAGTAACCAGACAGTTTCTGGTCTCATTGACTTCCATAGTATATATTTTTTTTCCTGAATAGAAGTCAATGAGACCAGAAACTGTCTACTGATATTCTTCTAAATATCAGGAAAATCGTCTAAATGGATTCGAAAACGTTAAAACTCAACTGTTTAACTCTGGGGGAGTTGTAAAATGTGCCTATTTCCAAAAAGTGGAGTATCCCTTTAATGATGTTTAGTGATATATGTAACATACTAAACAAACTTGCCACTGAACTTGACAGCCAGGAATTGCTATGCATTTTAGTTGTATAGAAACCAGCAGATTTTCTCTCAGGCAATTCAATTTATTGATTTGCCTTATGTATAATGTACACATATCATATTGTTCCTTATTTATTTGAATTTATTTGTATGTATTGTCTAATTTTCTTTCTGCTCTGTGAATTTTATTATATCTCACATTTTTATGTACATATAAAGTCTGTTTAATAGTCTGATTTAAAATTATACTGACATTTTGATATTCATTTTGTTTAATTCATTTAATTCATTTTGTATTCTTAAAGGGAAAAGTCATTTAAGTGATATGAGTGAATTTAGGGAATTTAAGCAAAGTTTAATGGAAATTCAAAGCAAATAATCTGCAGCATGTACAACTCAAAAGGCCTTAACGTTTTGAAATGGACACAAGACATTTCAGTCTTTTTTTTAGCTTTAATTAAGCAAATGCAAATTAAAATGATCAAATGGTGACTAGAAAAGATGTCTATTTCAACTAACTGCTATTCTTTTAAAGGGGCCCTCTGGAATTCTAAATCAAAAAATAATCCATATTCCATAACAGATGGGGGCAGTATACCTCCAGAAAGTGAGTTGTGCCGCGGCCGCACGCACTATCACGTCTTCAAACAACACAAGCGAGAGCTGTTTTGCTCTTTTTCTCACGCATGTTATTCAAATCCTTTTGATAGTAAAAGGTTGGAGAGCCGCAGTTTCACGTGGAGCATTTGGATATTTTTAGAGATCAGAGACTCAATGAACAACATCAACACTAAATGATGAAGACCGTCTCATAAACGCGTCTCAAAAACAAGCTGGTGCATTTCGACGATATGGGAAAATAAAACCCTGGGCAATTATTTTAAGTTTACGGTATTCGTTTTGTTCATATTACACTTTTATTGTTAGTTTGAATTAATTTGACAGACAGCATTCGCTGATGTTGATCAAGCTAACGCCATTCAGAGCTGCCAACTCTCACAAATCCACCGTGAGACACACGCAATTGACACTTAGCAATCAGGTTGCCAGTTAAGCTCTCAGATTCTGTCAATTTTATTACGCAATTCAAACAATAAATACCATTTTGGCGCTTGTACATGTTACACCACAGATCCCTAGCGCACGTGAACCGATCATCTCTACAAGCTAATGGAAAAAGAACATGAACACTGTTGAAAGATACAGTATGCTACAACTTACCAAAATGTATTCCTCATGCATGTCGACCAATCATTTTTTGAACTCTTCCCTGAACTGAAATGTAGTAATCGGCTGTATTTCCACACGACTGACTTCAGGTTCAAAGTACACACACACATAAAACGCGCCACTTACTCGTCTATTGCAGTGTGCGGCTGGTGTTTATGTTGCCCGCCCGCATACCGCCTCCCATGGCCGAAACTGGTATTACGACACCTGACGGGCCGGGGCTAGTAATTTAGCATGCTAATTTAGGTTTATATCTCGGCAGCAATATAACTTTTCAGTTTTTTAATGACATTATTGCACTTATTTCTTCTCATTCTTTTGATGCGTGTAGCTCATTTTCTGTATATTTTTACCTCAATTACTACAGATGGCACCTTTAAACTATTTTTTACAATTTTAACACTGTCAATATTTTGTTTGTTTTTTCCTTTTTTTTTCAACTGGCTCTGAAATTGAGGAACCTGGGTCATTTTGAATGGGCATGACATTTCTGAGCTTACCCTTCTTTTTCTTTCCCTCAGTCGCTGACAGGACGTATGACTTGAAAATTGGGAAGCCCACTGTATCTTACTTCTTGAAACAGGCCGCCGGCATTGAAAAAGGAGCTGGAAAGACTGGTAAGCGAAACCCTGTTATGAGCAGGGCAGCTGTGGCAATACATCCTTACTTCCATCTCTCAGCAGTCTATTTGTATATCTTGCCACTGCCTTATGTTTCAGTAATGGACAGACTCCCCCTGCGGGTGTTTTGGTTCAGATTGAATTTTTTGACTGATGATATATTGATGATGAGTAGCACTGGAAGGGAGCCGTGCAATTACTAAGGGGAACTCTGTGGTGAAGGTGGCATTTTAAAAAGGAGAATTATGGATTTGCCCCATTTTTATATATTCCACTCCACCTCAATTATTCTTTCTTATACCACAAGTTTCCTACGCCCCATGAGCCCTTGCGTCAAAAGTGGGCGCGACTTCCGGTTCAAAGTAAACAAAGCGCGACTTGACATGCTTGACACTCGTTCATTCAAGAGTTGACAGTCTTTCAAGTTATAGCGATCCAAACTAGCTAACGATGTGGGAACACAACCTCAACGAAATTAAAAAGGGTGAAATAACAGTACCTTTACCCTCCGCAGTAGTTGATTGGGAGTATTATAATAACATTATTAATAATCAATACTCATCAAGGCATGGTGACAGACAGTTGTGCGAGCTGACAAACAATTAAAATAAAAAATACACACTTAGTCATTGTGCTTTGGAGTTTATTCAAAATTATAAATGAATGTGCCACTTGAATACATTAACTGGCACATTTGGTATTCTGTCAACACAGGCTTTGATCCTTAGTTTAGTGTAACATCAGTAGCGACAGCCAAACGCATGCTGATAGAGTTTATAGAATATTAAGAATTTAAACAAATGTACACAGGAAGATTCGTCGTCTTTTGGGAGGTGATGGAAACTACAGTCGTTGGCAGGATCAGAGACGGGCTCTCTGGCAGGATCACTCCGATTTCGTTTTCAGCTTATGTTCAAAACAATCAAGTTTAAGCCACTGAATTAGTTTAGTCCGGTTATACGTACAACCGCGAACCGCACATGTTGTCCCTGAGCTCCGTAACGACATCTCTCATAAAGATTTGCGTCTTTAAATAGTAAAATAATTCTCTGAAAAACAGCTAGCCTCTTCGCTAACTAACACACAAAATACCATTGAAATGCTACTTCCGCCGCCTCACCGGAAGTTTCACCCACTTTATTTTTACAGGAGCGCCCATCGGAAACTTGTGGATACGCCCGCTCTTCCTCCCCCTCTTTCTGTTACCTCTCACCTTCACTCCATCTCCACTTTCCGATTTGCTCAATCATGACCAACCACACCTCCTGCTGGTTTCTCTTTCTGTGCTGCTGTTTCATCCCCTCTCTCTCTCCTCCGTCTCGTCCCTCCGCTTTCCTGTATCTTTCAGGGCATGAGATCGCTGGTATGGTGACTGTGAGGGCGGTATATGAGATTGCACAAGTCAAATCGCAGGATGACAGTTTTAAGCTGCAGGACACCTCCATGCAGAGACGTTGTCAAGAGCATCATCGGTTCCGCCAGATACCCTCGGCATCAAAATCGTCAATGAGTGAGAGTCCTTCAAACTTCATTCTACCATATTATTTACAACGTATAATACCAGGGAAATGTTTGGATACACTTATTTTCCACATTTTATAACAATAGTAATGTCTTAAAAGCTAAAGAATAGCAGAAGTGGATGTTATGTAATGACCAAAGACATTAAAACAAATACTACTGGGGACAGTAATGTTTTTTTATTTTTACTTTTTTTATTAATACTTTTATTCATCAATTATGCATTAGATTGATCAAAAGTGACTTTCAAATTGTTTTATTATTATGGTTTTCTCAAGAATATTAAGCAGCACAACTGTTTTTAACATTGATGGTGATGGGAAATGTTTCTTGAGCCGCAAATCAGATCACGTGACACTGAAGACTGGAGTGATGATACTGAAAATTCAGCTTTGATCACAGGGATTTTAAAACATGTATTTCAAATTTGAATGATATTTTACAATTTTACTGTATTTTGATCAAATGATTGCAGCCTTGTTAAGCATAAGAGACTTTCTGCAAATCTCACCAATACCCAGACTATTGAATGGTAGTGTAAATAATTAAAAATTTAGTTTTATGAAGACATTTATATTTAATCATTTATATACAGAGCAATACTTTCTTCATGTCTGGTCTCTAACGCTGAGGTTTAAACATCCATCGTTTCCTTTTATAAATATTTCAGACATCCCACCACCTAGTAAAGACCTTAATAAGAAATGTGAATAAGTAATGGCTGAAGAAATCAAGTCTTACTTCACACTTCGCCTATTATTTTCTTGTGCTCATTTATACCATTTCTCATGGTTGAGAATTGAACTTGATTTGCAGGCTTTTAAAAATGAATCATAAAATTCATGTTATGTATAATTAATGCTTTAATAACACTGAGAAATTGTATGGGATGCTGCTAGCTTAATTATTGACACTATTCATTTGAGAAGTGTTTGCTTGACACCTACCAGAGCTTTTTCCATCCTGAGTCTCTGCGATGTCAAATGTCATTGCACCATTGAAATCTGGCGACATTTTGACAGCATGTTCTCTTAGCAGAGTCTGGTCTTTTTCGTAAACCAAAGCTTTTTAATAAATGAGCCTTGTCACCTAGGTGCAAATGCTCAGACCCATCATTATACTTGAAGGAAGAGCAAAGCTCGACTTGCATTTCAATCGATCGCTAGAAATGTTTGACATGTAATGTATTTGTTGATATGCCTCTAATCTCCGTCTTCTCTGTCCGCCTCTCCTGTCAGCATGTCACCGCAGGAGTACGGGAGTTCCTCCGACAGCGTGAGGAGAGACTGAAGGCAGAAGCGGAGGCAGCCGCTGCAGAGGCTGTGGTAGTAAAGAAGAAATGAAGAGCTGCTGTGTGCTAGTTCTCCATTACAAAACCCCCATTCACACGATTCGTCCCACTATTCCAGGATGTTTTTATAATAAAATGCTGCTGTTTTGCATCCAAAAATATTGAAGTGTATTTTTAATTTTTTTTTCTCTGTATCTGTCGTTGTTGACTATCCGGTCTCTTGTCTTTCCTCTGCGTCCCCTCTTGCTCATTCTTTTCTCTGCCTCCTAAAACCCTTTTTTCAGCCACTTTCACCTACTCTTTCTCTCCCCCTTCCATCTCTTTTAGCCATATCTGGGTAATAATTCAGGGTTTTTTATAACTGCTGGGTCTTTGACACCTGTGGAAGTAGATTGCCCTTTGGCAACATGGTGAAACTTGGGTTGATACCAGTGCAGTCTCATTCGCTAATTCGCCATATAACTAACGTTTGGGACGGTCTTTCTGACCATTCGTCAATATATGCCTTTTCAGGGCCCCTCAGACGTCAGTAGATGACGTTACTCGGATCCTAACTCTACCCCAGACCTAAACCCAATCGTCACCTTACTGACGTTAGAGGTAAAGCGTCAGTCTGTATGACGACCCCATAGATCGTCATCTACCGACGCTTAAGGGGGCCCTAGAAAGGCATATATTGACGAATGTATCAAAAGACGTCCCAAGACGTCAGTTATATGATGAATTGGGATGAGACTGTGTTAGTTGATATGCAAAAGTCAAAGTAGAACATGTTTAATACTTATCTTAAGCACCCAAACTGGTAGAAAAGTTTGTCTCAATGCATTTGTTTTAGTTTGTTTATCTTGGGCATAACTGATAATATGTTCTCTGGGTTATGTAATCAGATTTCAAAAATTAAATACTTGTAATTACCGGTAGATTATATTACGTTTTACAATACTCAATCAGACTTTTTTTACTTAATATACACAAAATGGCAGCAAACAATTTATGATTATCGGATTCTGTCTTATTCTTTTTAATTTTTTTTTTAAGTTATACTTATACAGCACCTGTATACAGCCTAATACCTATACAGCACCGAGTGAAAGTTTGGAAACATTAAAAATGTTTTTTTTTTTTTTTTTTTTTTTTTTTAAGGAATAGCTTGTTTTCACGTGACGTCACGCCACTGCGCTGCCATGGCGCGAACGCAGATGGAGGGCAGGAAGTGAATTTCTATATTAGGAAGCACTATAACACACTCAAATGCCTATGTTTTGCGTCGTTTATGGTTGCTCAAATCGATCAAACCACGAGGAGTTTTTATCGTGTGCCAAAAGTTGTTGTTCATAAGGAGGAAAATACAAGAAATTGACAGAAAAACACTGGTAAAAAATGCCTTGTAAACCTAACTTACGTCTGCGGTCGGGAGGAGCCGAATGGGAAAATGCCCGTGTGTTTGTGTGTGTGCAGTGATCACTTCGTCAAATGTGAGTTAATACATTATTTATGTGGCTTATAATTACATTATTCAGGTGTTTAAATACACTTATGTGGCTGTTTGTGTAACGTACCAGTTTCCTGAACTTTGTAAAGTCAAAGTATGTCTGTAAGACGAGTTAGTTGCTGATATCTACAGCCTCGATGGCAGGCAAATCTCTCAATTCAGTTGAAAATCGGTCCTCTTCATAACTTAAGGATCACGTCCAACATATGTTTCAATTTTCTGTTTATATATTTCTCTTGTAATAGCGTCTAAAGTAGTACAGTACGGATTTTCCTCCATCTCGTCCATTGCGCTCTTCACTCCTTGCCCTCCATCTGCAGTCCGCGTGTAAACACAATCACGTGACTGCAAACCACCTATTGTCTTATGCTCACCAAGGCTGCATTTATGTAATCAAAAAAATTTAATATTGTGGAAATATTAGTACAAATTAAAATAAATGTTTTCTGTTTTAATGAATTCAATTAATGCATTAAATACAGTAATATTGTAAAATATAATACAAATTTGAAATTCATGTTTTCTCATTTTAATCTATATCCAAATTTGGTAACACTTTATTTTACGGTGTCCGTTATACAGAGTAATTACTTAATTAATTACTTTAGAGTAAACATTGTAATAACATGTAACAAAATGTAATTAGCATATAACTAATTTATGGAACAGCCTGTACTTACAGATTGTAATTACACTCATGTAATAGGCACCTACTGTTGCACATGTGTAATAGGCCGAGTCAGTTACATATGTGTTATCGACTTGGTATAATGTAATTATATAAAAAAGTATGTTGTACTAATCAATGTAATAACAACTATCTAAATATGTTACTAAGGTGTGAAAAAAGCCTCCAGTTCCACTTGGACATTTTTGTACCTTCTAAAATAGTGTATCAAGATTGTACTTAAGTGTACTTCATGTGTATAAGGTATGTAGAGACACATGAAGTACACTTAAGAACAATCTTGATACTTTCATTTTACGTAGCTTATCCCTGTGTAATATTATGTAATTGCAATGTACTTAGGAAGCTACCGCATGCATTTTTTCTGTGAATGAGGGAGTTAAGCCTAATTTAAACTAAACTACATATGGATAAGGTTTGTAGATACACATTAAGTACACTTAAGTAATCTCTGATACACTTTATTTAATGTAGCTTATCCCTGTGTAATATTATGTAATTGCAATGCAATTAAGAAGCTACTGCATGTATTAAAGCTGTGAAATAGAGGGTTAATTCAGATGGATAAGGTAAGTAGATACTCATGAAGTGCACTTAAGTACTTGATACACTTATTTTAGAAGGTACAAAATGACCATTTGTAACTGCAAGCTTTTTACCTTAGTAACATATTAAGTACTTGTTACATTGTACCAAGTCTGGTAACACATATGTAACTGACTCGGCCTGTTACACATGTGTAACAGTAGCTGCCTATTACATGAGTGTAATTACAATCTGTAAGTACATGCTGTTCCATAACTTAGTTGCATGTTAATTAGATTTTGTTACATGTTATTACAAATGTTTACTACTAAGTAATTAATTAAGTAATTACTCTGTATCACGGACACCGTAAAAATAAAGTGTTACCTAAAGTTTAATTTATTTCTGTGAAAGTGAAATGGAATTGTCACAGATTGTCAAGATTTGTTATCACAACATTTTTTCTTTTGTCAAATCAACTTAAATAATTTATTTAGTTCAGATAACTTATTATTTTGAGTTTTGATGATTTAAATCAATCTCCTTCATTGTATTAACTCACTTTTTCCATTTCAATCAACTTAAAGGTGAACTCCGGCGAACAATGAACCTTTGGTCTAATAAAACATTGGTACCTAGTCGATCGTTCTCTGAGATTTGTTTTCATGATAATCGAATGTAAAAAGTTTTATCTCTAAAAACTGTTTAGCGTATAATGCTGGTATTGGGGGTATTGACTAAGTAAAAAGAAATCGCTAGTTTATAGCACTAACAAGGCTCAAAATAGCCCCACACTAACACTGTATATAATGAGGCTCCATACATGCAGAACGAAGCATTAAGAACTTTATAAGTGTACAGACCGTTTAATAAGAGATGCGTCATAAAGACAGTCCCACTTCATGTATACACAGCAGGAGCCATCTTAGAAAATAGTCTCTAAGTCAATCGCCGAACGCTGTTCATACAGTTCAGAAGTCTGCTGAACTTCATACAGTTCAGCTCACTCAGCACGACGCTCGTGGTTCGACTTATCGAGACTATAGCAGCACTACTGTTATTAACAATGTCATAGATGAAAAAAGCACTATATAAATAAATGTGACTATTTCGGGATAGAGCTTGGGAAAGAAACCTTGAAGCACTACACATAATAGAAAATGTGTAATGGATGGTAATTTGATCCATAATGGACTAGCCCGGCACTGACCCATTGAACAGTGAGAGAGTTCACAAGCACCGTCAAATCACTTTCCTCAAAGTCAAGCGCATTTGTGATTGTTTTCTAAGAACGTTTGTCTAAAGAGAGTGAAGGGCAGAGATTTTTTTCCCCTTTTCAAATATCACAATAGACCATTTGGCTCGTCTCTTTCGATTCGAATGAGATTGCGGTGTCTGCACTCTATCTAGGCTTCAGTGACAAGAGTGTTCTCCATTTCGCTGACTGCAATTTCACAAGAACACAAGCACAAGAGACAATAACATGAAGAGGATGTGATTTCACGTGGCATCATGGTCATAACCCCATCCTCGTTGATATTCATATAGAATGAGGCAAAAGGCATCAGAATCTATATCTTATGCATTAGATGAAGCTTGTCAAAGTGCAGAATCTCAAAAGAGCCCTGAAGGGATTTGGAGGCAAGAGTCTTTCTCAGACACCGGTCTTGTGGTCATATGAGATCTGACAGTGCGTTTTGCTTTACAAATGAGATTTGCTGTCACGTAAGCCAACCCTTCTTTATTATTGTACACCTGTAGTGAACCCCATACTTACACAACCTCATGAATATTGCAGAAAGTAGACTGAAGAACCCCGCTTTAAGAAATCAAAAAATACAATTTTTGCCCTCATTTTTAGTCCATATTAATACAAAATGGCCTGGAGCATAAACTAAAAAACAGAGAAACTCTTGTGCCTGTTAATCAATCTATCCATCCTGTCTGTCTGTCTTGTCTGTTTTGGGAAATAATCTGAAAAATAAAAATAAGTGGCCAAGATTTTGTCAATATGTCAATCAGATGTACATCAGTCATCATAATACATTAATTTTGCTAGAAGAAAAGGAATTTGTCTGCTTCTTTAATTAAATAGTTTTAATTAGTAATTTGATTAATTAATCTTCCTCATCCAAAACCTATTTGTGTAGAGGAAAGCAGGCCTCAACCTAACACATTTTTACTTTTTGTCCAGTACAAATATGTGGTCTTGTTTCATTATTACAGTGTATATTTTTAGTTTATTTAATGTGACAATTCATGACCATATTTTAAAATGTTATATTATATTAAAAAAATACAAACTAAAATATTCTGTCAATAAATACACATTAATTTGTCCATTTAATGGTGTTTAAAAAATAAAAATAACCTAACCTTAAGTAAGAAATGTACTTTTATGGTTAAATAAATGTTTTCCAACATTTTTTTTCTTTTTTTTCTTCTTCTGTATAGTGTGTTGATATGGCAGAACAAGTCATGCTAGAAACGTTCTAATAATATGTGTTACCTCACCCCTACTGTACCTTTAATCACCTTTTCTAATCTCAGCATAAATATGAATCTTGGAAGCGGTTTCCTTTCCTTTTTATTTCCACGTTGTTTCTATTTTCAGTCAGCCTACATTTTGTTTCCACTGAGTTCTCACTGGAGAAGAAATTAAGCTTTCTGGTAACACTTTACAAGAAAATTCCTTTAATTAACAATTTAGTCAGAGGTGGACAAAGTACACAACTTCCTTACTTGTAGTGAAAGTACAAATACTACTTGTC
>JAQIUQ010001439.1:0-339190 GCA_030378365.1 Hybognathus amarus | reverse complement strand
GTTAGTGAATTTGCTAATCACAGAAAGAGTAGGGATTTAAAAATACATCTCATTATTTTGATTATCTAATAGTTAATTTAACAGACTGCTCCAGAATTGGCTATAGAACTCAATTTCATCTCCAGTTCATGGGATGGAAGAAAAGAACATAGGAACATTTGAAATAAGTCATTAATCAATAAGCATCAATATCATTCTCTAGCTTTGTGGACACATCCTGACGTGTCTTTACAGGGTTTTTCTCAGAATGTGTGTGAACGCACTCACAGATTCTGGAAAATCACTGGCAGTGTGAATGAACCAAAATTAAACGATCCCGGGACACATTATCCATGTGTTTTCTGGAGTCTCTGTGTGAAAGGGGCTTATGAGTGAAACGTCACTTCATCATTGTGTATCAGACATTGACACCTTCTGATCAATAAAGATGAATTGCACTATTTTTTGCATACGATCATCAAAAATTCTATTAATATTGTGCAGAAAAATATACTTGCACTGTGACACACCTGGGTTTTTGGAGACCCTATGCAATTTCTACAAAAAAGTAATGGTCATTCTTGGATATTTTTTTTTCTTGTTATATTGTTTATAGTGGATTGATTGAGGAATACTAAGAAGGTTGATTTCTAACTTAAAAAAAAAAACGAATGAGGAGGAGGCTAGTGAATGACGTCTTGGGTCAGTTTAAGTGTTCATTTTATACATTTTCTTTTAGGTTTCAGATATATTCCTCTCTAATTGAAATCAATACCGTCCATATCCTGCATATGAAGAGTTCAGATGCAAAAGCCTCTAAGTGCCATTTGAAATTTTCTTCTAAAATGACTATTTTTATCAAGCTTGTATATTTAAGTTCAGTAATTTCACTTAAATAGCAATGAAGATTACCTATTAATTGTCATTTAAGTGAAATTACTTGAACTTAAATATACAAGCTTGATAAAAATGGTCATTTTAAAAGAAAATTTCAAATGGCATTTAGAGGCTTTTGCATCTGAACTCTTCATATTGTCTGTGATCTGTAAGTGGAATGTCAGTTTTCTCTCTGAAACACACTCTCAACAATGCAGGAATATTTGTCACTCTGTCTTGTCTCAGTCAGCCTTTCTCAACCTGGCACATGTAATGTGTGCTTTCTTACTATCCTTAAGTACTGTAATTAAGAATGGACATTGCATTCCTTTCAAGGATTAAGTTTTGGGTGCGTGCATGAAATTAAGTGATATCAGAAATAACCTTTTTTGGCAAGCCAACTGCCTCAGATGTCAGTGAGACTGGACCCTGCCATTACATTAATCTATAAGGATCTGTTTAGTTCTAAAGGAAGTTTACAATAAATTGTGTTATCCTTTACATGTGGACAGAATCTCTTTGAATTAATTTACCCAATAGAAATACATTATTTTGAAAGTCAGTTTTTTTTTTACTTAACATACACAAATAAATGTTTAAATGTTTGAATCTAGAAAAAAGTGCCTTTCACTGAAATTATGCTGGTAATTTAATTTGTAATATTTATTAAATTATAGAAATATATTATTTTGATAGAAATACATTATTTTGAAAGTCAGGTTTTTTTTAACTTATTTTACTTAACATACACAAATAAATGTTTAAATGTTTAAAAAAAGTGCATTTCACTGAAATTATGCTGGTAATTTAATTTGTAATATTTAATACATTAGAGAAGGATGCAAAATAGAACCGTTTCAGACTTTTGGACCCATCTGTGTTTTCTAGAATTTGTGATATGACATATTTAAGTGAAAGCCTGATATTTCTTCAACTTTATATGACTCCAGCCTCTAGTATTTGGACTACCCTGAGCTGAGCAGACTTGCATTGTCTGCTGCCGTCAGCCCCTCGTAAACATAATTGCATCTCAAACATAATTTTATGTCTTCTGTGGGTTGCACACTGCTTTTTCAATCCTTGCTGGCATCAAAGGCTTGTGTTAGACAGTTTCTGTGGTTGCTTGGCACTGCTTTGTTTGTGACCACAAAGATATCTGTTCCCTTGCTTTGTTAAGACTCTTATTATGGAGATTTAAATGGAATTTACACCTCGGGACAAAAACACCCCTTTTTTTGTTATTTTATTATTATTATTGTAATAATAAGTTATATGATAACTGCTCTTCTTTAAAAAACAACAACTTCTTTTTTCTTTTCTGGATTAGATGCATTTCTTGTCAAACATCTAGCTGTGAGCCTTGTTAAGCTTACAAGGTGCATTTACAGTATGTCAAAAACATCTAGCTGTAAGCTTGATGTAAGTTACTTTCTCTCCCGCCATTTTTAACCCTCCCCCATGTGTGAATGAAGGAGAACGCCAGCGAGAGCTTGCCTGCCCACCCACCCTACTCCTGCTCTGCTGTTTCACTCTCCCTTCCCTCTCTCCTTCCTTCCGTTCTCCCAGCATCCTGCACCTCCTTCTCACTCAGCGGAGAGCTAGAGATGCTGAGCATCAGTGGATGAGAGCTCGAGCTCGAAACAGTGGATTAATGCTTTCTGTTTTGCCTCATTTGTCTCGGGGGCTCCTACACCTCTTTAATTTTGGCTGTTTAAGTGTGACGGGGAGACCGAATCTTTTCTCTTCCCCTCCCTTCTTTACATTCTTTGCCGTTTGTTTGGCAGATATATTTTTTTGCTTTAGCATCATGTGCACATTTAGACTGTTTTTCTTATAAAGAGTTCCGTCTCTTGTGCATTATTGTTTTCCGGCAAGATGTTTTTCTCTACCAAATTCTCTCTGTCCAACATCCATGTAAGGCTGACTGCGAAGGGATTGCTCAGGAACCTCCAGCTGCTGTCAGGATGCAAGAGCACTGTGGTGTTTCAGGCAGGTCTTGTTCCTTCAGAAAACGTTCTGTTGATAGGGCTTTTCCTTATGCACAGTGAATCTGTGTACTGTAGCTCTCAAGGTGCCGTCTTGGCTCATGTGGTGTTGATTCTATCTTTAGACTGTCTCTCTCTGCCAAAGAGTATTTGATATCTTGTACATGGCCGGTAGGCATTTTCTTGCGAACCATGGAGCCTGGGATTGTTTTTGCAAACAACATGTTTATTTGTACCACGATTTTGATTTTGGTGATCACCTACCAAGTCTGTAGATTCAGTAAGTTCATTTTTACCTTATTCATCCTTTCAAGTGAGTTGGTTCTATAATTCAGAAACCTAATTTCCCTGTTTTAAATGCTCACAGGTTATTTAGGGCTGCAGACTGTAGGTTGAACGTAAACTTGTAAACATTTTGACAAGCTATTTCCCACCGAAGAGTACATACAGATGTCTGTGGCAGAAACTCTCCTGACTGCCCAAATAAGGACTATTACAAATAAGGAAACTACTATTTATTCCATGTTCGTAACATCAGAGAGGACTATATTTAATCTCAATAAATATTTGGGTAAGGTTTCAACCGTTGAAATATCTCTCCAAACATAAGTCCATATTATCAGTTTGCCGTTTCACTCATTTAAAGGTATAATACGTAAGAATTTTGTAATAAAATATCCAAAAATCACATGCACAGAGTGATTATATTTCCTGCAGTTGTGTACTTAATATTCCTAAAAGTCTCCAAAGATTTTTTTTTTATTATTTCAGAGAAATTCCAATTTTAAATAAGTGGCTGTCCCATAAAAAAACAAAAAACTATTAATTCATACTGCCATAGCCATGACCCAACCATGCCGATAGATGTGGACAACTACAACATTTAGCGGTACGGCAGTTCTTGTTTCTTTCAAACTTAGACCATGGCAAGCAGACTTTGGGATAAACAAGGAGAACTAAAATGAGGATCAATATCAGCGTAGGCATTTTTGAGATGCCGAGAGCTCCTACAACTAACTTGGACTTAACAGAGTCGCTATAAATGAAATCGTTAAAATATGATCAGTATTATTCTAATGTTGATCTAGCTTATGGCTAGTTTTGTATAGCAAACAAACTAACACGTAGTAAAACATACACTAACTTGAAGTATTAATAGGAAAACCATACTAATACTGCACTTGTGTACTTTATATAATATTTAGTTTACTTATAATTGTGTTTGTTGACTTAAAGTTTTTTTTTTTGTTTTGTTTTTTCTGTCAAGGTCCACGGAAATTACATCTCAACGTAACGGTACAAAATCCTAACGCATTGCCTAAACACAAACCATTTATGTTACATAAAAAAATTCTTCCATCAGAGGGTGGCAGTATAGTGCGAGCCAACTGCCATTTTTTGATCGAACTTAAAGAGGCTACATGCGTTTTCCTGAAATTTAAACTCACGACTGACACCATGTGGCCCAAAAACAGAACTGCTCTTCCTTTCAGCTCGCAGTGCGTGCTCGTACGTGCACACGTCGTCCGCTACATGGAGGTAAACATTATGTTTACAGAGGTAAGAACAATCAAATACATATATTGTTTGAGATAAGTGTTCCGCTTGCGACTTGAGTGTAGGCTACTTGCTGACTAGCGGTGGTGGCAGAGTGATCTGAAACGTTTAACGTGAACGCGCTTGACGTCACATCCGCAGACAGCGCGGAAAAGTCCGACCCGACAGAAAATAGGAAAAATAGGATACAGGCTTATAGGTGCACCCACTGTGAGCGGACAAGGTGTCAGTATGCTCATCAGGAGATGTTTGAGTCATAAATGGTAAAATAAAAAGGCTATTGTTAGGTTTATTTTGGGGAAAAAGCTGCATATAGCCTCTTTAATTTGATTGTGTTCAATCTGCTTGTTTACATACATAATATGTATGTAACAATTAAGTTTATTTAATCGCTTGTGTTAGATTACATGATTGATTTTTGTTGCATTAATTGAAACTGGGTGGTGCTTGTTAGTTCTCAGCTTGCTTTGCATATGGTTGAATTAAGAGAGAATAAATGTGATGCGATCTGGAAAACCCACCACATGGTGAAATTTGATATTACAGGTTTTGAGACCATATTAAAGCTGGGTTCAAGCCCTTTCCAAATCTGTTTTTATTTCTTTTATCGTTTTTCTGTAACAAAAGTTGTAGTTATCTGAAGTCGGCTATTGTGATGATTTTCAGAAACATATTAACTGTTTAATTAACTGTCACATCCTGTTATTGGGAACTGACTGGCACTCTTAATTTATTGCCTTTTTTTATATCACATATTTTAGAAATCATCATAGATAAGGTATCATTTGAAAGCTTACAAACTCAAAATTTCATCCTGTGAAAACTGTTTTGAAATTGGATCGATTCAGATAGGCGAGCATCACCATATGTGAAGTCACATTTTTGCCTTTGTTAGTTTTATTACTACTAGGGAAATACATTACATTTTGGGTCTAAAATACTTGATCTGTATCACTGTCTGCTGAATGTGGGATTCAAGAGTGTTCCCTTGATTACCCAAAGCACCTTAATAATTGAGGCTAATTAACTCAACTGTAATTACAATTTGGATATTTAGTGTTTGGGCTTAACCGTGTTGCAGGGAAAAAGGCTCTATCACATAATCTGATATAGGATTTATATCCAAAAAATGTAATCCCTTCTCTTGTTGGGTGAGGAGTGAGGCAACATGTTAAAACAGGGGTTCTCAAGCTCCAGTCCTGACCCACTGCTCTGCATATTGTGTATGTCTCCCTTATTTAACACACCTGATTCAGATCCTCAGCTCGTTAGGACAGACTCTAGTTGAGAACCCCTGTGTTAAAATGTTTCTTATAAGGTTTTTTTGTTGTTGTCTGTTGCACACTTCCCCCTTTTGCAATCTCTCTCTCAACTTGTATAAACTAACTTGACAACTTTTACTTTGTACCTGATATACAGTAGTGAGACCTTTTTCTCTTAGTTGTTCTCTTTTCATGGACAGCCATTTTCTTCTTGCTGTGTAAATTTACATTCTTAATATTTTATTACTTTTATTTAATACATGAATTTGCTCTGCTTCTCTTCGTGAGAAATTAATCAAAGTTTCACTCTTTCTCAGCATGTGATTGGTAGTTTGCTACTGATGTCACACCTAAACTCTTATCCTGAGTTGACAGAGAAAGTTGATGATCAGCATCATGGTACCAACAAAGCCTGGTTGGATTGGTTTGGTTTGGTTTTGTCAACTTCTAAACCAATCCTGCAACCCTGAGTTTGTTTAACAACCTTCATGGTACAGGCCCCTGATGCCCAAATAAACAGATCAGTCTGGTGACTGCTGATGGAAGTACAAAGAGACTAAATTGAGAACTTGATTCTGTTCCATTCTGAAATTGAGTCCGTTCTCCATACCTCTGACCTTTACTGTGACTTGGTGTCTTTAATAACATTGGCTAGCTTAAAATTCGTTGCAAAGTTTTCAAGGAGCTAATTGAGTGTTTCAAAGTATATAAGGTTGCAGGGTGGATTGATTTGATACAGTTGTGGGGTGGGGTGAGGGGCTGCATAACTTAGTTTATTCAATTTAGTTTTAACATTCAGTGCTTGCACTTTCATACACCTGCAGTTTGCTCTTAACATGAGTTGACCAGCAGAGGGAGCCACACAGATGTTTACCTAGCAATGACACCTTATGGTTTGAATTATACTACATTTCTAAAGTGTTGGCTAACATGTTTTCTATGTGCCACACCAAGCTGATGACCTATATTTTTTGCCTTTTTAAAAAAGCTTTTCTAATTTTTAAGAGAATATCATGTTTACAAATTAGGACCACTATACTATAATCACATCCGTAAGACTAAAGTACATCTTTATTCTGACTTCTATGTAGGATATTGATACTCTAATGTGTTCCACAAAGTATCTGAAAAGCCTGTCTGGGTTACATTTCAGTTCCTTCTATCCATGTGAGTAAACTTGACTGGCTCTCATTCATTTTATGGGTGGGTACAGTGAACTAACAGACCTGGAGCAGTTTTGTCAGCTTTGTCCTGAAGGTGTAACAGGATGCTAGATAGGAAGAACATTCATACATAGTGTATGCATTCTGAATCTATAGTCAGAAGATCTGATCAGCAGTCAATTTTAGCATTCTAGACAATGGCTGTTGGAAGTCGTTTATTGACATTTGGATCAAGTTCCTAAAGGTGGTTGGCTTGCAAATTGATCAACGTTTCCAACCTTATTTCTAAGTTGTTCTCAAAGGACCCATCTTCCTAATATTGTTAAACAATGGACATTTTGTGACTTGAAATGCTGTTTTAAAAAGAGGACTATTGTCCATCCCAGCTTTCATTAATTTAGGAGCTAGTTAGTTGCACAATCAAAAATGTATATGTATAAGGCTTGTCTTTTATAGTGATAGGTCTTTGTGTGTTAAAATAATTATTCACGGCTGATATTTTTTCCCCACTGAAATTGTTTCAAAATGTAGGCCTATTTTTTACCCCTTGTAAAAAACTGATTTTCAAAAAACTTATTTGGTGTTTTCCTTATGTATATATATGATTAATTATATAAAACAATTGAACAATATAAATCTTTACATATTTAAAGAATATATTAGACATAACTTTGCATATATAACTAGATTTGGAGCTGTAAATGAGTTGCCACTGAAGTGACATTAGAGGAGAAAGGCCTCATAAAGTTTGTGGGCCCACCCTGCACTATTAAAGCTGGTATTTCAGAAATGTCTGAGGCTGCTAACACTGAGCTGTTATGTAATTACTCAGCTAGGACAAACTGGATTAACAACATGAACACTTTAGTTGTTGGCATAGGAAAAAGTTTCTTATAAAAACTACATGTGACTTCACAAGGGCTTTAAAGCTTTATGCATATAGTGCCAAATTGGCCGTTAACTTCAGGTACCCTTCCTCTAAGTAGAGGCCACTTTGAGGGATTTGTGATCTGATTATGTCCTGGTGTTATATTTATGAGATGATGTAAATGAAAACCAAAGTGACATAGCCCTGCTAAAATAAGAGGCCTCCTGATGAGAAGATATTATTTGGTGATGGGGTGAGCTGTTATTCCATTCAGGGTTGCATTTGGTGGATAGCTGGTCCTATCTGCTGTGTAGATCACCTCTGGGATTTAAATGATCAGACAACATCTATGATCGTTGGGTCTATTGCTTGATGAATCTTGAGGAGCAACTTGATGGAAATGCTGAATATTGTCACAGCACTAAATGCATGTTCTCTTACAGTTGACAAGAGCAAGTCAAGGACAAGTTCCCTGCAAAGCAGCAGCCCACAACAAATGGACAACCTGATCTGGTACCTCCAGAGAGTAAGTCTAGAAATGTGGAGTACTACAAGGCCTTGTGTGAGAAGAAGAACCAGACCATCCAACATCTGGAGAACACACTTCTATCCAACAACCACAGATGCGAGGCCTTTGCTGTGGTCATAAATCATCTAAATGCTGGGGTGAGTATTATGAGATTATATTGCTATACAGCAGACATGAATAATACATAAGGTTGGTGACTTCAGGCAGTTGTGGTGATCAGTTCTCAAGTTAAGGTCAGATTTCTTGGGATAGGGATAGATATCTAGATATCAAGTTGTGATCTGACAGCCCAACACTGATTGTATTCGTTTATATAGTCCTCTTGAATGTGTTTGAAGTCAGGTAATGTTGTGCTCTTTGTTTGTTTTGGTGATGTTCTTTTAAGAGTTTACCTCTTTGACAGCACCTTCTAATGAACTGGCTTTCTGACACATTTACAAACAATGTAACACACACATGCATGTATATTTATATACATAAAAAATACACACACATACATGTATATTTATATGTAAATCTATATACAGTATATACATGAAAATATTTCTTAAATATTTACAAGCATGAGTGTGTATGTGTGTGTATGTATGTATATATATATATATATATATATATATATATATATATATATATATATATATATATATATATATATAATTATACACAGTGCATCCGAATATATTATGTAAACACAAACTTTTATTTTGGATGCGATTCATTGCAATTAAATCGTTTGACAGTCCTAAAATAATGTATAAAAAAATTATGATTTACATATATTTACATTTTTATATTACATTTTTATACATGTATATCTCTTACAGTTCACTTTCAACCCATCATAGACGTATGTACTTGACTCTGGAACTCGATTAGAGCTTATTCATTTTAGAATTGTCCTTGAAAGAGGAATGTTAAATGACAAGTTCGGTATTTTGAACTTAAGGTTGAAGGTATTGAGGCAATATAAAGGCTGGTTGGATGTACATGTTTAAAGTGAACAATAAGAAAAAAAACAACCGTCACAGTTTGTCTGCTGCACAAAGAAGGGAAGAAGTGCAGTTTGTTTGAGCTGAAGCTGACAGGTTATACTCTGGAGTGCATGTTGGCTGATCCTGCAGAATCTGAAACAATACCAACTTTAACTAAAAGGCACTACCATAATTAAGCTGTGGCACTTATACAATTAGTCCATAAATAGAGGTGTGTATTTTTAAAACGCTGAAAGAAATTAAATACTGCATGTCTTCGAACTATAGATATTGGACAAGACTTAATTTACTTTTTTTAAGGTCCTTGGTTCACATTTTTATAGTCCAATGTGTTTTTTGTTTTGTTTTTACCACTGAAAATTTCAATAGCTTAAGATTTAACATTTAGGCACACAACAATCAAAAATTCGACTAATTCTATACCTTAAAGGTCCTTTCAACCTTTTTTTATTTTTTATTTTCAATAGGGCATATATCTCCAACTGGCATTCAGTGTAACATTAGTTGTCCCTCACTTTTATTTTACTTTTACTTTTGTTTTCCTTTAGTTTGAGGGGACACTGTCTAAACTTTACAGAACAAATTATAGAAGAGAGAACAACATTTAGCTGGTTAGTTCAATTAAAGCAAGTCTTTCATGTAGATAGTCCTTATTCAATGCTTTAAACGTACAAGTACAAGGTAATTTCAGCTTGTGCTCATTTGAGTTACATTTTGTAGATTAATGTAAACAGAGGAATGAATCTGAAATCCTCAACATCTCATGAAAACTCAGATTTGTAGAGCTTGAAGAAGAGTATAGTATGTTAAGGGAAGGTGTTGTCGGTAGGAATCTGAAAAGCTTTATAATCAGCGGCTGGTCTTTAGCATGTCTGTGTGAGAATGTACCAGCTGCTGCCTTGATATGGTCAGAAGCATGCTGGGATGCCTAGGGAGCTGCTTCATATCGTTTGTTTGCAATGAGCTGTCAGCACATTGTGAAGATTGCCATAATTTCACTACAAGAGGCCACACATGCTTTCCCTGAAGCAGTATCATTCATTAATATATAGTTTATAATGCTAAATTGTGTTTTTAATCATTTCCCAGTTAAGTTATTGTTGTGATGACATCATTCTAAAGTGCGATTTATATGGCTTTTGAGTCTATTAACATTGCTTTACAACAATTTTTAATATTTTGACTTGCTGAAATGTTGTTTTTGTTTCCCATTTCTTTTCAATACAAAAATAATAGTGTTGTTGTAATTGAGGAGTTCAGATGCAAAAGCCTCTAAGTGCCATTTGAAATTTTCTTCTAAAATGACCATTTTTATCAAGCTTGTATGTTTAAGTTCAGTAATTTCACTTAAATGACAATTAATAGGTAATCTTCATTGCCATTTAAGTGAAATTACTCAACTTAAATATACAAGCTTGATAAAAATGATCATTTTAGAAGAAAACTTCAAGTGGCATTTAGAGGCTTTTGCATCTGAACTCTTCAGTTGTTCTACTGCATACAATAACAGCAATAATAAAATTAACTGAGGGATTTTTTATATTATTATTAAATAATAAGAAGAATACATAAGAATCTGTTAATTTCTACTGCAGACAGACATTTTTAAATGTATTATTAATAATAATGTATTGTAGTTTTCTTAAGTAGCCTGTATAGACTTGGATTTGGCTTGCAATAACTACTAACTACTTTAGGTTGGTTTGGATCTTAGTCAGGGTCTACTCCATATGTAATTTGACACTAAAGGTTATTCTGACATGTTTTCATTAGTGTCAACTTTAAAGTGACATCCATGACAAGTGTATTGTGCAGTTTTTAACATTTAATAAAAGTATGTATGTGAAATTATAACCTATACCAATTTCAGTCTGCAAATTTTGGGGGTGCTGAAAGGAAAGCAAGAAAAAGACGGCAGTTCTCCTCGGCCCTCGTGTCCTGTGGGAAAGACACTGCACTCTTTTCCTGTAACATGCACCATTTCATTAAGTGCCACTCAGTCAACCAACTGTCAGACATGTCATTTTTTTTCTGCTCTTTCCTCTACTTGCTGTGGGTGTCCTGAAGTACGGCATTTTCTGTAGCTTTCTCCCAAGCACAATACAGCCGCCTCCCTCTGTTGCCCTTCTTTTATAGATATATTACGGTATCCTTTCACCACTGATGAAGGCAAGTGGTTGGAGGAGGTGAGAGCCAATGAGCTTATTCCACTAGTCTCTCCGATGTAGAGCGAGACGGCAGACAGGAGGGAGAGGTGGCAGAGGTTCATGCGTCTGGGTTGCTATATTCCTGCATTCTGGACTGAAGTCACAGAGACGGGACTATGGGCTGCTCCGGCAGCAAAGTGTGCCTTAACACTCCCTGCGCAGGACACAGGGTAAAGACATTATCCTCTCTGCAGGGTACAGGACAGGATAGATTGGCATTTGAAATGGGATTGCTGTGGATGCCTATACAAAGCATGTCATTTCAGTGAGATGGGCTTGTGTATTTAGTTTATGAGGCATTCTTATATTTGAGTTTGGTTTATCCTAATGAATATGAACGCTAATGAGTTCATAACTGTTGTGTAAATGTCACTCTGGTATTGATCTCTGGGGGAAGGGGCAGGTCAGAATGACAGCACACGTTTTTTGAAGTGTCTTTGTGTTGGTTGAGGAGGCTGACAGCACTGCAGCTGTGGCACTGACTGTCCTCCACAGAGAGACACGGCTGATTTCATTGCTCTACATTGTTGTTGTCCTTCATATGTTAGTTTTTTTTTTAATTATACGCTTACAGAGCTGTCAGTGGAGTGTAAACCACTGTCCTGTGGGATTCTGGCATGCCTGTGGAAATATCTTTCATGACTTTTCTGAATTCATGACTGAATTTGTTAGAGGAGAGCCTGTTTTCTTTTTGAACACTGTTTATATTAGCAAAGCATTTTCAACCTAGCAGTCATTTATGCCATGTTAAAATCTAAAAACTGTCATTTCAGACTCATCCTGTCTTGTGATTGACAGACACCCTTCAGAAGAACAGTCTAATGCATGATTCATGTCTGCAAAAGGAATTCCAGAGTTGTTCAATGCCACACTTGGCATTGCTTTGCTCCATGACAACATACTTTTTGGCAGATTGTGTTTCTTGTGTAATTTGGGTGATGTGGGCATGCGACGCAGTGAGAAATGATGTTGTGTTTTCCCGCAGCATGAGGAGGTGATGAAGCGGCGCAGGGAGCTGTCTCAGGAGCTGGTCACTTTACGTGAGGAGCTGGGTAAGTGTGTGTGAGTCACTAAAGAGTGCTTGGCTTTCACTGTCTGCGGAAAGAATGGGGAGAGCTGCCAAAATGTCACTGTTTGTAATTAATGTAATATTTGGATTGCTGGTCACGAGTGGTAATCAGTGTTTGCCGTAACATGCAAACTACCGTGACCTCTCAAGCTTCAGTGTTGATAGCCTGCATCTGTCAAAAGTTTGGACACATGTACTTGTATTGTTGAATGAAAATAACACAAATGGGACCAAAATATGTTTATATTATTTTGGCTCCACACAATCGGGTATTTTCCTCCAAATTCATGTAGTGCATTCTGGGTACTTAGCTATTAAATCCTATTAGTTAGTATGTACTACCATTCAAAAACTTTGGGTCAGTGAAAATTTTTAATGAATACTTTTATTTTATTTTATTTATTTGATGAATAGAAAAGTTCTTTTGAACTTTCTATTCATCAAATAAATAATCCTGAAAATATCTATCTATCTATCTATCTATCTATCTATCTATCTATCCATCCATCTATCTCATCTATCTATCCATCCATCTATCCATCTATCTATCTATCATGATACTTAGATAATTAGATGATTAGAACATTTTGAAGCAAATAAATCAGCATATTAGAATGATTTCTGAAGGATCATGTGACACTGAGGACTGGTAGCCTGGCAAACCAGACCCATCAAGATGTTAGGTCTGGGAACTCACAATTGGCATACCTCAATCCGGAGGGCGGGATAAAAGGTTGTCTTTCAATATCCCTCTGCACGCCATAGGATAGCGCTAACCAACCAGAGCGATTGTGGCTGAGTGAGTCCCATGCGCTTTCCCCATGGTTTTCTCTCCAGCGAGAGCAAGTTGATATATTAAACTTTTGCTGTATCCAGCCGTCAAAATTCTGAACACATCTTCCTTTTTAATAATGACTTAAGTTACGTTCTTAACTCCAAGTCATCCGAGTCGCGGCCAAAGCCGAAATCGAAAGACCAGCTGTTCGCCAGCTGCATCTTGTTTGTTTAAGTATTAGGGAAATTCAGAACCGTCACAACTCTGCCGTCATTGTGTTAAGCCCGCCCACCAACTCTATACACGATGTGATTGGCCAGACCAGAGTTTGGATTTTCCACTTCGAAAGTCAACGAGAGTTGCTAGACCACACTTTGCTGCAAAATAATTTTTGCTGCCGCTAGGGTGCGTCTAGATTTTTAGGCTAGAGGACTGGAGTAATGATGCTGAAAACTCATGCCATTCAATTAATAAATTACATTTTAATATATAGTATAATAGAAAACATACTGTTTTGGAATAATATCTCACAATGTTCCTGCTTTGCTATATTTTATCAAATAAATGCAACCTTTGGTGAATAATATACGTTTTCCTAAATCATTACAAAAAAAACTTACTAACCCTGAACTTTGTGTATGTTAGGTGCTTGTTGGCTGCTTTAGCTTATCAATTTATTTAAAAATTATGTTTTTTGTAATGTAATAATGTAATAAAAAATCATACAAAATTATATATATTGTGTCCAAGCTTTTGACTGATAGTTTGTTTAAATTTACCAACAACTAAGCATGCTTGCTGAGTACATGAACACCATGTGGTTTTAGATAAGGGAGGATGGTCTGTTCATTTTATTGGTCCTGTTGGAAGGACTCTTCCCTCTCATAAGAGTCATTTAGGAGACACGCCTCCAGAAAGCCGTTCTGGTATGTGAAGGTCATACCGATAAGGTCAGACAGACTGATGTCCCTCACAGTCTGAATGGGCAAGTAACAGGCCAGTGCAGTTCAGTGCAGGCCAGTTCAGTGTCTGATGCATTGATTTCACAGCTCATATTACCACCTGAAAACTGAGCATGTACAAGGGAGTGATATGAGAGAATTTTTTTTTTTTTTTTTTTTTCTTGTCTGATAATATACAGCAGCGGTTCTATGGGAATAATGTTTTTTTCCGAATCAGAAGCTTTTTTTCTGTCACTTTGCAAACTTTTAAGTCCTGCACATGATCTTTTCTTTACTGTTATAATCACCGCTTGGGCATATTAGCACATTCCAGCGCTTCTGACCATGTTTAAGACCCTGGAAGAATTCTTCAGACCACCTTTTGAAGTCACAATATAGCTGCAGGAATATCTGCTAAATTTTGTCATTTACACACCGCCTTAACTATCAGCCCGCTCTCATCCCAAAGCGCCATATATGACGCTTTTGCAAAAGCGTAGATATCCAACGCACATGGCACCCTTTAGCGCCAAATGAGACGTAAAAATAAATGGGGCAGAAGGCGCCTCCTAGTGGTCTAACCCTAACCCTACCCCATACCTAAACTTGACCATAACCGAAGCGTCTCATTTGGCGCTGAAAGGGTGCCATGTGCGTTGGATATTTACGCTTTTGCAAAAGTGTCATATATGGTGCCTTGGGATGAGAATTATCCCATTAATTGCATTAAATGCATTATTGTAACTATTCATTCCAGCCTTTGCCCTAGTATGACTGCGAGTTATGTCAGTGCCATGCTTTTTGGCATACACCCAGAATTTATAAAACAAAAGTGTCTTTTAACACAGGACAACTGCTCTCTGCCAGTAAAGCGACTGCTGTCTGCACACCAAAACCTGCTAGAACTGGGTCTTATTAATTTAGCTTGCCATTTGGCATGTGACTGATTACCTTCTCTGTGTAAAATGATAACTTCATGCTACTATAGCCTTATGTTTTTATTTTTAAACTAAAATAACAAACATAATTTTTAAGATAAGCATGTCTACTAGACGAATGTCACATGATTTATTACTGTTTAGGGCAAATAAATAAAAATTCTGTGGGGAAAAAAGGCATAATCCTCCTACCTAACTGTCTGTTATTCCTCTTGTTTGCATTATTTGGATTATTTATAGGCCTTCAGCCTTGCTCTGCATCATAAATATAACCTATAATTGAATTATGCTGAAGATTCATGAGAATACATCAAGCCATTAGTGAGCTCTGGGTCTTGGCTCATCTTCTCAGGGTGGATCTGATTATGGTTTAGATCTGCTAACTGTCCCTTGTACAGAGTCAAATTAGATACGGTTCTCATTTAACCCCTAAAAGCAACTTATCGGTAATAATGATTCTGATTTTAACCTATTTTAAGACTAAAAAAATAAATAAATAAATCTGTGTGTTTTCATCTTAGAACACAGATGATTAGGTTGCAGTGCCAGTAAGGGATATGACCCAAGTTTCCCTCTGGAGAACAACAGCCGTTCTTGTTGTGACTCATTTAAGTAATTCATTTTGCTGACATGCTGCTCTCGACCTTTTGATAATAAAGTAAAGAAACGCCTACTGATGCATCAGTAAACAGAGCTGAAAAATACACGGCTATTCTACAAGAATTTAGACATTGTAGCGGTTAAATCAAGACTTCCCTCATGTATGAAAAACTTGCATAAACATTAAGTAGTCAAATATTACTGAATGCTTAATGCATATAAAATACATATACACACTAATGTGACATCTTTTTATACTTGCTCTATAAAATCCAGTAAAAAAATTACAGTAAATCTCTGACTGCAAAGTTTCCAGACAATACAGATTTTACTTTAGTCAAAATTGATTAAATTGCAGTATATTACTGTTAATAATGGCTTATTAAACCGTGGAACAAATTGCTAAATTATGCCAAATTACATTAAAAATAAATTTAACTTTCAGGTTAAACTGTAAATTTGGGGTTTTGTAAAGATATTTTATAATAATGCTAGTCTATTTTAATTTATAGTTTTTCTGTGTAATATAACAATGAAATTATGTAGAATATAAAAAATTCAATAAGTGCATCAATTCAAATGCATGTTTGTATATTTAGTTTAATTTTAATTTTTACAATTCAATTTCACAACTTTGACCAATCTCTAATTGAGTTCTTAATAATAGCAAATTTACTGTCAATTTGTTAAATTAACTAAATGTACAAGGACCGAATACCTGCACATTTAGAGTATTACTGTAGCAATTGAACAAACACTGAACATTAAGATAAGTGATTGATAGGGTACATGTAAAAATATACACATTAAAAGGCAATTGCTGTACACCTTTATACTCTAATAAACCTTTTTTGAAAAGATGAAGAAAAGAAAAGATGACTTTACCCATAGCATAAGCTAACCTCTCGTAAGAGAACTGTATTTATTAAACATTTTATTAATTTAATAAATAGTTTTTTTATTGAATAAATACAGATACTTTCTACAGGTGTTTATTTAAATGCATACATATAGTTTTTTGTTTAACTACAAATATTATAAAATAAAGATATTTAAATAAACTAATGAATATATTAATTTCATAGACTTTTATTTTATATTAGTACCATTATGGGAAAGAAAATCCCAACCTCAAATGGTCCCACTAGAATAGCCTGTTTACTTCATGAGCTGCGATGACTTACCAGCACACTTGCACACTACAAAGAGAGGGAGCAGCTGCTGCGTTCAGCTTGCCACTTTAGTGTGTAAACCACAGGAGTCCTGTGTGCCAGTAAGAGTTGGGCAAACTTAGCTAATGCTCAGAGAGACGGCATCTGTGACACAGTTCTGATTGAGAGAGCCTTGTGGTGGGTTAGGAAACATCTGTTCATTAAGCCTGTTCTGGATTAGCGTTTCTCTAGTTGTCCTTTTGCCAAACTTTACCTCACTTGTAATTTGACGTGTTTTGAGTAACAGTTGACGGTTTATTTACAGAACTGCTGGAGATACCATAACTGTAGAGACAACTGTGATTCAATGCAGAATACTTGAGTAACTGATTCAGTAGCATATAGTGTTGGCAGGGCTTGAAGTCACAAGCAACAAATGGAACGAGTTGGCCTTTCAACATTTGCTCTGGTTATTTCACTGCTGTCTGACTTATAGAATATCTATATTTTTATATCACAAACCGGTGCATAATATATTAGATGTCCTCCTACTCTAGTCTTTACCATTTTTTTTTTGGAGGGCTGCTGTCATATCCACAAAAAAAGGCATCCTAAATGGTGCTCTGATGTTAATATGTTTGTTTACTGAATGAATAACTTAATCGATCTTCTAATGTCCAAATGGTCTGACCTTTTCCGCAGCTGAGCTCGGCGTACTCTTGTGAGCGTCTGGAGCAGGAGAGAAGGAAGAGCTGCGTGTGGCCTTTGATGGAGTCCTGCAGAAGGTCAGGAGCAGCACCACTTGGACCTCGCTGACCTTAGAGGAGAGACTGAAGACCTTCTACTCCACTGAGTGGGAGAAGGTTCATCAGAACCTACCAGGAAGAGGCCGATAAGTGCAAAGCTCAGATGGAACAGCAGATGTGGGGGACAGTTGGCTCTTCTTTGTCCACTTCTCCAGTTGGATGGACTTTCTGTTGGATGGAGTTAATGTTAGATGTTCTTCTAAAAACTTAAAATGATATTTTCATGATACTTTCTAATAACTATGCAAAGTAATTTCATAGCTTTTTGTTTTTGGCATGTGAGCCTTGACTTTTTAGTTGTTTGGACATGACATTTCATTTCTTGATCATTTATACACTAAAATAAACCATGAGACTTTTACAAAATGTCTTTATTTGTATTTGTACTTTATTTCTAGATAGAAGAGTTACGATCAAAACACGAGGCTTTGAAGAAGGAACTGGAAGTCAGCCATATAGAGGAGGTGGACAGCCTTAACCAACACTTTGAGGAGTCTTTCAAGGGTAAATAATCTTGGAATTTGTTTTTTATTTTTTTCTCTAAACTGTGTCTGTAAATGTTGCACACAACAATGTTATTTATATTTTAGAACATCTCACTCATTAATATATCCTGAACTTTTCAGAACTCAAAGAGTCCCATGAAAAGGAAATGCAAACTGCTAACACAACACTGATGGAATCAGACACAGTTATCTGTAAGGCAATGACCAAAAGATAAAATTCCAAAAGCCACAACATTCTTGTTTCCGGTTTATTTTTACTTTCTTATTTTTTTGCCCTGTTGAAATTTAGCAAATATTTTCATATATGTATTTCTCCTCAAACAGAATCAAATTCAGGAGCTCATGGCAGAGAGTAACAGCCTCAAAGAAAAACTGAATGAAGAGGTGAAGGAGAAGGATGGTTATCTGGCTAGAGAACCAGGTACAGTACATGAACACCCCTGTGTAGCTCCCAAATATTTGTGTTATTAAACCAACTCAGACCATTCCCATTGATGGTAATGCATCTCTGCTTTGAGTAGATTGTATTTTCAATGAATAGCAGGTTAAATATTTGACGGGTCTTTCCAATCAGGGACTAAGAGATTCCGGAACTCTCTAACATTCTGATAATTATTTAGATAGCTACCATGCATAATGCTGCCAGACCCGGCCCTATGATGAGTGTGACAATGTAGCACGAGGCAAAGTTCATATATGGGTTTTTCTTCAACAATAGACACTTGACCTTGTGAAATGATAGAACTTGGTCTTAGATACATTTACATGGATGCATTTAGCAAATACTCTCAGAACGGACTTTCATATTCTCAGTTCTAGTTTGTTCACTAACAATATCCAGTTGCGTTTATGCATATACACCACAGGAGAGTCTCTTATTTTACTTTTATTTAGTAATTATATACTACAGTGTTACAAAGTTTGCGTCAGTTAGATATTTTGGTTACAGTTTATTTTAAGGTGTCCTTGTAGCAGTGTAAATACACCAAATATGTATTGAGATATATATTAATGTAATTAATGAAATTAAAGAATTTGTACTTATTAAGCAAGGATGCATTAAATTGATTGAATGTAAGGGATTTATAATGTTACAGAGATATTTCTATTTAAAAAAAAGTTTTTTTATTCTTCTAAAAATCATGAGAATTTCTGTTTTGCGATGACTAAGCAGCACAGCATTGATAAAATTAAATAATAATAATAATAATAAATATTTGTTGAACATCAAATCAGCATATTAGAATGATTTCTGAAGGATTATGAGAGACTGAAGACTAGAGTGATGATGCTAAAAAATCAGCTTTGCCATCACAGGAATAAATTGCCTTTTTAAAATGTATACAAATAGAGAAGTTATTTTAAATTGTAATAATATTACTGCTTTACTATTAATATTAATATTACTGTTTTTTATCATATGCGGCCTTCAGTGGGCATAATTTACTTCTTTCAGAAAACATTTAGATCTTAGTCTCCACATTTGTACATGGTAGTGTACATAGTATTCTATAAATATGTATGATTGATTTTCATAGGTACAAAACTTGAGAACCTGGGTCTGGGACAAAAGTAAAATGTGATTAAGTCTAGACTGTATAGAAAATCACTTTGGAAAAGAGAAGGTGTGACAGTTTAGATGCGGTCTTCATGTAACAAAATATTCTGCTAATTTTAACAGAAATTCGATGCCTGAATCCAAGTTGAGGTAAAGCCATGCTGCGTTGCAATTCGCCTATACTATACTACGCCCTAAAAGTCTGTACTCTTTTGTGGAAAGAAAAAAAATATATACTTCCCAGAGTGCAGAAAGAGAAGTAGGCAAGGCTCGGCACATGCTATCACCGCCATCATCTTAGCGGCACAGCTCTGTCGCGCGCCTTGCCTGCATCCTGTCAATCATCTATGTCACAGCTGGAAATCCTCCTATTCAATCTAATTTGGTTGCTACACAGTCTTCAGACACGGTCATCTGCCAGTCGTGGGGTCTTTCGTGCAGATACCTCTCCTCGTGTTTGCAATTTGAATATAATGATGCATTTAAAAAGTAATCGCTAAACGTGCTTTACAAAAGTTCACAATGCTGCTGCATATGCAATATAATGTGGACAACATTGAATTAATTTATTATCGTCCGGTTAAATACTGATAATTAATCACTCAAACCTGTTTATCTAAACCTCTCTACACAGCCGTGGGACCAGCGCGGGACTCGCGCGCCTCCGTGTCTGTAGTTTTTTAACACTTTTACTACGTGTTTTTAGATTTTAACCGATCCTCTGTCCACCGCAATGGTTTGTGGGCAATATCAGCCGTCAGAGTGTGCACCAATCTACACTTCGATTCTAGCCGGAAATAGTAGACCATAACGGGTATCTTTGAAACACTCCATTTCAACATACTGCATTTGCGGGACATACTAATTTATTCGAATATATTTTAGGACAGATAGTATGCGAATTCGGACGCAGCACCAAGTGTACATCCCTGATCTCTCACTATATTTTATGTTGAAGAAGGACTCCCACACTCTCTACCTGGAGCAGGAGCTTGAGAGCCTTAAAGTAGTGCTGGACATCAAAAACAAGCGGATCCATGAACAAGACAAGAAACTTATGCAGATAGACAAACTGGTGAGCTCAATTATCTGTTTTGCATAAAGCATGTAGATGGAGAAATTCTCATTTGTGTTCAATTCTAATCACAGTAGAGATGAATCTGATGAACACTGACTGAACACTAAGACTGATTTATTCTCAGGTGGAGAGGAATGTGAAGCTGCGATGGAATATCTTAAGAAGCTGCAGCAGGAAGCAACAGAGACCTCAAAGCCAGAATGGACAAACATGCTGCTTTGTCTAGGTAGCATACTACAAAATTGTCTTCATAAACTTATGATTTGAGAGATAAGTTTACAGTTTGAAGTAGTTGAGACAAGGGTTAAGTGCTTTTACATCAGTTCACCTAACCTTTCCCTCTGATTTTAGGGATAAGTTCTATAGGTAGGGGTAAGTTTAGGGCTAGGGATAGGACAATATTTTTCGGACCAAAAATATGTCGATCCAGGAGCATGTCTTACTTGGCAAAGTCCGATGATGACCATCCCTGCCTTAGGCTTTTAGAAATGATTTCACTCAAATCCGTCTAGCTTTCTAACGCTTCATCTAAGTCTTTGAAGTTTCACAGTATTTGCATTTGGGCTGAAGAGAAATTTCACAAATTAGCTTCTGGCTAGCCTCTGGCTTTGATAGCCTCGTGAGACCATCCTGATCTCGCGAGCTTTCAAGGTTTTCACTTCGCAGATCAAGTCTGGATACTTTCCGATTAAAGAAAATTTGGGAGCAGTTCACCAACGAACGTCCAATGTCAGCGTTGGCTTTGAGGCGGGTTGAGGTGTGACTGCAATCGAGAAGCGCTGACAGTTTTTCTTTTAAGTTCTTTAGTTTTTTTCTGTTTTTCTTTCTGCCGACATGTTTATTTGCTGAGCTAACGAGCCTTTACCTGCAGCAGCAAGAGTAGCCCTGGCTTGTGGTTTTGTTTTCGCCGTCGCTCTGTCTAGTACGTCATATGCTTCCGTTGATCTGATCTGGTTGATTTGGCCCCGTCTATCACCAACATAGGCCAATCAGCTAGACCAGTACTTTCGCCCTTTCCAAAAACTTACTTCAGCGGAAGGTTTCCAATTGGATATGGAGCAAATCCATCTGGCGGAGGTCAGGTTAATGCTTTGACAATGAGTACTTTGATTATTAGTTGTGCACTTGCACTTCTGCCAAGGCACCTCCCTTCTTTTATCTTGCTGCAGTACTAGTGACTAATCTACCGTAATCAAGTTTACTTCGAACGCTGACTCGTTTCGTTTTCAGACAACTGTCCACAGAGCAGCGGTTTGCAGGAAACCCTCCAGAAGGAATCCCAAAGTGAACGAACGTCTGTCTATGGAGAATGAAGAGCTGATCTGGAAGCTTAACAACGGTGATCTGAGCAGTCCGCGCAAGGTCTCTCCTTCCCCGTCCCTCACTCTCCAGTCACCACGGAACTCTGGATGTTCTCCAGCCCCTCCCGTCTCGCCCAGATAACAATAGCCTTCAGCTTCCAGGAAGCACTTTCATACCAGGACGGAGCACTTCCTGCATGCTGAAGCTGGTCTGGACTCATGTCAAAATGGAATAAACTCTCTTGTACAGACAAAAAAAAAACTGAAGAAAATATTGCACAGCAGCACTTGCCAATGAGGCCACCCTCGTACTTTTGCCTTTCACATCTGTCTATGGAGAGAGAGAAAAAGGAATATCTCAGGGCTTGAAGAAAGTTTCTCTCCAAGTAGTTGTTTTTTCCCCTCTTTGAATTGCTTTGTGGCTTAAAGTTCCTGATTTCGGAGGACTGACATCAGAATTTATGACTTGGGCATTTATCAGCTTCTGAGGCTTTTCCAACAGACGCCTTGAAGTGTACCTGTATAAATGCTGATTTATCATTGCCCCGGGACAAATGCCCAAATGCCAGCTGGACATTTCCCAGATGCTGTAATTGTGTAGCATTTGGTTTCCCTTTAGAAAATGTCACCTGGGTCCTGAATGAAATAAAGCAGCAATTCATAGATCAACTCATTCCATATACTGACTGTTACAAATTTAATCCAATGCAAATATTCACTGACTTTAAAAACCAGGTGTTCTCAATCTTATGCAAAAATGTCTAATCATGCCTTTATTTTTGATTTTGTAAATGGTATTCTTTTTATATCACACATTTTAAGAACTGTAGCAAGGTGAGCTTTACCCAGATCATGATGCATGTTTCATCTCAGAATATGCTCTCCATATCATTCATATTGCAGAGGAGAGACTCAATACAATGATCAATGCAGAATGAATTATTAATAGTTGATTACAAAAGCTTTAATGTTTTAAATAACAACGCCTGTATAAGGGTTGAATTATCCCTTTTCCTCACTTCTTTGGCAATCAGAAATGCTGTCGTAATGGTAATGGTATGCAGTAAACGGACGAGTGCTTGATAATGAAATTGCTAATGACAGGCAGCCCTGTGAATGAAGGCATGTACTATTGGAAAAGCTGAATGTTTTTTTTTTTCATAAAGATTTTCTTGAATACGGGTTTTGTATATTGTTCAGTCTGAGCCCTAGGGGAAAGATTTGAGATTTGTTTGTCTTTATTTCTATATTTAAGTCTGATCATGAGACCAATATAAATTGACTGAGCATGTTCCAGTGGCCTCAGAAGAGCCCCCTCTGTCTGAAACCCTTCACTGCAGCTTTACATGCAAGCTATATACAAAGAAGTTAAGTTGATTTTTATTTGATGTATTGCTAAGCTGTTTGTTTGGATGTTGGTTTGAAACTGAAACTCTTGAAAATATGCAATTAATAAAGAAATTCAAAATTCACCTGTATTTGTCAGGCTGTTTATGTGCGAAAGCATGCAGAAACCTTTGTATGTTGGTTTTCTTATTGCTCTTCATCTTTTGGCTGTAAGTCTATGGCAGCACTTAGAAGTGTATAGTAAATAGCTGGGAAATTTGGCATCATTTTACCATGATTATTCTTTGAATAGTGAATTCTACTGCAACTTATTCTTGAATTGCTAATAATTAAATAACCGAAAATTCTGCAAGAAGAGTAAAACATACTTTGAATGCGTCACACTGAACTAAAATAAGCACTGGGCTTCCGGTGCACATTCCACATACGGAGTCCATTAGAGCGAGACACAAAGACTTCACGGTCCTCAGACGTTTTTTACGTGTGTAAAAATATGCATATAGACCTTAACCTTCCATTTTGAGTATAACAGGTTAACATGGTTGAAATAACATCTAAAGGATTATTAGGAACACCTGTTCAATTTCTCATTAATGCAATTATCTCAATCAGCATTTAGGGGTGTGCTCCTGGTCAAGACAATCTCCTGAACTTCAAACTGAATGTCAGAATGGGAAAGAAAGTAAGCAACTTTGAGCGTGGCATGGTTGTTGGTGCCAGACGGGCCGGTCTGAGCATTTCACAATCTGCTCAGTTACTGGGATTTTCACACACAACCATTTCTAGGCTTTACAAAAAAACATCCAGTATGCGTCAGTCCTGTGGGTGAAAATGCCTTGTTGATGCTAGAGGTCAGAGGAGAATGGGCCGACTGATTTAAGCTGATAGAAGAGCAACTTTGACAGAAATAACCACTTGTTACAACCGAGGTATGCAGCAAAGCATTTGTGAAGCCACAACACGCACAACCTTGAGGCAGATGAGCTACAACAGCAGAAGACCCACCGGGTACAAAATGTTGCCTGATCTGATGAGTCTCTGGTTTCTGTTCAGACATTCAGATGGGTAGAGATGGTAATTTGGCATAAACAGAATGAGAACATGGATCCATCATGCCTTGTTACCACTGTGCAGGCTGCTGGTGGTGTAATGGTGTGGGGGATATTTTCTTGGCACACTTTAGGCCCCTTAGTGCCAATTGGGCATCGTTAAAATGCCACGGCCTACGTGAGCAGGGATGTAGTGGAGGCTAAACGCACATGAACGCAGTTTACGCACCTCCCATATTCGGAAATAGCGTTGACCCACCTCTAAAGTGCGTTTATCCAACTATCAATTGCGTTTATCCACCTCTAAATGTCCTGTAGTTCCTAAGACATTTTAAATTAAACTTGTCGTTTTAAGTTTCATATTGTTCATTATTAGTTTCATAGGTTGTTGAACCTAAGACGAACTCTTTCATATTGCGCCGCATCACAGTCAGTGTTGTTGACTATTACTGACGGTAGCACTTGTTGACGTTGCACGCAGCCTCTTAGACAGAAATCTACACGAGTGCAGGACACACTCACACACACTCATAGATATATACTAGTGTTCTGACACACACTCAGTTAACAACATGCTGCCTATAAAGTCTAAATGTGGAGTTTTATATGTTTAACATATGTTAAGCAACCTCATTTATTTGTCCTGAACACCATCACGATTAAAAATGTGACATTGATTTCCTACAACAGCTCAATAAAACAGTTAAAATTTAAATCACTTACATGTTAGATGCAATATTTGCTGTTTTTGTATCTGTTTTAGCAGCGAAAATAGTTCCAAACAAAAACACAGCAGAACTAGCAGCGCATCTCACCAGGAACACTCAACTTGTTTTCGATTACTGAATGATTCAGCCGTTTGAACGAATACATTTGAATGAATGAATCAATGACTCACTCATTAAGACGGTCGCCTGCCGTCACCTACTGGTGGTTTAGTGTTAAATGTTTAAAACATACATTCTTTCCAACTGTTCTTATAAATAAACTTAAATCAATTTCATAACATTATTTTATGCAATTGTAATTTTTCAAGTGTAAATGATTTCATTTGATTAGCCCCTCAGGTAACAGCACTATAGTGTCTTATTAGAATTTATTGATCAAATTTAGGAATTTAAAATGAAAGATTAAGCATACATTTAATTGTATTGGGGAAGGGGATGCCCTTTAAAGGTGCAGATATTATTAATATGGTGATTTAAATATCAAAGCTGATTGAACACTGATGAGAATATTGTTTCAGAATAAATTTACAGACACATTAATATGGGCCAACATTTCTAAAGAATGCTTTCAGCACCAATTCTATGTGGCATTGATTCAGCACACAGCATACAATGCCACATAGAATTAAGGCAGTTCTTGAAAGCGAAAGGGGGTCAAACAAGGTGTTCAGTATGGTGTTCCTAATAATCCTTTAGGTGAGTGTATTTTAAGTAGTGTTGCATTAACTTCATCAAGTCTCAGTCAAAGAAGCACTTTATTTCCAAGTCATATATAGAATACATGTTTTTCATAATGATTTAAAAAGCAAAAAGTGTGAATGGAGTCCAGCTCATCTCAATATATAATCTTGATGTTCTCTCTCTAGTCATGTGACTTCACCGATGTGGCCACCAATGTCTCTCCATTCTTATTTTTGGTGGTGCAGATGTACTTTCCATAATCGATTGTTTCAACATCATCCACAATCATGACGCTCTGGGAGAGATGCGTGTGGTGTGTCCCATGCCGCGGTTTATCAGCCTCCAGGAGTCATGAATGCTCACTGGCCTCTGACCCTGAGAGACACACACATCAGCGATAAGGACAACACATTGAAGCATATTTATCTTAATCTACACTACAAGTCAAAAGTCTTCATGACTTTAAAATTGTGAAATATAATTACAATTTTAAAGAACCACTTCCATTGCAATATGTATTAAAATGTAATGTATTCTTGTGATGGCTAAGCTGTCACCCCCCCTTTTTTGAATAGACATGAAAATGCACATTTCAAACTTAAATGGTTGTAATTCAAGAATGCTTTGGAATATAGACATATGATTGGTCTTGTTTTAAAGAAGACATTTGGCAGATTTTTGTAGAAGTGAAATAAATTAAGAAAGTTAAACAGAAAAAAAGTTATAGAAGTTTGAGTTTATGGAAATGTACAATGTAAAAATATTAATTATTTATATTTTACATAAAATATATATTTTCAAAACCTGGGCTACTCTAAAACTGCAGAAAAATCAAAGCCAAAAATCTGAACAAGTTGTGTTTCAAATTTTAGGTTGATATCTCAAAAAATTAGCTTTCAGTAAGATTTTGTTTGAGCGCAGTACCAAACTTTTTCACTAGGGCACAATCAGACTCCATTACTGCCCATATAAGGGCGCCTCCATTATTTTTTTCTTGATATTTCAAACTTTTCAGTCCTTTTTTTCCAAAATAATTGTATGGATGCAATCTTTAGAACTGTTGGCATGAAAACAAACTGAGGTATCTACCATTTTTTCATGATTTGTCATGTTCTCTGCTATTTTAAAATAAAGGTCTGAACTCGCTTTATGAGTATGAAAATATTCTTGTTGCATATTGATAAATTATGGTTCCTCTGTAATATATTTAGAAAATCAGTCAACAAATATGGAAACTAGAGATTGTAAGCTTTCAAATGATATATAGTTTGTCAATATTACTAAAGGTATTTACTAAGATATAATTGATTTAAAAATATAGTGGCAAACGTCCCACCTGTGGGACGGTGACAGTTAAAAATGAGGATTTGATGTAAAAAAAAACAAAAAAACATTTCTTATCAACTTTCTAAACCAGGGCTTCTCAACTCCAGTCCTCGCGACCCACTGCTCTGCATATTGTGTATGTCTCCCTTATTTAACACACCTGATTCAGATCCTCAGCTATCCTAACCAGCTGAGACATCTGAATCAGGTGTGTTAAATAAGGGAGACATACACAATATGCAGAGCAGTGGGTCGAGAGGACTGGAGTTGAGAACCCTGTTCTAAAGCAATTGCGCTGCTTAATATTTTTGTGGAAACCATGATACACTAGAATTCAAAGGTTTGGGGTAAATATGAAGAGTTCAGATGCAAAAGCCTCTAAGTGCCATCTGAAATTTTCTTCTAAAATGATCATTTTTATCAAACTTGTATATTAAAGTTCAGTAATTTCACTTAAATGGCAATGAAGATTACCTATTAATTGTCATTTAAGTGAAATTACTGAACTTAAATATACAAGCTTAATAAAAATAGTAATTTAGAAGAAAATTTCTAATGGCGATTTAGAGGCTTTTGCATCTGAACTCTTCATGTTTTTTTGTTTTTTTTGTTTCTTTCAAGAATAAATCAATTCAACAAGTTTAAAAGAGACAGTAAAGACATGGATAATGTTACAAAAGATTTATATGTCAAAATTAATGGCATAATACTGCGATTAATACATTATAAAATGATAGCTCTCAATACATCCTGAATCAGAAGCTCAGATTAAATTGAAATAACAAAAGTAACTCTCACCTGGCCAGGATACCTCCAGCTGAAGCTGACATTCATCTCAGGTTCTCCCAGGACTGTGCATGTAACGTTAAAGATGTCTCCACCACTCACCGTGTTAACTGAAGCCTCGATAGTCGCAAAAGGGGGACCACTAGGCACTACAAGGGGGAAATCTCTTTTAAGATTCATACAATGGCAAAAACATGTTTAAAAGCAAGTGTTTATCTAGCCTCTCCTCTTACCCTCCACATACAGCAGTTGGTATTTAGTGGATATTTGCGGGGTGGTTTTCGTGGTGCTGTTGGCCTTGCAGTAATAAGCTCCCTTATGTTCTGGACTGGGGTTTTGGATGATGAAGCCTTTGGTGGGATTGTAAGATATCTGGGTCCTATCTACTGCGATTTCTTCCGCAGGAACTTCCCTGTGCAGCGAGACTTTGATTTTGGGGTTGGTCACCCGGCAAGGGATGGTGAGGGGCTCTGTCTGGGCGCAGGTTAGATAATCTCAAAATGGATGGCAGAGGGGACGAACAGCTCATCTTTGTCTGAGGACGCAAAGAGAATTGTAACAATGTCTTTGGAGGTTCAAGATCACGTAGGTCTCTTTGTGTGATATGAAGACCAGATGGTGTACCTGTAAAGTATATGTAGGTAGCAGAGGTACTTTCTCCATCCTTTTCACATTCTCTCTCCATCACAGAGCAACACCCAACAGCTGTACTCCCCGGTATCAGCAGCAGAGGGTCGACGTGAGGATCAACTGACTGTACCGCTCAGTGCTGCTTTATGCTGGAACAGCAGAGTCAAAACAAGTATCCACACATTATAATTATACCATATGTCTACCCTACCCTATACTCACGACCAATTGTTACAAATTGATCCACGTGATTAAAAAGTGGCTAATTCGTACTTGAGACCTCAGCTCGTACAAATTCGTACGAATTTGTCTAAACCCACGTGACGGGTTAAGTTTAGGGGCGGGGTTAGGGGTAGGTCATTCGTACGAATTCATAGAATTGGCCAATTCGTAAATATGTATGATTTAGCAAAATCGTACTCAATTTGTACGGAGTGAGGTCGTATGAATTGTTACGAATTAGCCACACTAGTAAAATTCGTAACGGAATTCCTGTGAAGTCGGGTTGGTCTACCTGCACTATTTCTGCTGTATTCTACAATTTAAGTTACATTTCATGTAACATTAATGATAGCAATTTTCATCAGAAAAAAAAAAACACATTTTATCTATTAAGGCTTCAGGGGTTCTCAACTCCAGTCCTCGGGACCCACTGCTCTGCATATTGTGTATGTCTCCCTTGTTTAACAAACCTGATTCAGATCCTCAGCTCATTAGGGTAGACAGAGTCTATCCTCGCGAGCTAAGGATCTGAATACAGGTGTGTTAGATGAGGGAGACATACACAATGTACAGAGCATGGTCTCGAGGACTGGAGTTAGAACCCTGTGATTAAGGGAAATATTATCTTACACATTTTTTTATTTTTTTATTTAGTTTGCTTGACATATCCTTTGATGTTAATGTTAAATTACAGTTTTGCAGTGTCTGCTTTTGAAGTGAGTTCAAAACAAGGTTATTATAGTTTAAGAACCAGTTCTATAATAAGTTCTATCAGTTAAGACCAAGAAGTTCAAGAGCATTAAGAAAAATTCATTGCTTGAAATAAAATGAAATTTAACTGAAATAAAAAGGTAAAAAAAACTTTATTTTAGAGTTAAAAAATTAGTAAAAGACTATAAAGATATTTTGAAATACTAAACATTTCATTAAAATTTAAATGAAAATGGAAAATATGAAAACAAAAACTAATTTAAATCTCAATGAAATGTTAAAGAATGAAATGTTTTTTTTTTTTGTTTGTTTGTTTTAAGATAAAGATTACATTTAATTTAAACAAGTATTTTTTTCTCATGTCTGCAAATGTTCGGTCAGTTAATGATAATGAGAGAACAACCCCCATCAACTTTGAAAAACTACTGCAACCAACAATGTCCAGGGGTTTTTTTTTCTGTAGTGGACATTTTGAACACATTATTAGTGTTCTTTAATTTATTTTATTTTTCTGAAATAACTTATTATCAGAGTCATGATTTCTAGCATCTCTATTTTGATCCTTTAACTAAATCTTCATGCAATGGAATCATGCGACAATTTAATCCATTCCTGTATCTTTGAAACACTTGTATTCCAAACATAAAATACTCCTGTAGCTATTCGTTTGCCTGATTTAGCTAAACTATTCTCAATCAAACATGTTAAATGACTGGATAACACAAGAAGAAAGGATACCTAAGGCGGTTATCATTGAAGGTGTCCAGGTAAGAGGGATATGCCCAGCCAATCTTAGTTCCTTTGCATCTCAGTTCCAATGTTTTCCCAGGATTCAAGGATAGGCTCTCGCCCAGTCTGAGAAAACGGCCTTTATCAAGGACCTGGGTTAGAATAGACTGGCCTTTGCTTCCTGCCTCCTTTTCTTTAACTTTGGGGTAGCGAACCTTTGCCCTCTTTCTTCCTGGTCTTATGCGGTTCTCACCAGCCTCTTTTTGACGTTTGACCTGCTGAGCAAACACCTGTGTAAACCAAAACAGAGTTTTCCTGGTCACCAGCCAACCCGGTATCACAACAAGATGTGAAAATAATTACGTTGGTCCTCTTTGGAAAACGTGTAAATGTCACGGTTTAACCCCTCAAACATGAAACTTACACGTTTGCGTTAACACGTGGTTCTCACTGCGGAACATGAAATCTATGGGAGGATCTGATCCAGATCCAACTCCTCCCACCTTACATACACCTAAACCTACCCAACTCCGCCCCCTGATCCCTAAACCCAACCCTAATTCTACCCATTTCCACCCTTGGATCTTGATCCGACTCCTCCCCGTGGATCTCATGTTCTGCATTGAGGTGCTACTGGGATGTTGACCTATTCTACACGCAATTCGCCTCTGCCATAACGACCTATTGGTTTTCATTAAACCGAGAAAAATGGAATTTTGTTTTATTGACGATCACTGAGAAATGTTCTATTATTTAAAATGCAAAACACATGTATTATTTTCAAGGTGAAAAGGATTCATTTGCCTTGATCCACATCGAAAAAAAAAAACGTCTGAAATGTCACGTTTTTAATGAAGAAGCTTAATGAGTAAAACGTCTATTTTTCGGCATCCCCCAGCTCCTCGTTTAAGCAAAAGGCACGCTAAAAGTAAACACTTAACAGTATTAAAAGTATAACATTACAAATGCAGCGAACACATTATACTAATGTCTCCTAATCTGTAAAGCACTAAGGTGCTAACCTATAGCACTGAAGTTAACGTTACAGAGTTTCTTCTCGTTGCTAAGCAACGCAACGAAACTAGGTTACACGGTTAACATGGATTCCAACGGTGATGTAATACGTTTCAGCGTACCTTTTGCTTTTTTTTATCGTCGTGGATCAATTAATCCTTTTCACCTTGAAAATAATACAAGTTTTTTGCATTTCAAATAATAGAACATTTGTGATTGTCAATAAAACAAAATTCCATTTTTTTCGGTTTAATGAAACCCAATAGGTCGTTATGGAAGAGGCGATTGCGTGTCAGAATACCGGTAGGTCAACATATCGGGTATCGTAAACGTGTAGAGCTAGTCTAACCGTGCCATCTACACGTTTTTCAAAGTGGACCAACGTGATTATTTCACGTCTTGTCGTGATACTGGGTTGCACCAGCAGATGCATGGTAAACTATTGGAATAACATTCTGTTCTGAATTATGTGAGTAGGACATGAACATTACACAGCATGTGTGTTTCATTTCTCTCTTTGAGACACTTGATAACTCCTCTGCCTCCTATGACCAGGCCAAGAGAAGAAGGAGAGAGAGAGAGAGAGAGAGAGAGAGAGAGAGAGAGAGAGAGAGAGAGAGAGAGAGCATTCTGCCATCTGGAAATGTACTTCTGCTCACAGCTGTACAAACAGCAATAGTGGAATCATGCCTTTCCCGTTGTGTGAAAATGTAGAAAACTGAACAATAGAGTGGTTTTCTGAACCTTTTAAATTCATTTCTGACACATGCAGGAACATCTAAAGGAATCCGTTTGGATGTCAAAAAAAGTCATAGCTTCATAAAAGGTTTTTGCCTTGTTGATAAGCTCAAACAGATCTGTATCTCTGTCTTTGGTCTCTGCTGTATAATTTAAGCATACATTTAAGTAAAACTGCCCTGATTTGATCTTTCCTCTTTCTGCTCTGGAATTTTGGTCTCTATTGGCAGCAATGTCACCACTGGCACACTATAAATGTTCATCCATAACATCTCTCAACTTATTTACTATTTCAAGCATTGAAATACAATGTGTTGACTTCATTAAGAAAGAATAGCAAGGCAGATGAAACAAAGAGAGATCTGCTCACCATTTTGGACCTCCAGCCAAAGCAATACCAGTGTGAAGAGGAGCCAGAGCTTCATGATGGCTGAAGTGGAGTGTTTCAACTCTTCAGTGATTCAAATCTTCGTCCACAGTCTACCCTGTTTACGCACAGTCAGCTCCATCCTTCGCGAAAAAGAGGAATTCCCCGGCCCAATGAGCCCATCTGCACACTCCCCTTTTAGTGTCAATCTATTGAGTCCCATCCAATGATCCTCTAATGCCCTCTGCTGGACTATAGTTAACCCTGCATTGGGGGGGGGGGGGGCTGCCTATTTGTGCCTTCCAATAATGCAATAATCCAGGGAATTTCGTTCAAACATTAAAGTGATACATTACCCAAAAATGTCATAATTTATACTCACTCTCAAGTTGTTCCAAACATGTATGAGTTTATTATTTTTTAAATATGATCAATTAATGACAACATATGTTTTTACATTGTTTTAACTCATCAAAGTAAGTACAAGATTCAACTCATTTTAAGTCAGTGTAATGGTATTTAAGTTGAAGTTGATGGTACTTAAAAAATGTAAGACAGCAACTTTTAGCTCCACAGACTTGCAAACCACACTGTAAACGATTGCTGTTGTTTTCACAGGATTGTACTGTTTTTCTATACAGTTTCTTACTGTATAATCTATGTACAGTAAGTTACAGTAGATTTAGTTGTTTTCACAGTATTATATTGTATTTTCAACAGTTATTTACTGTGCACACAGTTGACAGTGTGTTACTGTAGAATTTCAATGCATTCTGGGAAATTTTCAGTTACTGTTAATCTAAATACTGTGTAAATTGGCAGATCGCCAGGTCAGGATTTACACGAACATAAACGTGAAAAAAAATTAATAAGAGGAATCGAAACTTAATTTTTTTTTTAACAATAATCCGAATCCTAACCTTGGATATCCGATTTCAGGATACATTATCGATTTTTAATTCCCAACCCAAGAAAGTTATAAAATAATGAACGTGTAGGAGCTTCAACTGACTAACGTGGTAAATAACTAATTTATTAGACCATTTTTACCTTATAAGAGGCTACATATGAATATATATGTTAATAAAATCATATTTAATCAAGTAACTTAGGCTGTCAACATTAAAGAAATCCTGTCTGACTTATACAGACGTTATAACATGCCGCTGAGCCGCGGCCATTTCTTCTAACGTCAATCTGTTAGTAACTGATATGGTTTGCATAAAAATATAAAATTACTAACCAGATGTATGGCGAAAACGTTGCCGACAGTGACTGCGAATTCACGGCCGCGCTCTCACAGAGGGAACTGGGAAGGGAACTGAAGAGTTCATAAAATGGCAGCTTGTTGTATTTTTTTTTTCTTTGCGGTCATTTCGTTAATGTATTTAAATTTACAGTAACTTGTCCCAAACTAGGCTACATTGAAGAGTATCATCTCATTGTAAAATGTCTAGAATATATTAAATTGAATATCGAAATCGTGGTCAGCTATTCTAAATAACTTTAAAGTTATTAGCTAGAATCCGTATGCATAGGCATAGAATTATTACATACCATTTAAAGAAGTTTCAGGTCGGCTCGTGTTCCTATTGGCTGTCCTGCAGCAACTGCAGCAACCTATTGAGAGAGGCCCTTGGTGACGTCAGATCCAGTGGGGCCTCTTCGCACCCACTACGTCACATCCCGGCCAGTGCATCCCTGTTCTTAGAGAAAATCTTTGAACAGTGAGCGTTTTCTTTGGAACACAAACAGGTCTACCTGTTGGGGAAACAGACCGGAGGCCCATGCCCGAGGTGGTACTCAAGCTTTTAGCTATAATTGCAGCGTGCACATGCTAAGCAGACCCAACTGGAGTACTGATGATGCTGAGGCCATGAGACACAGCATTTCTGAAACCTTTTGAGCGGACTATAGTGATGCAGCGGAAGGATTTCGTGATGTGCTGAATGTTCAGTCTGCGTTCTAGTGAAAGTCACACTGTCAGACAGCGAGTTCAGTTCTGTGCCCAGAAAAAAAAATTGTCTGACTAGGAGACAGCTAACTTTTCGCCCAATTGACTTTGAGACCTAGATTCTTGAGATGTTCAAGTAATATGGTCCTGTGTTCTATGAGCTCTAAGTGTGATCGAGCTAGAATCAGCCAATCCTCCTAGTAGTTCAAAACTTGCATGCCCCGAAGTTTCAGGGGTGCGAGAGCCGTGTCCATGCACATTGTAAATGTATGGGGTGCTAGGGACAGGCCGAACAGTAGGACTGTGCATTGATATGCCTGGCCCTCGAAGGCGAATTTCAAGAATCACCTGTGACGTGAGTGACGCTATTTGTATTTGGAAATACGCGTCCTTCAGGATCTATTGACATAAACCAGTTCCCTTGGCAAAGCTGACAATGGCATAAACCAGGGGTGTTGTGTATGTCTCCCTTATTTAACACACCTGATTCAGATCCTCAGCTCGTTAGGATAGACTAGGATAGACTAGGAAGTTGAGAACCCCTGGCATAAACCACATATCATTACTAAAAAAAATACAACTATACAAAGGTTCTTAACAGAATAGTTGATGTGCAGTAATTTTTGATGAGACATTCAAGGGATAGTTCACTTTGAAATTAATTTTTGATATATTTTAGCTTACGTCAAGGGCATCCAAAGATGTAGGTGTCTTTGTTTCCACAGTATTTTCAATTTTTTTTTAAGGTCAAACCATTGTTGTCTGTCAGTCAACATATTTAATTATACAGGAAATCGCAATGGAAGACGATTTTCATATATCTAAATATGTTTAGATCGTCACAGTGAAAGGTAAAACTTTCAAAATCTCTGTGTAAACAATGAGTGACGTACACACGCAAGAGATCACTTCAGGTGCATGTGCAGACCGAAGCGCCCGTGCCTTCAGATCAGTTGGACGTGGCTGTGGTTACACAAGGTAAAAACGATATAAATACTGTTCATTTTCTCACAAAAATGGCTTGTTTCATGTCTTAGGCCATCAATGTGTACTTACATTTACTGAGTCATTAAATCATGTTTAATTTGGACTTCTCTGTTCATGCTCTTTTAGGAGATCCCCATAGACTTCCATTATATGACTGTGAGACTACAACGGTTTGACCTAGAAATATCAAAATTAAAAATACTGTGGAAACAAAGACACCTACATCTTGGATGCCCTTGAGGTAAGCTAAAACATACCAAAAATTAATTTCAAAGGGATCTATCCCTTTAACACATTTTTATTAATCATTGTGCCACAATCTTAGCCTCTCCATGACTCATTTACATTGCATTTACACAGTGTTTAAGGCAGAGAAGAACTTGAGTGCTAGTTAGCATAAGAAACACTTTTAGATACTCAGGTTGTCCTTTTTTAGACCACTGCTGGCATCATGTATAACTGGCTCACACAGATTTTCATATACTGAATACAGCGGTGAACTATGTAGTCTGATAATTATTCATCAAAAAAAGTTTCTGAAAAAGTCTAACAAATATATAAGTCAATAAGGTGAATAAAAGGGTCATTTTACAAGACAAAACACTGATTACATACATAACTTGCTCCTCTTCAACATCATCAGACCTGGTTGTTAAACAACCTTTGAATACTGTAGATTGGATATGTCAAAAATGTAACAATAACTACATAAAACACATGTAACATAGATAAAAATAAGAAGTATAGTGTTTATCAGAATACAAGAAATAGTGTTAGCTAAGCAGCTTAACATCTCTGGCACGTACAGTAAGATATGGTCAATAGAATTAATCATAATTCTTAGAATCAACAACTTTAGTAAAAAAAAAGCTGGATGTTCACCAATATCTGCAATTATTCATTTTACCAATATCTATTCTAATGTTCCACATTATTTAATAATGACACGTTACCATTTGTCCCATATCTTTAGTATATTAAGCTTAGTATATTTTTTCTCCCTTTATGAAACTAACAATGGAAATAACCTTGAGATACTGACTGTGGAAATCGTAATACTTTTTAGAAAATTAAAACACGCTTTCCTTTTCGCTTCCAAACACATTTAAAGCAAATTGCTCACATGTCCTATAGGGCTGTAAATGTTTCAACTGAACCAATAAGAAATTGCAACTTTGCAACAATTCGAATCCCTGTTTGGGAACGAAGCAAGCGATCTACAGTTCTGAAAACGCCCTTAGAGTGTATAAATAGAGGCAATTCCATAATCAATACATTGAATTTTCATTGTCAGATCATGCACCCCTAATGTACATGATATAATCACAACACATGTGAGTGACAGCATCAGCACTGAGAAGTGCTGCTGTGATTGTTCATGATGGCAGTGACTGTAAAGGCAGAGCTCAGGTCTGTCAGCTGGTCGGTGAATGCCGTAGATAACAGCTAGATACTGTCAGTTTGTTTGCTGCTCTTTAACATGGGCTAGTCTTCTCTGTTTGTGTCACATACTCCACACTGCATGTCAGTATCTTTTTCTCCGTTGCAACACCACAGTTCTGTTTATGCCTCTTGCGTTCATCGCTGTGCCACATTCCATATCCAAAATAAATGAGGAAGCCTGTGGATTAATATCAAAATTATGATTTATTAGCAAATGTTCATGTCAAACTTAGTCATTGTTTACTAAAAAAGAAGAAAACCGAGCAGCGAGACCTTTAGACACACTTTATACAGTGGGTGTGTGTACCCAAAGATTGCACGTACCTATGGCCATCCAGATGGAGAAACGGATCCATGTGTCTCCGCTGAGCTGAACCATTAGATACACGTTGACAAATATACTCAAGATGGGTAGAAAGGGCAATAGAGGAACCTGAGGCAAAAAATACATGCTGATTCAGATATGTGCTTGACTGCACTCTGCTCAGCACTCACTTATGAAATGACCCAGACTAAAAAAGAAATAACACGATTAATGGAGGCTCTTTCGGGTCATATCACTTTGTTTTTCAAGTCATATAAGAATAGCACACAACACGGCCCTCCTGAGAACACAGAGTGCTTGGCAAACACAGATATTTTATACAGGCTATTACCCTAAAACTCAGGCTGTTCTGGGCAGAATACACATCAAGATAAACACAGCAGCAATGGTTCAACATGACCCACATTTATTAAAGGGATAGTACGCCTAAAATAAAATTCTGTCTTTGCTCACCTTTATGTTATTTTAAACCTGATTTTATGCAGAATGTCAATGTTATTTTCCATACAATAAAAGTGAAATGTTGGAAGTTCATACAACTTGTTTACTATATTGCACCTTTTGTTAGGTCATATGTTTTTTGTGCATAAGTGACCAAAATTATGACTACTTAAGTTGCTTGACTGTCACCATTCCCTTTCACTGTATGGAAAAGAGCACATTTTGCATCTTTTTTTAGTTCCATTAAAGAAAAAGGGGTAACACTTTACAATAAGGTTCATTAGTTACTACATTAGTTAACATTAACAAAGAATGAAAAACACTTCTTCAGCATTTGTTAATCTTTGGTAATGTTAATTTCAACATTTACTAATACTTTATAAAAATCTTGTTAACATTAGTTAATGCACTGTGAACTAACATGAACAAACAATGAACAGCTAGATTTGTATTAACTAACGTTAACAAAGAATAACAAATACAGTAACAAATGGTTAGTTCATGTTAGTTAATGCATGAACTAATGTTTAATAAATGAACCTTATTGTAAAGTGTTACCGAAAAAGGAAAAGAAAAGACAATATAGAAAACAATTAATAGTGTAAACAACCTTTCTAAATGAAAAATAATTTTGGTTACTGAAAAAAATGTGTAACTGTCGCAAACACTTGTATCTACTGGTTGTGGATTTATTCAGGAGGACTCAAATTGACCAAAAGTGCCAGCAAAGACATTAATTTTCAAATAAATGCTCTTCTTTTTAACTTTTACTCATCAAGGAATCCTAAAAAATGTATTGTGGTTGCAACAAGAAAATAGCAGCACAACTGTTTCAACATTGAATCAAGTCAGCATTTCAGAATGATTTATGAAGGATCATGTGACTCTGAAGACTGTAAAAATGGCAGGTGAAAATTCAATTCAGCTTTGAAATCATGGGACTAAATGACATTTTAAAAATATATTCAAATAAATGAAAAATAATAATTTATGATTACACTTCACAATATTACTATTTTACTTTATCTTTTAAGTATAGTTAAACTGGATTTCAAACCTACATACCATGAAGGAAACTTTCTTCCTTGTCTGAGGTTGTCTGCAAACTAGAAGGATGCACATGATGAAGATGAACAAAGATGCGAACAAGACCCCCAGGGCCCAAGGCTCCATGGAAATAATGGCCTGTCCATAGTATGTGTTGAGTGTGCTCACAACACAAATAATTAGCACTGCAGGGGAAACAGTCACAGATCAGTCACATACCAGTAAAGACAAATATAAACCTCTCAGACTGCTGCAGTACTAACCCATGATGATAACAGATGCATTGACGGCAGAGGAGGTCTGTTCGGTGGGCAGCAGTGGAGGGTTGAGCAGAGAGCGCAGGGTTACTCCTCTATCCTTCAGCATGTTCAGATGAGACTCAGACTCTGTCAGCTCAGACTCGCCAACATCTTCCTTGCCCTCATTGATCCTAGACTTCTCGAACGCAGCATCAGGCTGATACCTGACACACACACAGTACATTTTGTATTAGAAAAGCTGCTTATGCCACTAGAAACAGGAAATGTGATTAAAACACTAATACATCTTTGTAAAATGTGATAAATAAATCATTAAATGTGACATGCAGTATCATTTAAGCTCTGCAGAGACTATCACAAGATCTATCTATAACAAATCTGTCAAATCCTTCAAACACACATTATACAATTGAGAACTGACACAACCACTACATGGCAGATTAGTAATAGTACACACAGCATTGTACCTAGTTTGTAATTAGTTAATTAGGGCTTTCACCAAGTGAAACAACATGTTTCTTGATCAACATTTCAAACAACCAATCAGATTTTAGGGACAGGTTTACAGTCTATGTCAATTAATATATCACATTTATATAGCACTTTTTCTGAGACCTCAAAGCGCTTCACATAGAGGGGGGATCACCTCAACCACCACCAATGTGCAGCATCCACTTGGATGATGCGACGGCAGCCATATTGCGCCAGAACGCTCACCACACACCAGCTTAATGGTGGAGAGGAGACAGTGATGAAGCCAATCAGTATATGGGGATGATTAGGAGGCCATGATGGACAGAGGCCACTGGGCAAATTTGGCCAGGATGCCGGGGTTACACCCCTACTCTTTCAAAAGAGACCACAGAGAGTCAGGACCTCGGTTTAACGTCACATCCGAAGGACGGTGTCAAGATTAGACTTGTTTATGGTTAGGTGCTTCTACATGTTATCATTTCCCTCTGATTTTAGGTTGAATTTATGGTTAGGATGAAGTTTTCAGGAAGGAATGTTGTTCCAGGATCAACTAAATATGTTTATCCATGACCATGTCTTACGTGCAAAATCACGTTGACCAGTTTGATTAGTTCTGCCACTAGTTGGTGCATCATTTAAGTTAAAAAAATAATAAAGTTAGTTCACCCAAAAATGAAAATTCTGTCAGTATTTACTCACCCTCATGTTGTTCCAACCCCGTAAGACCTTCGTTCATCTTCGAAACACAAATTAAGATATTTTTTATTAAATCTGAGAGCTGAATCACTCCTGCATACTAGTCCATAGGCTTCTTGAGGGATTAAAACTTGCCGGCCTTGAAAAGTTATTAAAGACATCGTTAAAATAGTCCAAATGACTACAGTGGCTCAATCTTAAGTTTATCAAACTTTATTTCAACTATTCATTTACTTCTCTCTCTGCCTCGAGTCAGGTTACTGGTTTAATAGCGTAAGCTTCTGTTATTGTACGTCACACGCATCACACACATGACCAGCGTCGGCCAATAGTGAGCCTACGTGTGACGTAGCTCTACACTATCACACTACATTAACTGACTAGAGGCTCATAGAGAAGGAAGTGAATAGTTAAAATAAAGTCGTTATTTTTGTTTGTTTTTGCGCACAATATGTATTCTCGTCACTTGATAAAGTTAAGATTGAGCCACTGAAGTCACTTGGACTATTTTAACGATGAATTTAATAACTTTTCGAGGACGGCAAGTTTCAATTCCTCAAGAAGCCTATGGACTATGCAGGAGTGATCCAGCTCTCAGATTTCATCAAAAATATCTTAATTTGTGTTCCAAAGCTGAGGGTGAGTAATTACTGACAGAATTTTCATTTTTGGGTGAACTAAAAAAATTTGGTCAAGACCATATAAATTCTTGAAATTCTAATTTTAAAAATTAATATTTACTAACCTGAGGATAAGAACACAAGCAGCCACTAATGAGTACGCCAACAAAGTTCCAATAGACATCATGTCCACCAGCGCTTTCAAGTCAAACAGAAAAGCCATGATAGCTGTTGATATGAAACAATAACTGATCAGGTGGAGTTTAAAAATAATACATCAAATGCATGCATATCACAAACCATACTTGCATAAATTAAATGGTTTACATACATTGGCTTAAACTATGGAGACACTTATAGTCACACTTATAACGCACACATTTCATGGCATAACAATCTAGTGTAAATATCTCTATTTTCTCAGAAATAATTTTAATTCTCTTAGCAAGTTTTGCAATTGCTTGCAAAGCGAACATACAGAAAGTGAACAGCGTATCTACTGTTTTTTATTACATAATTTAAAACTATGCTAACTTTTTTTTTCCAAAAGTGTGTTGTATGCTTTTCAAATAAATCTGTTTCATATTACATTGATATTTAATCCAATATCTTTCATACATTTATAAGTGTGGCTTGGTTGTCAAAAAGACATAAATACACCAACAGAGCATGCACAGTTTATTACTTCATTGGTATTCATTTAATCAATTAAAACGTCCTATTTTAAAGATCCTGATTCCAACCAATCCAAGTATCATCATCAATGACTTTAAACTCAGGATGCAATTGCATTGGTATCCTCTTATCAAATCTACACCAGATGTGCCCTATGACTTCATATACAGCTGATCAGACTTCCCTCACAGTAAGAAGGCAGTGAACTAACAAACATACAGTGGTACGGTATGGGATTAATATGTGCAATGTGCAGGGGGCTCCAAAAATTAAATCTTCCCTGCGTCCTCATCCCCCGACTAAGCTTCCCCTCTGCTCTTTCATTCCTTAGAAGTCCTCAGAATCCATAAGCATTGCTGACCCCATGCTAGCATCAAAGTGCTGTATTAACACACTGTAGGGGAAGTACTAAGAATCTCTCTCTGCAGCTTTCATCAGAAATCTGCACCTGACATCTATACATATGCTGGTGTACATCTACATTCGATATATACCAACAAAGCAATTGTAATTTCCTTTCTTTTTGCAGCAAACTTCATCAAGCCCTCTACATACCACTTTTGCATGCACTAAATTACATTTTCAGAGATTTTAAGTACTGTATATTCACAGATTTCTATCACCACCACCAACACCACAGCGAAAAAAGCTTGTTTCTGCCACAGATATAAAAAATAAATAAAATAATTGCAACTATTTTTCTTATAATTGCACGTTAACATCTCAGTTTTGACTTTTCACTCAGAATTGTGAGATATAAACTTGCAATTGCGAGTTATAAAGTAATAATTGTGTGATAAAAACACGCAATTGCGAGTTGTGTGACTTTCTCGGAATTGTGAGACACTCGCAATTGTCAATTATAAAGCCACATTTTAGTTCATATCTCACAATTCTGACAATTGAGTGTTATAAAAACAGTATAACGAAATCTAAACTTACAATTCTGAGAAAAAAAACTTTAGTTTAGTTTATATCTCGCAATTTTGACTTTATATAATGCAATTCTGACTTTCTAACTCGCAGTTGCAAGTTTATATCACATACTTCTGACTTTTTTCTCACTATCAGAAAAAAGTCGCAATAACCTTTTTTATTTTTTATTCTTTTGACGGAAATAAGCTTCCATAGAAAGCATGCTTCCATTAACAGGGTAATTAAGCAGGCACACTGCACCTCCACCAGGCTGACACAAACGGGACAGCAGGCCATGCCAGGCCTACCTCGATCTTAGCTTACCCGCGGTAGTGCCCGCTGCCATAGTGGCAGCCACTGGCGACTGACGCTTACTCACTTTGGAAAGAAATCTGAATAGCACGCCATCTCTTGCCATGGCAAACAGAATGCGGGGAAGAGGGAACAAAGAACCCAACAGGCTAAAAACAAAAAAGGAGTCATGGTTCAGATACCTGCAACTCTGGAAGGAAAAGAACACATTAACCAACACCGGCAAGTGTGAAGGAGCAAATATTTTTATATAAAGATTAAACTCAAAAACTATTTTGGAGATGAGTATAAATAGACACGATTTATCCAGGCCTGAAATTTACAGTCTTTAAAAGAAATCTTGACATTTCCAGGTTTTTTGTGACTGTTGGATCCCTGTAACAGATGAATTTGATGTATGCTCCTAAAGAATAATTTTGTGTATTGCACAATTCCACTCTTTTTCACATTTGCCTGGTGGATCACATTGGCAGTTTGCATAGCGATTCGTGCCTCCATCTCTCACCTGCAACTACACCTGAAGACATTGTAGCAATAAGAGGGGTCTTCGTCTTAGGATTGATTTGGGCTAACACTTTGAAAAGCACCCCATCCTGTGCCATAGCATAGATTACACGCGGCATTGGGAAAATGGAGCCCAGCAGACTGCATGTGAGGCAAACACATCAGCAGAAGCAAAGTGTCAATTAATCACATGCTGCAGATCTGATCCCAAACACTTCAATGCTGTGTACTCCTACAGGCGTCCACAAATACTGATTTTATTTTAAAGTCAACATGAAATCAAAATTAAAACCGTTTACTTTCTTAACTCATTTCTGGTATTCTTATGCATGATTAAAGAATTTATGTTATTCCACAGAAAACTAAATTGTTGTTTCGACTGACATCACTGGCTTTTTACATTTTTAACTCCTGCTCTCCAATCACAGGACAACATTTTCACTGAATTAATTCCCAAATGATAGAATTAAGTCAGCTACATTTTGTTATTTGTGAATATAGTCTAAAAAACAACACATTACAGAAAGTAATACAGGTTGCAAAATCCTGTTTCATGTTGACTTGGAAATATAAAATTTGACAGCACATCATTGCATAGCACTTAGCAAATGAAGCAAATGGGACCAGACGTGCAGTTAAATCTTTTCTTTTTTTTCCTGGGAGCTCTGCACATGGCCTATAGGCTATGCCATGGTATCCTAATATTTTTTTCAATTAATGCCACAAGAATTAATAAGAAAAGTAGTTTGAATCAAAATGATTGGTCTTGGGTAATAATTTACCCAATTTTGGTCTCTTAGCAATAGAGTGCAACAGTCTAGTTCTGGAAGTAAAAACTCCATTCATTTTCTCCATAAGGAAATAGATTTTTAAAGCTGCAGTCCGTATTTTTTCCTCTTTGTCGCCATCTCTGTTTGAAATCTGCAATTGCAGTCATTTGCAGGAATTATCAACTTTATGTGAGTTGTTGTTCGACACCCTCGACACGAGCGCAGCGCAGAAGAACACATTGAGGAGACTGTGCAGCTGTCAATCACCGCGCCAGTGTCGATACTGACATTCAGAATCACATACTATTCTTTTTGGAAGTATGACTAACATAATAATTTTCACCGGAAAATGTCATCTGAACAAGTAAATATTTTTTTCTTATATGTAAAACGTATTGTTGCACAGAGCAGAGCTAGGCGTGGCAGTTTGCGTGCCTATTGGTCGCTCTGTGGCAAATGCTGCAACCTGTCGATGGACTGGTCATGAACGTAAGCACCAATGAGGGAGCATGGGCACCCTTGTGTGTCATATCCCGCCGAAATAGGCGTGGCTTATCCCTATGTAAGCCGAGATCCAGAACGCAGCACTAGGACGGCAGGGTTACGTCATTCAAAGCCCAAAAGTTTCAGAGGCTGCTAGGCCTTATGGTCTCAGCTTCAGCAGTGCTTCGGTTAGGTCTGCTCTGCATGCGACCCCTCCAGCGCTGGCTGAAACACGAGTCCCACCATGGGCATGGGCTTTGTTTTCGCCTCAGGATAACCCAGAGCTATGTCACAGCGCTGAAGCCCCTGGACTGTACGAGCCAGACCATCTTCACTATTATGTGTTCCCTGGGAACTTGCCCTTGGGACTATGTGTGGATGATTTCAGCACGCACAGTGTTTTACATTGGGTTCTCGTAGCGTAAGCGAGCTTACACAACACGAGAGTAGTCTCGTAAGAGAACGACACTCAGTTACTAACGTAACCTCGGTTCTCTCAAGTAGAGGGAACGAGTGTTGTGTAATCCTGCCGTCCTAGTTCTGCGTTCTGGTTCGCCTCAAGATAAAAACCAAAGAACACCCTATCTGGACTCGGCTTATATAGGGATAAGCCACGCCTATTTTGGCGGGACATGACACACAAGGGCACCCGCACCCTCATTGGTGCTTACATCATGACCAGTCCATCGATAGGTTGCAGCATTTGCCACAGAGCGACCAATCAGGCACGCGAACTGCCTCGCAGCTCTGCTCTGTGCAACCATGTGTTTTACATATAAGAAAAATCAAAGGATAATTTTTTGGCTTCAGTATTCTTGAGAAAAGGGATTTTCCCGTACCGTAAGCTAGCTTACACAACACTCGTTTCCTCTACTAGAGAAAACTGAGGTTACGTTAGTAACACGAGTGTCGTTTTATATCACTCCATCTTTCTTAATTTGATGCTTGCAATGCTTCATGAGATTGTCTTGTATATTTGTAATTTTGACTGAATAATTTTTTTGATCCAAATCGAAAGTTTGTAACGTTACGATTCACTTCGTAGCTGGTTGGTTTGCTTAGTGACTTTAAGGATTAGTTCACTTTTGAAAAAACTTTTGCTGATAATTTACTCACCCCCATGTCATCCAAGATGTCCATGTCTTTCTTTCCTCAGTCGAAAAGAAATTAAGGTTTTTGATGAAAACATTCTAGGATTTTTCTCCATATAATGGACTTCCATGGGAACCAGTCGGTCCAAGCTCCAAACGATCGTTAATAACAGTTTCAGATGCAGCTTCAAATGTCTTTAAACGACACCAGACGGTGAATAAGGGTCTTATCATGCGAAACGATGGGTTATTTCAAAACTTATTCCAAAAATGTAACTTTTCTAAGGACAAATGGTAGCCTAGCTCTATTCTGGAGGCGCGTTGTAACGTCACGTAATACGTAATTACGTTCAAAAGGTCACGCGCGACGTAGCCGGAAGTATAGAATCAAAATCGTCCAAAATCGTTATTTTACCTTTTAATTCCTTTTTTTTTGTAAACGGCGTTTGAGTTAGTTTGCACGTTCAACCTATGTGTTCAACTTACTGACTCTGTACTTCCAGCTACGTCACCCGTGACCTTTTGAACGTAATTACGTATTACGTGATGTTACAAACGCGCCTCCAGAATAGAGCTAGGCTACCATTTGTCCTTAGAAAAGTTACATTTTTGGAATAAGTTTTGAAATAACCCATCTTTTCGCATGATAAGACCCTTATTCATCGCCTGGTGTCATTTAAAGACATTTGAAGCTGCATCTGAAACTGTTATTAACGATCTTTTGGAGCTTGGACCGTCTGGTTCCCACGGAAGTCCATTATATGGAGAAAAATCCTGGAATGTCTTCATCAAAAACCTTAATTTCTTTTCGACTGAGGAAAGAAAGACATGGATATCTTGGATGACATGGGGGTGAGTAAATTATCAGCAAAAGTTTTTTCAAAAGTGAACTAATCCTTTAAAATGCATTAACAAAGACTTTTTGAAATCCCTTTGGGACAAATGAATAGGGAAAAAAACTTCCGGAACCAACGCTGCTGGAAGCACTGTTGCACTCCATGGGTTCAAGAAAATAGGTTGTATATTTTACCAATCACACACCAGGATGTTTTTAAACATAATCAAGATTAATATTAGATAAAATCTAATAAAAATTCCATAAATGCTGTGGAGTGTAATTCATGCAGCTTTGCTAAATGCCAAACAATAGTCCTTACTGATTTATATCACCAGGAAAAAAAACAGAAACTCATTCCACATGACAATTTTGTTCTGAAAGAGAGCAAGTTAAAACTTGGATCATATAAAAGCTAATAAAATATAATGTGATTAATTAAATGCTATGGATAACTATTTACATGGCTCTCTTTCAAACAAACCACCATCAAAAAGTCATTAGGGATGCAAAGCATATAATCAGTCCACCACAAACCCAACTAAGAACTCCATAAAAATGAATTAGGAAAGTGTTGTGTTTAACCAAAAAACAAACCAATGACTAAATTAATGAATGCACTTCTATGTAAGTATTCACAATGTTTGATATGAGCATGCTATCTCAATATACAAGAACAACATTATGGGAGCAAAGAAAGATGTTTACCTGGTTGAGAGAGCACAGAGCGATCCTGCCGCCACTACATATTTCGCAGGCCCCCAGCCCACATATTCAAAAGCCAAAGGTAGAGGACTCCTCTCATCCAGCAGGTAGTAAGGCATCATGAGGGTGAGTGCCGCTGACACTCCAAAGTAGGCAAGGAAGCAGACCAGCAGGGAAACAACTATACCAATGGGAATGGCCCTCTGGGGATTCTTCACCTCCTCACCTGGTCAGAATCACAAATATCAACACACTTGGAACTCAAGATCAGATTGGAGGAATGGAAATAACTGTGCATACGTGACTGAATACCTGTGGTTGCAATGCAGTCAAATCCCACAAAGGCGTAAAAGCATGTGGCCGCACCAGCAAGTGTCCCGCTAAAGCCATAAGGCAAAAAGCCCCCTACCCCGTAATCGCTGGTGATATTAACAGTGTGTGAGAAATTCCTGTAAGAATATTGAAGTGTATTTTCATATTTGAATGGTTATGATCGTAATTCACATATCGGGCTGCATGTTTCATCAACATATAAGAAGAAGAAGGAATAAGAGAAATTCTCCACCTTTCGGACAATGGTGATGTTTATGAGAGATTCTTCTGAAATGTTCCAATTGAGCGCGTCTCCTTTGACGAATCCAGAGATGATCACAAAAATGAGCACAAGCACATTTACAGCTGTGAAAAATTTTGTTGACCCAAGCTGATTCTTTCACCCCAAAGGAGAGAAGACCTGTGAATAAAAGAAACACAGTGACAGACATGAAAAAAATTCAATTAGCAAATGCGTTTATGCAAAGTGACTTACAAATGAGTAATCTAACCATTGTTGGGTGTAATGCATTAATTACTGTAATATAATTTTTCCCTTGAAAAGTAAAGAAAGGGTTTTGGTTACTCTGTAAAAAAAACATTTTCAAGATTTGTTATCACAACATTTTTTCTTTTGTCAAATCAACTTAAATAATTATTTAGTTCAGATAACTTATTATTTTGAGTTTCTGATGATTAAATCAATCTCCTTCATTGTATTAACTCACTTTTTCCATTTCAACCAACTTAAAATTTTAAGGCAACCAGGTTACTTAATTTTTAAGTTACACCAACAATATTTTTTACATTATTATTTAATTGCATTAAATGGGCTAGAACAATTCTATATAAAATAATAGTGGATTTAACATCAACTTTTAACCTCTAAATATGTATGTTTTTAATGTAACCATCTCCCTTTAAATACTTTGCTCAGTTCAAAAATAATTTATGCAATTTTATATTATTTATTTGAAAGAATTAAAAGAGCAATTTCATGTCTATCCTTGTATTGTTCAACTGTTCAAGGGTGATATGGGATATAGAAAGTAATCAGTAATAAGTAATGCAATACTTTTAATAGACAGTAATTAGTAGTGTAATCTAATTACAGTTAAAGATGGAATTATAGCAATTCGTTCCTTTTTTTTTTGAGTAACTTACCCTACACTGAATACAACTAGGATGCAATAACACAGAATAGAGCATGCTAGAACAAGGAAGAATATAATTTTGTTTGTTTTTTTACCTGACAGGAGTAAGATCAGGCAGACAGCGAAGAAATCAGGGGTACTCTGCCAGGCCAGGAAAATTCATTTTGAAGTAAAATTTGCAGAACTTTTCAATGTGGCCCCCTATAAGCTCATCAAACGTCCCACTCCAGGGCACGAGCCACACTAGAGGTCCCTGTGCCAACCAAAAATCAGTTTATGTTTGAAAACATCATTTCATTTGCTATATTTTTGCTTTAAAAAATGACTAATCCATAATTACCAATGACGTATGACAGAATGAGGTTCCATCCAGTGATGAAGGCCCAGAGCTCCCCCACGGTCACGTAGCTGTACAGATAGGCCGAGCCCGTCTTGGGTACCCGGGCACCAAACTCAGCATAACACAGGCCGGCCATCACAGATGCTAGAGCTGCGATGAGGAAGGACACCACAATACTGGGGCCAGAATTGCCTTTGGCCACCTCCCCAGCAAGCACATAGACACCGGCCCCCAGTGTACTTCCCACCCCGAGGGCAATGAGATCGACAGTGGAGAGGCAGCGGCACAGCTTGGACTCCTCCAGACAGTCCTGGTCCACATTCTTCCTCCTCACAAGGGAGCGGCAAAATGTGAGGCAATGTTCCAGCATTCTTCCTGTTAGCACAAACTGTCAAGAGAATATTTGTCAAATAAATCAAGCTCACTATGTATAGTTGATTTTTAGTGTTGAGTATGTGCCAAATGAAAGATTTCTGAAGATTATTTATTTTCTTTACTATGTTTTACATAGTCAGATCACGCAGAAAAGATTATGTCAGAACTAACACTGCACAGAAGAAATGCACAAAGTAAAGATTCGATTCTGCGAGATCAGTATTGGGAACCGAAATGGAGCTGAGGCATGCAAAATGACAACTTTATTATTCAACAACACTTTCAGCCTTTGTTCTCAAATGCACATATCTAAGCAGTTTAAGCAGCAGGTTTTAGTATTGCCCAATCTACAATAATGCATAAGCCTAGGGCATTATTGCATAATAGTGGGAAAAAGTGCTTTCATTTCATTCCATAGGCGTAGATATTTGGCACATCACTTATTGGCCAGTGTGCTTTTTTTATTAAAGCGTTAAGCTTGTTGGTTTATTTTAATGGCTTACAAGTTCATTATTAAAGTTCATTATAAGCCTATCAAGTATAATGGGTTAATTTCAAGTTTAAAGTATGTAGTCTGCTATGCAAACTGAGGTTAACACTAGGCTCCTTGCTCAATAATAATTTGTTACATAACCTTAAAGTGATAGTGCACTTAGAAATTAGTTTTTGATATGCTTTAGCTTACCTCAAGGGCATCTAAGATGTAGGTGTCTTTGTTTTCCACAGTATTTTCAATTTTATATTTTTAGGTCAAACCGTTCTTGTCTGTCAGTCATATAATGGAGGTATATGGGGTCCTCCTAAAAGAGCATGCACAGAGAAGTCAAAATTAAACATGATTTAATGATCCGTAACTGTAAGAACATATTGATGGCCTAAGACACAAAACGAGCGATTATCAATGTGTATCAATGCGACGTGTATCAATGCAATGAGCGCAGATAGAAGTGCCCTCGCCCTCAGAGTACTTGGACGTGACTGTGATTACAAGAGGTAAAAATGATATAAATACTGTTCGTTTTCTCACACAAACCACTCGTTTTGTGTCTTAGGCCATCAATGTGTACTTACTTTTACAAGTCATTAAATCATGTTTAGTTTGGACTTCTCTGTGCATGCTCTTTGAGGTGGACCCCATATACCTCCATTATATGACTGACAGACAAGAACGGTTTGACCTAAAAATATAAAATTGAAAATACCGTGGAAACAAAGACAGCTACATCTTGGATGCCCTTGAGGTAAGCTAAAGCATATCAAAAAAATGTATTTCAAAGTGAACTATCCCTTTAAATCCATTTTAGTTATAGCACTGTCTCTTTAAAATACTATTAAATATAAAAGACAACAAATATTTATGCATAACCTTTCAGAAGTTTCGGGTCATTACATTTTTTAAATTAATTAATACTTTCATTCAGCAAAGATACAACAGTGAAAATATTTATATTTAAAAATAAAAGTGTTTCTTGAGCAGCAAATCAGCATATTAGAATGATTTCTGAAGGATCATGTGACACTGAAGACTGGAGTAATCAGCTTTGACATCACAGGAATAAATTATATTAGAAAAGGAATATATATATATATATATATATATATATATATATATATATATATATATATATATATATATATATATTCAAATAGAAAATAGTTATTTTAAATTGTAATAATATTTTCCAGTGGTATTGGTTTGCTATATTTTGAACAAATAAAGGCCTTCAAAAACATTTTAAAAATCTTAACAACCCCAAACTTTTAAACGGTAGAATATATATATATATTTTTTTTAAAACAAACACCATATATAACAGCTTTAGAAATCAGTTTTTTTTCCTGTTTTGCATGTAAATGAGGATGCAGACCAAAGTTGCACTAAAGCTGCTTCCTAATTTACATGCAAAACACATTTAGCAAAAAAAAGATTTAGCACATTGTAATGTGTATGAGCAAATGGCTGGGCATTAGCATTACACTGTGTCTGCTTACAACCTGTGAAAGGTGTTAAGGAGTCACACAGGCAGAGAGAGAGTGACATGCATAAGGCTGTTGGCTGTGAGCTGTAGCCCCGAGGGCTCGGACTTGACAAGCAACTCTGAGGCTCAGTTACATCACAGCATATAATAGTGAGCCAAAATCTATAACTCTTACTGTAATGAGTGACAGGATCTCATTAATATTAGACTTTGCACATGCAATGATCATAAATTAATTTCATATTTTACTCTGCTTTTGGAATAATATGTCTTAAATGGATCTGATAAAAGTATTTAAAAATATGACTGTGCAAATACACATGAGCAATGACAAATCATCTAAAATCATGCATGTGCACAGACCCTAAACACAGACACTAAAACTTACCGTGTGGTGAAAGCCTGGCAGATGTAGAGTCACTTTATGGAAGTAATGCCTTTCTTCTTTCTTTCATGCAAACACACACATACACGCCCCCACACTCACACCTCTCCACTGATTTCTTTAAAAAGCTTGCAAGCTCTGAGAGATCCAAGTCAGTCCTTCCCAAGTCCTGTCTCGAGTTTGCCCCTGCCTTCCTCTAGCTCAAATGACATGTCAGCCCACAACCGCACTAGTTTTACTGCCTACTTTACTCTATCCTGGTTTGTCTTAACTTGCCCTGCCCCCTGTGAGGAGGACTTGTCTGGCAGCTGTGTGTGCTGTGCTGCCCCAAAGAGGAGGAGGGACACTTACACATTTCACACAGAGAGAGGCAATGCTAATATCCCAATTCAAACAGGCCACTGGGGTTTGTAAAAAAAAAAAAAACTTGTGTGTGTGTTAATAATGCTGCCTGATTCCTTTTGAACATGCTTTTTTTTTTACTCATGGCCAAGTAAGTCCCAGCTGCCAGTGCACTTACTGACCGCTGATAAACGGTTAAGCAACTGACAATGACAAACATTGAGACAGACAGATCTGTTTGCCCTGTGCCGTCCGGAAGAGTTGCTAAAAGCATGAACGCTGATTGGACAACAAGAGCAATCACAGGTAAAGGACTTTAAAGGGTGATTGTTTCCCTTATATATAAGCTCATGAGCACAGGGTCAATAGGTCTCTTCAAAACAGTAGTGCTAATATCACAATTCTGTTATAGGGGAAAACAGGGTGAATCAATTAAGAATATTTGGTAGCATTTGATTTTGATGGTCCCATTTGAACATGCTGTAGACTGTCATCTTTTGTATTCTTTGTATCTGCAAACATTGTGGTATTCTAACCCTAACCCTCCCAGTCTACTAATACTCTACAAACACTCCAAAGAGAGCTAGTAGACATGTAGGTACGATGTTACTTACAGTCAACAGAACGATTTAAAGGGACCATCAAAATAATGTGAAACCAAATATATATATATTTTTTTGTTCAATAAAGCATTTCCCTAAATATCAGGTCAGAGCAGATTGTCTATAATAAACCATTTTAATATCATTCTCACAGCCTTTAGTCATGGTAGCAGCCATATTTCATTTTTGACAGGAATGAAAACAAGGCTGTGAGGGAATGAGAAATACAGTGTGTTCAATGAATTCTGTTCTTAAAGGGATAGTTCACTTTGAAATTAATTTTTGATATGTTTTAGCTTACCTCAAGGGCATCCAAGATGTAGGTGTCTTTGTTTCCACAGTATCTTCAGTTTTGATATTTTTAGGTCAAACCGTTGTTGTCTGTCAGTCATATGATGGAGGTTTAGGGGTCCACCTAAAAGAGCATGCACAGAAAAGTCCAAATTAAACATGATTTAATGACTCGTAAATGTAAGTACACATTGATGGCCTAAGACACGAAACGAGCGGTTTGTGTGAGAAAACGAACAGTATTATATTGTTTTTACCTCTTGTAATCATAGTCACAAGTTCTCTGAGGGCGAGGGCGCTTCTGTCTCACACAAACCGCTCGTTTCGTGTCTTAGGTAACCTGTTGAACTGCACATTCATTTCATGTCATACAACCAATTTTTCCCAAGGTTTTCTAAATGCAGTAGGTTTTACTCTGCTTCTCAGGACAGGCCTGCACAACTGATTAAAAGATTTCCGATGTCACGCACTTGACCGTACTTGATTCATCTAATGCAAAAATATTGGTTCTAATGTCAACACCGCTATACAGCACTGTTTGTCATAGGGACACTCCACACCACTTAATGTAGCTGTCACCAGGAAATGTTCAAGTCAAATATTAGTAGGAAGAAAGGAGAGTACAAGCTGATTCCTGCAGATAATTATGCATAAATGGATGCAAATTGTAAAACTGCTGTGCAATCAACTTTAGTTTCATGCAGTGTCATTGCTGCAAAACACATGCAGCTGTTACGAAGATGAACTGCCCTCTCTCCTTTATCTATGAAAGCAAATAAGTTTCATGCAATGAACGTCAATTTGTGCTTGCTTTTGTTTTGATGACGCACCAACGGTGGACACTGGCAAAGTCCATGGAGTTCAGTTGCCTGTTAACCATCCTGCATTAAAGAGAACAATCTTTCAAATGTTCAGCCTGATAGATCTTTTACTTCACTTATAGCTGTTGGCTAGAAGATTAAAAGTCTTGAATGATCCTGTAAGCTGACTCTGCTAAAGTTTAATATCTAGACAGGTTTGATCTGTTACAATGAGCATTAGCATGGGAAACGGGTCAACTATGACATCACTTCAATTCCTACTGCAAGATTGGTGGAGGTAAGGCCATAAAAGCTTTATTTTTGTGCTAAGAAAGCAACATCTGATGTAAAAAAAATGCTGTAATTATGCAGCAGTTTGCCAGTAACTTACTGTAGATTTAAATTAATGTATATTTACTGGCAACAGTTTATTCAAAGTTAAATGAACATTTAACATTAACAAGTCTTTGTCTTTACATAATAAAAACTATAAAATAATCTAATGCAAAGCATTCTGGGAACCAGAAATCTTCATCAATCTTTTTCAGTTTTTTTCCTTCAGATTTTGGTTCCCAGAATGCTTTGCATGATGCTGTTATTTTAGTTTTATTCTGTAAAGATAAAGACTTGTTAATGTTTAATGTTCATTTAACTTTGAACAATCTTTTGCCAGTAAATAACATCAATTTAAATCTACAGTAAGTTACTGGCAACTAGCTGCCAGGTTTACAGTAATTTACTGTAATTTCTAGTTTTTTTACAGTGTAACATACAGTAAATGCAATAAGAGGGAAAATTAATATAAACTAAAACAATGAATGGTGACATACTGACCCAAATCTTCCTTAATAGCTAGATTATATTGAATGCCATTGTGAAGGCTAAAATGATCACCTGTGTGTATTGCGAGATATACTTAATGCTTTCTTTATTAAAAACCTGCTCAATTTGTCTAATCTTATTTAGAACAGAGCTCCTGTGAGAAACTGCCCAAGGTTTTTCTTGTTAGTCAATTTTCTGTGCTAACCGTGCAGCGAGGAATTCAGTTACTAGGCCACACATATTTTTTTAGACCCTTAATGATTTTTGCATGCCAGCTAATGATATAAGATTCATAAATAATGTTCGGATATAGCTGAAGGCTATAGGATCAATCCTTAGTTACAGAAACCGGGCCATTACTGTGGTCCCAATCCTGCTTTATTACCCTTATGGCTGTGTGCAGAGCACTTACCCATAAGTTGGTCCTGCGGGTCTGCCCTCATTTCATATAGGCAACAATAAGATCTAACGTGCTATATGTTGACACGGGTGATAATTATTGTATTTATTGTAGGTACTACTAAAATCTCAGGACATGGATGTTATCAGAGGCATTTTACATATATGCTTTCAGGCAAAATGCATTATCATATATAGTAGGCCTACTCAAATTCTGCAAGCTTGAACAGGAAAGATGGGAGGCTACAGTATAAAAACCACCATAATAATTTTGGTGTTGTGATCACTAGAAGTTTAGATAGGCTATATGTTATCTTTTAAGCGTATGAATACTGTATGGAAAAGAGATCTCCTAAATGCAATGCAACAGTGATTTGCCTTCTGGAGTAATCTATTAGAATGGACAAACAATCTCCATCCTAAAAAGATAAACGGCATTGAACTCTATTCCATATGGTGACTGGACTTGAATGGTCAATTGGCGATTGAAATGGTCAATGGTCCACCACACTATCTTCCCCTCAACATTAATGCTGTTTATACTGAACAAAACTGCACAATCAACTGTCTAAAAAGCTCACTGATTAACTCAAAGATTCATATGACGTCACAGCAGTGTCAATATGTATTTTGTGTAGAGAGATGGGGAGAGAGTTAGTGAAGGACAGGCAGAATGGAGAGTGTTTTTAAGAATGAGAAATAGTTATCTGTGAACTTAATTTGTGCTATTATTAACTAAATGAACGAGTTTAGGGGATACAGTTTTAATCTAAAATGAATTGAGATTCATTATAGGGCAAAAGCCAAGAAGACGGTATGTGGGCCACGGTTATCAATTAAATTCTCTTTACAATTAATCATCATTTCACTACTGTCATGAAATCACTTTTAAAAAAAGCAATTATCTGAACATGTTAATCACCTACATACTATTTTATGATCCTGGTTAATTGTCATTTTTGTCTTGATGACGTATCTAAAAAAAGAAACCTGACATGTCATAAGAGCTTTTTTGCAACTTTTTAGTAAATAGGCTATTCAATGTCCTCCACTGACCAATACATAAATAAATATAAGTATGTTATGTCCGTAATAAGACGTAAAACATATGTAGCCTAAACATACGCATCATGGCATTGTGAATGTGCGAAAGATATTTTTGAATCCCATTGAGAAAATAGTCTGATTTTAGCGTTTGCATGCTTATTTTTTTCCAATTTTTCCAATTGACAGTTTATTTCATGTGTACATGACCCTTTCCAGTCTGATCAAACTATCATTTGGATCTGAGCTCAGTCGGATTGATTGAGGAGTTTACATGAAGGCTTTTCGGTATGATTGAGCCACCAGTCCAAACGGTTTGTTTGGCTGCATCTTAACATATCAATGAGTCATTTACTAAACTCATAAACAGGCAAAGTAGCTGGCAATATTGTGCTTAAAATGTAAAACTTAAAGAGTTAGTTTACTCGTAGAGGAGACCAGCGTTCCAAACTCGTAAGACTTTCAATCTTCTTCGGAACGCAAATCAATTTCAAATCAATTTCGAATTTCATCTTTTTGATGAAACCTGAGAGCTTTTTGTCCATGAATAAAATCTGCGCATCAGATCGTCTCTTCAGAAAATTTAGAATAAACAATAAACAGTTTAATTCATATGGACCGATATTTGATTCATATATCCGACCTTGAACAGAACCAACTTCTTCTTCTTTCAGAGTTTTATGGTGGTTGGAACAGACCCAATTGCCAAAGGATTTTTGCACTAAACCAGCTACCGTAGTCAGCTGTGCTGTGCATTATGGGATGAGGACTAATGTTCGTTGACAGTTTGCCCTGACATACTTGGAGTTGTGAGGAGGTGCAGAGCCTCATAGAAATTTGGTCTGATGACCATTATAGGTCCCAACTTTCAAAAACTCGAAGAACAGCGAAATCTTCACTTTGTTTAGCAAAACGCTCAGCGGGTGTCATAGATCTGTGGATCGAGTTTTCCCGCATGTTAATTCTGACCAATCTAAGTGCCAACAAGTGATATGGATGTTGTCATGTGACTGCATTTTGGTTTGTTTCACCAACTCATCAACTGATTCGGACCAGAGCAATCAGTGTGGTCTGAAAAGAAACCAAAACGCCTGGAAATGCTACAAATAGGTTATAATTTTTCGCCCTTGGTCAGGACCAAATGAACCGGACAACAGATGTGAAAGCACCCTAGATTTCAACAAACAGTTCATTTTTGTGTTCCGAAGTTCACTTGATTTTGTCCATGGGCAATTGGCTTTATGGACAGCTGCACTACTTCCTGAACTTAAGCCAGCTGCTTGTTTCCTGTCTGCCATTATTGGACAAACTGATTAATTCAGGTGTGTCTGATTATTGTTGCCGTGACTACTGAGGCAGGTGTTCAATAATGGCAGAAAGGAAACAAGGAGCTGGCTGAAGTTCAGGAAGTAGTGCAGCTGTGCATAAAGCCAATTGTGAGTGATAGGTTATCCTGTCTCCTGCCAGTAAATATCTCTAAGGGAGAGAGTGAGAGGATTGTTTATTTATAATTCATAATAATTACAGCAATATCATTAAAAAATTAAAAATATCAATTTTGATTTCATAGATTTTCATTGACTTTAAAACCACCTGATACTCCAATTCTCCAGTCATTTCTTTAATTAATTATAACATGATGTTTTAGGATTAAAAACAAGTCTTTAAAACATATTTTGTGCAGATAGTGTGTCAACATTGCCCACATACAAGTCAAGTTATCCTGGATTTCAAACATCGCCTCTGGATTTAAAACATGATGAAACGTGACATGAGAAAATTACATACATGCTCTATATACTCACACGAATAACCTAATACTTTTAGAGTATAGATATAAACCATACCAATGATGATTACCTTTTTTTGGCTAAAATCCATGCTAAAATCACGATGAACCGTGTTTGAAGCGGGCTTTAGGACCCCGCAGCGGGCCACGCACTGGACGCAGCAGCGCAGAGACAAACGGTGAATCACCACAGATGACGGGAGGAGCCATATCCCTATCAACCCGGATTAAAAGAAGCGCAGCGTTTAGAACAATACTTGAAATATTATTGTGTTTAAATTAACTGAATAACACTCGTTCAGCATGACACTAAGAAGTATTTCCGTACCCCGATAAGCTGCACGCGCCAGAGGTGTGGTGGTCAGAGATGGAGCACATCAAAATGCCAAAGGTAAATATCCAGCATCCATGATACAGTCCCTTTACATGCCATAAACTACACATCTCCACGTATTGCTTCCACATGTTTCATCATTTGTAATTTGAGGTTTTATACTTGTAAATTGATTCATTTATTGAAATAAATGAACTCAGCACTGTCACTGAGACACAATATGCTAAATAGGGAAAAGAGTATAATAAAGGCCTACATCAGATCACTTTTAATTTAAAAGAAATTACTGACACATTAGGAATGAGTTTTGCTATTATGTGCCATTTGATCGCAAATGATTTAAACACAGCATCATCACCACCACAGGGCAGAGGGATGCTCACTAATGTTAGTGGTATCATCAGGGGCGATTCAGGATTTTCCTTTTAGGGGGGCTAAGCCCCCAATGAGGGTATGAAAAGAAAAGAAAAAATTAAAAGTTTAATTTAAGGTCTAATGCTCACTTTCATTGCCATGCAATTGCAGGGTTTTATAATCACTGTAGTCCTGAATTTGAGTTGTGCAAGTTAGGGGGGTTCGGGGTTTCCCCAGAAAATTTTGATTTCTCTGAACTATTATGTGCGTTTTAAGATGTTTTGAAGGCATTTTTTGGAGGGATAAAACCATGTCAGTGGGCAGCTAATTATTTTCTCTCCTCATCAGCATCACACTCTTTTTCTCTTCGTTTTTCTCTTGCCCTGTCTCTTCCCCTCCTAAAGTTGAGCTTTAACTGATAATAGGCTTGGAGGACAGTGAGGAAAGTAAACATAGGGTCAACTATGAATCATTTCAACTATGAATCATTTTCTCAGACGTGTTCATTTACTGAAACCTACTAGGAAAGGTAACTAAGTTTATACAATTAATTCACATTAAAGGCTACACATTCATTATTGATCTTATGCCTTATCATATGTGCACTGGAAGCATCAGCACCAAAATGGGCTTATCCACCATGGGATAAAGCTCTTTCTGATTCTGATGCCTAATACAGGGCTGTAGACAGGGCTTTATAATCAAAGAGGTCCACATTTGAGTTGGAGGTTTGGGGGTTAAATCTCTGATATGTGCATTTCAAGTCGCTTGAAGACCAAAAAAAGGCTAAGAAATAGCTTTAAAACTGTGTTAGTAGACTATTTGTCAATAACTGCTTCTCTCTTCATCTCCATCATCCTTTTTTTTTCAGTCTCCTCATCGTGCCCTTTCTCTTCCCCTCCTAAAGCTGAGCTTTTTAAAGGCTATTATATTTTCAATATGTACACATTCATTATTAATCCTGTACTTAACATGATAAAAACGGCCTTTTTAAATGTTTCTTGTCCCCTCACAATGACAGTAAACGAATGATTACATTAGGCTGCCGTTACATGCCCAATTTCAGTTCAAAAGGGCAAAATTAGACAAAACTATATTAGTTTTCCTGATATTTTTTTTGTCATTCGTTTAACATTTATGACCTCAAAAAACTGTCAAATATATAACGTTATAAGTAACTATACGTTTTTAGCTACTTACATCTTATCTCGCACTTGCCCATGCACTGAAGCGTCGACCGTCGAGTCGTGCTGCTAAAATTCGCGCTCAGCGTCTGTGAATGTAAAGCCCGCCTACTTTGATTTGATTGGTCATCTCAAATATTCTGACATTGATGAGCGGAGACAGACCAATGGGCTCAGATGAACACACACACACACACACACAATTTCCTCTTTTATGACACGCTCTCTGCTCGGCGCCACTGCGGATTTAAGATGAAGAACGCACTGAATCTGATTAAAACAAGACTGAAGCGAACACGAATTTGTGTAGCATATTAATCACAAATTTTTAGGGGGGCTAAACATAAAGTAGTGGGCCTAAAAGTAGGCCTAAAAATGGCCTAGTGACGCCCCTGGGTATCATATGGTATAGTGCAGCATCACTAAGTTAATACTAATGTTGTCTAAATTGTGACAATTTTATCTGAGGTTTTTAAATTGGGGTCCCAGGGATCCCCAGGAGCCCAGAAGTGAAAAAAAAGTGATTAGGGATTAATTCGTTATTTATCTATGAAATATAATAAGAATTCTCATTATTATAAATCAAAATTAAACAAGCAAACAATCAGTACAAAATAATAATAATAATAATAATAATGTAACTTTGGAAAATAAATATTATAGATTTAAAATAAATTTCTACTGTGTATAAATGGACCATTTATATATAAAAAAAATAAAAATAGATGATGTTTTTATCTTTTAGGATGGGAGTTCCTCACATGAGGATGATCATATATGGGGGTATGTGACATAGAAAACCCCTGGTCTAATTAACTTGGTTATATATTGCAGGTTGAAAATGTCTGGTTAGTGGATAGAAGTTCCTCTAGAAGAACTCAAGTGGGCACGCTCTACCTGACAGCCACACACACTATCTTTGTAGGTAAAGGATCTGAGAACAGAAATGAGCTGTGGGTAAGTGCTTGACAAGTCAGATGTATGCCATTGATATTTGCGGTTAATCATCATTGTCAAGTATTATTGTGCTCTAAAAAAGTACTGCTTTCTTAACGCGTCTTATACAAGTACATAACTGACACAGTATGTTTGTTTTTCACAGGTTCTGCACAGTTTAGTCTATAATGTTGTAAAGCATAAAGCATCTCAGAGTGGATACCCTTTATTAATCCACTGCAAGAACTTTCAGGTCATACAGTTAATTATTCCTCAAGAGACCGACTGCCATGATGTTTACATTTCACTTTCACGTCTGTCTAGACCAGGTGGGTCACTTAGCATGCATTTTAAGAATATAATGTCGGTTTGTTCCATTTCAGTATACGAGTAAACTATTCTATACCATTTTGTAGTGTGTGCGTAGTTTGTTCACACTGAATATTCTTCAAAGAAAAAGTCCCGGATGATGCACTTACTTAACCAGAAAAACAAAGTGTGGATTTGTGAATGTTGGACACTTCATGCACTCAACTGCTGCAACTTTCCTTATGTATACCGGTCCAGAGTGGGAAAATCTGTCAGACTCTGATACTGGATTACAAAATAACCTTTTAAAATTTATACTCTACACCAGGGCTGGACAACTATGGCCCTCAAGATCCATTTTCCTGCAGAATTTAGCTCTAACCTTATTCAAACTCACCTGAATGTAGCTTTTAAGTAATCCTGATGACTTTGATTAGCTGGTTTAGGTGTTTTTGGTTGGGGTTGGAGATAAAAAATGCAGGAAAACCCGGGTGCACTACACGGTCGAGTACTTAGTGGATGAATAGGCAACATCGGTCCTGGAAGTGCCGTTGTCCTTCAGAGTTTAGCTTCAACCCCAAATAAACACCTGAACTAGATCATCAAAGTCTTACTAGGCATACTAGAAACTTCCAAGTCAGGTGTGTTGAAGCAAGGGTGAGCTAAACCCCACAGGAACGAGTTTGGACACCCCTGGTAAGTGCATTTGGGACACAGACAAATCAGCATTTGTATGGTTAATATACCCCGGTTTTACAGACAAGGCTTAAGCCTAGTCCCAGACTAAAATACATGTTTGAGCTGTTTTAACTGAAAGCAACTTGCACTCAAATATCTTAGAAAATGTCAGTGCCATTGTTTTGTCTCAAGATGCACACCAGTATTTTTTATTTAATTTTTTTTTTCAAATCCTGGCTTAATGTGTCAGTAAAACTGGGTAATAATGTTCAAAATAAATTATAATTCTTTCAATACACTTTTCTATATATTTCAGTGTACAAGGACCTTTTGTCATGTTGTTTTCCCCTTGTCTTGCAGAAAAATATGAAGAGTTGTATTGTTTTTCCTTCAATCCGAATGCTGACAAAGCTGAACGGGAGCGTTCATGGGACTTTTTAGATATGAAGGCTGAATACAGTCGAATGGGACTTCCAAATAAACAGTGGCATGTCACCCCATCAACCGAGATTACAGAGTTAGTCCAGCACTCCACCAGCACTATGTAAACACAATCATATTGTTTAGTTTTTTTTATAACTTTTCTTTTTGTGACACAGGTGTGTGATTCTTACCCATCTGACTTGTTTGTGCCTAAATCCGTCACCCTCCCTGTCATCGTAGGGAGCTCTAAGTTTCAGTAGCAGAGGTCGATTTCCCACGTTGTCATACTACTGCAAGGAAAATCATGTAAGTCTGCCTCCATCTTCATTCCCTCTCATCATCGGCCCGTTTTAATGAAGCTGTGGAGAAATTCGATCCTTTCTTTCATATGTCCTTGCCTGCCAAATATTTTATTATCAGACTGAGGATGTGAGTTCAGAGGTTCAAGAACATAGTGCTCTTGAGACTTGAGTGCTCGGTATATATATATATAAAAAAACCTCAATAAGAACCATAAATGTGATGTATCTTGATTTAGCATAAAGCTCCAGCTTGGTATGATTTCTTTACATAGAAAGTGCTTGTTTTGTTTTTTGAATTACAATATAATGGATATTTTAAAAGCACGATCAAGACCCCTCTGCACCCTCTTGGGCTCGGCACTCTGTTAAAAGACTTTCATTAAGGTCAAATATTCCCCTTGGAGTCTATGTGTTTTCTTTTGGGCACATGAATTCAAACCACATGGAGAAGCTTGTGACCTCCACATAAGGATCATAATTTTGAGGCCCTAAGGAGTCCGTTTCAGTTTAATATCCCCCATTCATGGTTCGTTAACCCCAAAATATGATTAGAACAGTGTCTAAAAATGTTATATTGCAAGCTCAGAGTTTTATGAAGCCAGGGCCAAATTCTCATGAAATACCCATTCCACTGAGAGAACATAGTGATCTTCTGTGTTTTCATTTATAAATCAATTTTGAAATGATCAGGCTGGAAATTACCCTGAGGCCGTACAATAGCTTTATTTAAATTATTAAAATATCATTTTGATTTTAAAATTATTCAAATTGAAATGTATGATTTTATACATTTTAATAAAATAATATATTGCTTTAGCCCAGGCATGTCAATGTAATTCTTTTCTCAGAATTATATATAAAGAAGTTATATATATATATATATATATATAATTTCTTTATATATATATTCTGAAAAAATATATATATAAAAGTCAGGAATATGTAGATATAAACTCGCAAATCTAAGAAAAAAGTCAGTCATTTATTTTCCCCTTTAGATTTGGACTTTATAACTCGTAATAGTGAATTTATATCTCACAATCTTGAGAATAGAAGTTAAAACTGCAGAATTGATATAAACTCGCAATTCTGACATTTTTCTTGAAAGTGCGAGTTTTGTTTTTTTCACAAAAAAAAATTTAAACTCGCTATTGTGAGTAAAAAAAAGTCTTAATTGTGAGATAAAAATTACAGCAATTACCTTTTTCTTTTTTTTTATTCCACGGTGGAAACAAGCTTCTATACCTTTCCCTTTATTCTTCAAGCTGAATTTATATATTGAGCATAAAAGAATCAATATGGGAATTACTTTGAGGTCAGATGATATTTGCATTTTTACTAGACTAGTTTATTGAATGCATTTTTTTATCTATGTATTTGTATACATACTAAAATATATATTATATAAAATATTTTTTCATGTATGAAAATGTTCATTGAACACTATAATAAACAATGAACCACTTAGTCTTGTCCTACACTAATATGAATAACTAATGAGTAGTTTCAGTGTTTTTTGGTCATGTCTTATCTTGACACCACTGGATGCCAACATATGCAAACACCAACACACATGATGTCTTTTTAGGCCACAATATGTCGCAGCAGTCAGCCTCTTTCTGGCTTCAGTGCTCGCTGCCTGGAGGATGAGCAAATGCTGCAGGCCATCATGAAGTCTAATCCTGGCAGCAGATTCATGTATGTTGTGGACACCAGACCCAAGGTCAGTCCACTCAATATCAGTATACGATGGACCCAATATCAGAATTACACATAGAAGACACTGTATGTGAGAATCTCATGTATTTCCAGCTTAACGCAATGGCAAACCGAGCTGCGGGCAAAGGCTATGAAAATGAGGACAACTACTGCAACATTAAATTCCAGTTCATCGGCATTGAAAACATCCATGTGATGAGGAACAGTCTGCAGAAACTCATAGAGGGTATTGTCTCCAAATCTTATTAAGTGAGAAAATGAATTGACCTGTAATAACCAGTGTGTTAGACCCAAAGATCCTTCTGTTGAACCAGCTTGAACCAGTATATCACAGCTCCCCTTCAATTTTATGGCAGATCTTAAAAGATTAGTTCACTTTTGAAAAAACTTTTGCTGATAATTTACTCACCCCCATGTCATCCAAGATATCCATGTCTTTCTTTCCTCAGTCGAAAAGAAATTAAGGTTTTTGATGAAAACATTCCAGGATTTTTCTCCATATAATGGACTTCCATGGGAACCAGATGGTCCAAGCTCCAAAAGATCGTTAATAACAGTTTCAGATCCAGCTTCAAATGTCTTTAAACGACACCAGGAGATGAATAAGGGTCTTATCATGCGAAACGATGGGTTATTTCAAAACTTATTCCAAAAATGTAACTTTTCTAAGGACAAATGGTAGCCTAGCTCTGTTCTAGTAGGCGCGTTTGTAACGTCACGTAATACGTAATTACGTTCAAAAGGTCACGGGCGACGTAGCCGGAAGTACACAATCAAAATCGTCCGAACATTGTTATTTTACCTTTTAATTCCTTTTTTTTTTTTTTTTTGTAAACGGCGTTTGAGTTCAGTTTGCACGTTCAACCTATGTGTTCAACTTACTGACTCTGTACTTCCAGCTACGTCGCCGTGACCTTTTGAACGTAATTACGTATTACGTGACGTTACAACGCGCCTCCAGAATAGAGCTAGGCTACCATTTGTCCTTAGAAAAGTTACATTTTTGGAATAAGTTTTGAAATAACCCATCGTTTCGCATGATAAGACCCTTATTCATCGTCTGGTGTCGTTTAAAGACATTTGAAGCTGGATCTGAAACTGTTATTAACGATATTTTGGAGCTTGGACCGTCTGGTTCCCATGGAAGTCCATTATATGGAGAAAAATCCTGGAATGTTTTCATCAAAAACCTTAATTTCTTTTTCGACTGAGGAAAGAAAGACATGGACATCTTGGATGACATGGGGGTGAGTAAATTATCAGCAAAAGTTTTTTCAAAAGTGAACTAATCCTTTAAGACCACTTAGCGTTTTATCATCTATAATAAAGATGTTCTGCAATGAAGCTGTAGATTGTACCACAGGAGAGTTTCTTGGCAAAGCAGATAGTGTAGTAGGGGTGCTTTGAATCCATCTGGCTTTTATTCCTCGCCTATTTTAGTTTTGTTGACTTGACGATTGGGGACCTTTTTCCCCTGATTGAGAAGGAGGGCGTGAGAATGATATCTTCTAGTGTTGAAGAAATAATAGCGGCACTGGGTGTGATATCTTTTTGACCCGTAAAACATTAGGGAGTCATCTGGTCGAATAATCTTGTAGGCTTCCAGCAGAGACTGTTTGAGATCTCATTACAGCATGCTTGATTTTTCCTAGATATACAGTCACTTTAGTCTCTGCCACCAAGAGTGAGCGGGTTTGTCAGTATATTGGCCTCAGCAGATGTCATCTGGAGTGTTCTCATGGGACGTCACCAGCCCTTAAATACTCTTATCACATTTGAACTGTTGACATATCAAAGCTTACAGTGCTCACAGGGAATGTTTATGTTGGTTTGGAGAAAAAGAATCAATGCCACTTATAGAAATTCAAATTTATTTGGTTGTCATAATAACTAATGAGCCATAAGATGAAACTGTCAAGTCAATTTATTAGCAGTGCTTATTTCAAGTAACAAAAATAAAGAGGACACTTTTGTTAGTCACTAGCTTTCTTTGCAGATCCAAAGTAAATATTGAGCACTTTAAAATTCCTCATCAATTTCCCTACTGTAAATTCTTAATAAAGCTCCTGGTTTTCATCGTCGTCTTTTCACAGGATCGTATATAAACTTGTCTGGATCTTCTCAAAGTGTCTTTTTTTTCTTTTTTTTTTTTAGTTTCAGCACTGCGTTCTCCCACCATGAGAGAATTTCTCTTGGGGCTTGAAAATTCAGACTGGTTAAGACATATCAAATCGATCATGAAAGCTGGAATCTTCATATCTAAAGTAAAAGATCTTTTTGAGAGTCAGCCCATGCATGATCTCTTGCTCCGGTACTGATTTCATGTTCTTGCGTGACACGCACACAGGCCGTGGCAGAGGAAGGGGTCAGTGTCCTGGTTCATTGCTCTGATGGCTGGGATAGGACGGCTCAGGTTTGCTCTGTGGCCAGTGTGCTTTTGGACCCCTACTACAGGACCCTCAAGGGACTCATGGTAAATCGGAGCATGCACATTTTTCATTCAAGTCACTGAGTTCACAGTGTAAGAAGATGCATAACTGACAGGCTGCCCATGAGTCTTGCTCATTTAATCACAAGGATCGACTCAAGCTGGATCTCTGCTGGAGAGGTTTCATTCAAAAGCAGAGCTCAGTTTAGAGAATCATCCCTACTTGGAAATTTACCTTCATATGGGGTCAATATAAAAAGAAAAACATAGTTTCTAGCACAGATTAAGTCTGTCTGGGAATACCATCTCATTTCCTGACACACTAGCAGTAAGTCTGTGCAGATGCACAAGCACCATTTCACATGCTGTTCATCTGCCTTTTATTGATCAGCTAAACAAATAGATCAATGTTCTGCTAGTGCTACAGTGTAGGCACTTTTTGAAGAAGTCAGTTTATAAATTACTTCTAGTTCTCTGCTTATGAAACTGGGATATAAAGACTTTTAACATCGGAAATTTACATTTTACCTTTAAACTGTTCTCAAGTGCACTACCACTACAACATTTCTTAGTGTTTTTGAAAGAAGTATCTTATGCTCACCAGAACTGTGTCAATTATTGAAATAAATTGTAAAATATTAAATTATTGCGAATTAAAATAATTGTTTTCTATATTAAAAATGTAACCATGATGGTAAAGCTGAATTTTCAGCATTATTACTCCAGTCTTCAGTGTCACGTGATCCTTCAGAAATCATTCTAAAATGCTGATTTGCTGCTGAAGAAACATTTCTTATTATCACTGTTGAAAACAGTTGCTGCTTAAAGCTACACTGTGTGATTTTTACCTCCATCTAGCGGTGAAAGGTATATGACCATCCAGAATATTAGTTTCTGTTCCTCTCAATTCCGATTTCGTTTTAACTCCTACGGTGGCCAATGTAGTCCAAGATTAACATGGCTTCCAGTTCGACCTCGTCCATGAGTGTTAACTCAAACGTAAACGTGAAAGGCGAAGCTTTGAATTAATGGGTATGTCCCTCTTTGGCTAATGTACTTTCAAGATGGAGGGGCAACATGGCAGACCGACATTAGAACCCTTACCCGTATGTATTTTCAATGGCATATTATACACTCACGAGAATACTTTATTACTTGAACGAAGTAAATATACATTAATGAGCACATATATTTTTGAAAGAACTAAGTGTTTTTAACTAAGCATAAATTAAAAGAGTTACACAGTGTAGCTTTAATGTTTGTGTGGAAAACTAATATGGCTCAATATTCTGGTTAATATAAAAGAACAGTGTTTATTTAAAATGGGTTATGAGTTTATGGCCACTTTTGATTAATTTAATGTTGAATATAATTATTCATTCCTTTAAAACAAAGTCTGACTGACTCCAATTTTTTAACAATAGTGTAAGTAAAACCCTGTTTTTTATGTGTAGGTGCTGATTGAGAAAGACTGGGTTTCATTTGGACACAAGTTTTCACACAGGTTGGACTTCATCTTAAAATTCACTCAGGTTTGCTGATGTAATAAATGTGATTGCTCATTCTAAATGTAATTTACTTCAGATGCGGCCATCTAGATGGAGAAGCCAAGGAAGTGTCACCTGTTATAGACCAGTTCCTGGAATGTGTACGGCAGTTTATGGATCAGTTTCCCTGTTCTTTTGAGTACAATGAGAAGTTTCTAATCAGCATCCACAACCACGTTTACTCCTGTCACTATGGCAACTTCATTTGTAACAGCCAGAAGGAGAGGAAAGATCTGTGGTAATCGCCCTGTGTATTTGAGACATGAATGAAAAACTTTATTTTTATATGGGCTATAGTAAATGTCAACATTTTCTGCATCTTTTTTTTTTCTGTAGCATCAAAGAGAAAACCCATTCCATATGGCCTCATTTATGGGAGAACAAACTGGACTTCATGAACCCTCTGTATAAACCTGATCAGGGACTATTAAGGCCCAGTACTGCCCCCTTCTGTTTTAAGTATGTCAGAACATGTAAACAGTTTTTTCCCCTATTTTGATCTGACAATATATATTTTCCATCTCTTGATTCTTTCTCATACATTTTTTTCTTTAGTCCTAAGCATTTATACATTTTTAAAAGTCAACACAGCAAAAATTGCTAAATGATGTGCTATTTGTTTGTTTAACCAAAAATGGTTTCTTTACTGTTTAGATACTGGAGAAGACTGTATAATCGATTTTGATCGTGAGTTACACCCACGTCAGTCTGAGCTGGATTGTTTGATGACTATAAAAGAGGAAACACAGCAACTTGAGGAAGAACTGGCTGTCTATGAGCAGGTACAACATCAGATATTTGCCGTATTGGTTTTTATCATTTTATTTCTAATTTCTTATAAATTCTAATAAAATTGTGCAAAGACCATGTTGTCTTGGTGCACAATTTTTTTCACACGTTTGCCATTTTAACTTTAGTGATCAAATATTTTACCTTTGCAGAAACTGGCTGTTCTGGGTAAGGAGCGTGCAAAAACGCTTTACATGCAGAAGGGTCTGTTGGACGACAAACAGACGCTTTGGTCTTTACCTTTAGATGCAGGCCTGGTCAATACTCCTCAGGATTACATTGGTGGCTTTATAGGTGCTGCTCCCAATGTTTTCACCTCACAACAAGGAGAAAGAGAGAGCACAGAGCTGAACCTTTTTGGAGACAAACCAAAATGCTCTGATGCTGACAATAGTGACCAGGAGTCAGGAGTGGCGGATTTCAGCTCCCATTCTTCTGGTGAAGAGTCCTTGCCAAGTGAGGACAGTGTGAAGGATCCTGACTCAGATGAGACTGAGCCCAACAGAGCATGAACAAATGCAACAGTTTGCGAAATGACAAAGCTATAGCATCTACGTATGTGATCAAGATAAGAGTGTGGGCATTTTAAATTATGCAAAGATCTTGGACATTGTGGACATGTCTCATGTGTATGGCACTACAGAAGCATGTCTTTCTGTCTGAAAGTGTATTAAAGGTGTACTATGTAAAGAGGGATATTTTATTCTAGTTTATATTTATAAGTTCTCATTTGCATGAAATCTTTCAAAAGATTACAAATATGATTATTTAAATACATGCATTAAACTTCAGTTTGTTGTGAAATTAATATGACAATATCTTTAAGTGTTCTTAGGCCTGACAAATGTTTGAAAACAATTTCAAAGATTCAAAATAAACCATACCAAATAAGATAGATTGTTTTAAATGCAGATTTTTTTATACTTGTTATATGATGTGATATTTATTACATGATGTTATCACATATTTATTACATTGTGCTTTTGGTAATTGTTATTGCAAATAGTTTTAAAGAATGGAGACAATTCATATTTTGGTTAGTTTAGACCCATATAAAAAGTTTGCTCTTTTTTTGTCTCAAAACAATGGTTGATTGTGATTTATTTATACACACACACACACACACACACACACACACACACATATATATATATCCACTAAATGAATATTGTTTTACTTAAGTGAAACCAGTGTGTTTATCGCTTAGAGTTGTTGTTGTTTTTTTATTGCGAGACAGATCACAACATTTACAAACAGATAATTCTATTCTAAAATATTCCAAGAGAAATAGCCTACTACAATACATGAAATTATGAAAATAACTACAACCATAGTTCACCCAAAATGAACATTTTATCATTAACCTGTATGAGTTTGAACACAAAAGAAGATATTTTGGAGAATATTTGAAACCAAACAGTTGACGGTACCAAGCCATTGACTTGCATAATAAGAAAAATATTACTATGGAAGTAAGTGGCTATTAACTGTCTAGTTTACCAATATTCTTCAAAATATCTTCTTTTGTGTAAACAGGAACAACTTGAGCATGAGTAAAAGATGATAAAGTGTTCATTTTAAAGCGGTGGTATAATGCCCCTTTCATAAGATGTCAAAGAAGTCTGTGATGTCCCCAGAGTGTGAAGATTTAGCTCAAAATATTGCACAGATACATTTTTATAGCATATCAAAATTGTCACTTTTTGAGGCAATGCAATGAGCTTCTTCTACAATTTAAAAAAAAAAACCTTTTATGTTCAAACTGGAAGAACATAAGGAAAGATTCAGACAAAGGAAAGATTCAAAAGATTTCAAGGAAAGTCATTCTGTCATTAATTAGCATATTCTTGATAATCTACCATTCGAGTTCTGGGGGCGGGGTTTATGTAAATTTTCGGGTTAGTGATATCAGGGTTAGTGATATCCTGCCAGGGTTAGGGTATCACTAACCAGACGTTTGTTGTGGTCCTTAAAAAAACAATTTCATTTTGTAATATAGCTCCCTTTTCTTTAAACTTTGATCGTTATAACTTAACTTTACAGATGCTGTTTATGCTCAAACAGCAACATTACGCAACTAAATTTGATATTCTTACAAAAAATATATAGTTATTTAAAGAATTTAAACTTTAAAAGTTCTATATCTTGAAAAATGTTAGGTTAATACAAATGTAAATATACACAAATGTAAAACCCCACAAGGAGTTCAAAGGTCACGCGTCGTCTTGTCGTGACGTCACGCCAAAGCGCTGTGTGGTGTAGTTTCAGAGGTGGCAGCTGGTTGTTGATATCGGTTAGCCCAATAAAACTATATAAAAGTATAGACCAAGGTCCCAGTCCTTTCTAAACAAGGTGATTGTGTATTACTGAAGCAGTATACGCTTTAAGTGTTACTACCTTGTTTGAGGAAAGGTAAGTCCTGACAGAAAAAGTGAACTTTGATCATATTATCAGGACAAACTTTTGTGGCTAGGCTAATAGCTAACGTGCTATAATATACACAAATATTCACAAATAAACACTCATCCCGACACCAAACAGCATCATTCACATCTAACAAATAGATATTATTTACACAAACCTCCAAAAGCTGACTGTAGACATTATTTCAGGACGTTTGCGGGGTTGTTCAATTGTTTAGCAGATGTTGTGTTAGCAGGTGCAGCTAACCTGTCAACTTACAACAACTGACTTGATAGCTTAAGGACATATAAAGCATCAGATGATAGGTTATAAAGGCACTTTAATGTGCATGTATGTTCAAAAGCATTTTCTGGCACACGACCAATCTTCCTACTGGTTTGCTTTGGCATATTGTGAATGCTGCTCCTGTTAGCCTGCGACCGTTTTGACTCATCTGGCACTTGTAATGTTTAGGGCACATTACAACAAGTTTTTTTTTTATGTGGCTGATATGAGTATGTCTGAATCATTATCTGCTCAGTGTTGTCATGAAGCAAGAATAGTAGAGGAGTAGTCATATTTACTAAGTAAAGTCTAAAGTGAAGCATGTGAAAGTCTCTCTCTGTTTATAGTCCCAAAAATGGTGTTGGGGATAAGGAGGATACACTCATCTAACATATAGGTTGAAGTCAGTAAACATGACTAATGATTTACCAAAGTGAATCAGCCAGGGCATGACATAATCAACAGACACATACAGTGGATATAAGCTTGAAAATATATACAAACCTGTAGTTGTTGACCATTTCAGAAAAAAAAGCAATTCATGCTTTGATTACAATGTTCTATTTATATATGCTGTTTGAAATATTTTCTACCATTCTCTCTGGAATTTGTTTTCAGTAGCACATTTTTGTCTCACATCACCCTGTGTGTGTTTATACTATGTGTGCATATTTGCATGTTGTTTATTTTATAAATTATCTATTACCTTCTTGTTAATGATTTAGTGAATAGTGACAATAAAGTGATTTGATATAAAATGTCCTGATTGTGATGTGATTTTTTTTCCTCAGGTAAAAAGAGGCAACAAGCGACTATTATTTCATGAATATATCCCCTGGGGAGTGTTTTTTTGGTTTTGATGCCGTGAACCTGAGAGTGGAACTATGCCCGCAGCCACTGTGGATCATAGCCAAAGAATATGTGAGGTTTGGGCCAGCAACCTGGATGAGGAGATGAAGAGGATCCGACAGGTGACTCGAAAATTCAGCTATGTCGCAATGGTGAGTTGAAGCATTAAAGTTTTATTTAAATCAATCCAGTTTCGTTTTTCAAATGTGATTTAGGACTGACCGTCTGCCCTGTCAATTTGCAAGTTATGAAATCAGATCCATATGTTGAGACAGTGCAGTTAATATCTGGTATGTCTACATCAGTTGCCATAGTCATGACTTGAGTGTCAGTCTGATGGCTAGAGACATGTGAGAGTCAATGTCATTTTGAAAAGAGAAGATGTACTGTAAAAAGTGGTCACCTGCAATTGTGACCTTAAAGAGCTGTTTTTTTGGAAGCTTGATTTGCCACGGAATGCAAAATGTAAAAATTAATTGCGTCTCTTGATTGCACAGTTCTGACTTTTTTATCAGAATTGTGAGATATTACCTCAAAATTGCGAAAAATAGTCAGAATTGTGAGATATAAACTTGTAATTCAGACTTTTTCTTGCAATTGCATGTTTATATCTAGTGATTTTGATTTCTTTCATTGGAATTGGCAAATTTATATCTTGCATTTCTGACTTTATAATACGCAATTGTGAGTTTATATCACGCAATTCTGAGAAAAATAGTGAAAAAATTGTTTATCATGCAATTCTGAGAAAAAGTCACAATTGTGTTTATCACTCAATTCTGAGAATTTTATATATCTATATTGTAAAGTTTATATCTCGCAATTGTGAGAAAAAAGCTACAATTACCTTTTTTTGTTGTTTATTCAGTGGTGAAACAAGTTATCAAGTTTTTTACTTGATTAAACCAATACAATTTATTTTGTTGGTTTAGGTTGATTCAGCAATAATAAATGATATTTTTGACTTGAACAAAACCAGTTAATTTATTTTAGAGTGTATACATTTTAGGTTACCATTTTTTTTATATGGCAAAAACTGGACATTTTATCGCATAAGGCACATCAGACAATAAAAAAAGTAAAATGTCAAAATCATCGCTTTATAAAGAAGAAAAAAAAACTAATTTTAAATCCATTCTGAGAGTTTCAAATAATTTTCGGCAATTGAAAAAAGTTTAAACAAAATAAAATGTAAATATTAGATGGAAAAACCTTAGTGCTTAAACTTAAAAAACGTACGGAAATGAATACATTTAGCTTTTGCAAATAACTGAGATAAGTTGAAGTACTAAAATTACGATAAATGATGATATAAAAATATATTTGTATTTTGAAAAATAAGTTCGATATTCCAAATGGCATATACTTTCTGGCCCTTTTTTTGATCATGCACTATAAATATACAAGTAACCATAACACTCATAGTGTGTTTGTTGCATTTGTAGGACACAGAGTTTCCAGGTGTTGTTGCAAGACCAATCGGAGAATTTAGAAGCAATGCAGATTACCAGTATCAGCTGCTGCGGTGTAATGTTGACTTGTTGAAGATCATCCAGCTTGGCCTTACATTTATGAACGAAGAGGGCGAATACCCACCAGGAACGTCAACGTGGCAGTTCAACTTCAAATTTAACCTCACGTAAGCATTGCACTTTGTAATTAAACAGGTATTGCACTCATATTCAACAACAAAGCATCAATCCATGATCTCTCTTATATGTGCATGTTGAAGACATATGACAAGATGACTTTTCTTGTCTTCAGGTGTAACCATAGCCATCAGTGTGATTCTTTATGAAAGCAGGACATACTGTCTTTTGCAGGGAAGACATGTATGCACAGGATTCCATTGAGCTGCTCACTTCGTCAGGTATCCAGTTTAAGAAGCATGAGGAGGAGGGTATTGAGACACTGTACTTTGCTGAGCTGCTTATGACCTCAGGTGTGGTGCTTTGTGAGGGGGTCAAGTGGCTCTCGTTCCATAGGTAATCTTACAGTGATAATATTCACATACTGAAATCAATGCTGTGTTTCAGTGGAGATTCAAGCCACAACTCTTGAGAAAATGTACAGTACTAGAAGCTAAAACTGTGTCTATAACGTCATGAACGATATACGCCTCTATTTTCAAGCTAATTGTTGTGTCTCTTCCAAACAGTGGCTATGACTTTGGGTACCTGATTAAAATTTTGTCCAACTCGAAATTGCCAGAGGAAGAGGTTGACTTCTTCGAGGTTCTTCGTTTATTTTTTCCCATCATTTATGATGTGAAATACCTCATGAAGAGCTGTAAGAACTTGAAGGTATTTTAGCGTTTGGAGAGGTGCACAAGGATGTTGTCATTAGAAATACACTCACCGGCCACTTTATTAGGTACCCCATGCTAGTAACGGGTTGGACCCCCTTTTGCCTTCAGAACTGCCTCAATTCTTCGTGGCATAGATTCAACAAGGTGCTGGAAGCATTCCTCAGGGAGTTTGGTCCATATTGACATGATGGCATCACACAGTTGCTGCAGATTTGTCGGCTGCACATCCATGATGTGAATCTCCCGTTCCACCACATCCCAAAGATGCTCTATTGGATTGAGATCTGGTGACTGTGGAGGCCATTTGAGTACAGCGAACTCATTGTCATGTTCAAGAAACCAGTCTGAGATGATTCCAGCTTTATGACATGGCGCATTATCCTGCTGAAAGTAGCCATCAGAAGTTGGGTACATTGTGGTCATAAAGGGATGGACATGGTCAGCAACAATACTCAGGTAGGCTGTGGCGTTGCAACAATGCTCAATTGGTACCAAGGGGCCCAAAGAGTGCCAAGAAAATATTCCCCACACCATGACACCACCACCACCAGCCTGAACCGTTGATACAAGGCAGGATGGATCCATGCTTTCATGTTGTAGACGCCAAATTTTGACCCTACCATCCGAATGTCGCAGCAGAAATCGAGACTCATCAGACCAGGCAACGTTTTTCCAATCTTCTATTGTCCAATTTCGATGAGCTTGTGCAAATTGTAGCCTCAGTTTCCTGTTCTTAGCTGAAAGGAGTGGCACCCAGTGTGGTCTTCTGCTGCTGTAGCCCATCTGCCTCAAAGTTCGAAGTACTGTGCGTTCAGAGATGCTCTTCTGCCCACCTTGGTTGTAACGGGTGGTTATTTGAGTCACTGTTGCCCTTCTATCAGCTCGAACCAGTCTGGCCATTCTCCTCTGACCTCTGGCATCAACAAGGCATTTCCGCCCACAGAACTGCCGCTCACTGGATGTTTTTTCTTTTTCGGACCATTCTCTGTAAACCCTAGAGATGGTTGTGCGTGAAAATCCCAGTAGATTAGCAGTTTCTGAAATACTCAGACCAGCCCTTCTGGCACCAACAATCATGCCACGTTCAAAGTCACTCAAATCACCTTTCTTCCCCATACTGATGCTCGGTTTGAACTGCAGGAGATTGTCTTTGACCATGTCTACATGCCTAAATGCACTGAGTTGCCGCCATGTGATTGGCTGCTTAGAAATTAAGTGTTAACGAGCAGTTGGACAGGTGTACCTAATAAAGTGGCCGGTGAGTGTATATCGCTTACAAAGTATTCATGCATACAGCATTGAATCATGCTGTTTTATTTTCTTTCTTTTCCCTTTTGTGTGTGTCAATTGATCAACAAAAAGAAGACTCAAAAACATATCTGCAAAAAGACGGTGTGATCTGCAAGAATCAGTTATTTAATTTTTAAATAATTTTTGTTTATTTTAGTGTTATTTCTATTGAATGTATTTGTATATCGGTTTTAGTGATTATAGTGCTTTAATTGTTTATTTTAGTGCCTAAAAAGGTATTTTAATAGTTTTAACAAACATAATCGTGGTCAAAGGTTATCTACTAAAGACTGAGTTGAATACTTGCATACTTATAGTTAAAAAATTGTAATGAACTAAAAACATTTATTCTTTTTTTTTTCACTTTGACATTTTTGGTTTCAATACATAGAGCCAAATGAAATTTTCTGTGGTTCAGAGTTATTCTAAAGCAATAAAACTTGACAGCTGGTGGTTACTATGCATGTATAGCCATTACAGATTTCATCATCTCTGATCACACCACTGTCAGAAGTACACCAGGGTTGACTTTCATTGGTAGCAGTGTGTGTGAATAGAAGGAATCTGTGTCTGATTTCCATCATGTGGTGTGCAGGGTGGTCTGCAGGAGGTGGCAGAGCAGCTTGAATTGGAGAGAATTGGACCGCAGCATCAGGCAGGGTCTGACTCGCTCCTCACAGGAATGGCTTTCTTCAAGATGAGAGAGGTGTGCCTTCATCTACGCTTGTTAAATATCACAAAAAGTGGCCCTGGATTCAGCATTTGTACTGACTGTAACATCATTGTCATTGCAGATGTTTTTTGAGGATCACATTGATGATGCCAAGTATTGTGGTCACTTGTATGGACTGGGTTCAGGCTCATCCTATGTCCAGAACGGCACCGGAAATGCCTACGAGGAGGAGGCAAACAAGCAGCAGTCATGACACAAGAATCTCTCACCGTAACGAACATCATATACAGGGCTCAAAACATGGGTTTTTAGTTGTTGTTGTTTTGTTTCCATGAAAGATTTCATAGGAATTTGCACTTTAAAGCTCACATCCAACAGAAGAAAAAAACTTCTTCCCTTTGTTGCCTTCTCTGGGTTAAATCTTTTCACACAATGTTCATCTTTTATGGTTAAAAAAGAGGAACCATTTGGTGTTTGAGTTTTCCCCCACCACAGTTTAGCCTTAATATTAAGCTACTTTTTATGTTCTACTTTTTTATCGTTAATTTATTGGATTCATTTCTTCTCGTGTACGGTTAGATTATTCATCGACTAATTTGGCGAGTACACCAGTCACCTACGTGAACTGTCGTTCCCTGATTACAGGAGTACCGTTTTCTCACACTTCGCAATAGCTTTAGACAGATGGAGGATCTCAGACACAGGCACTTAATTGTAAAGCGAAGCCTCGCACTGATTTTACTCTTTATGTTGGGTTAGCACAGATTTTACCACACGAGTAAATTACGAGTGATGATGTAACTGCCACTATTTAAGTGAACTGAGGACACCTTATGCATCAAAAATGTCTTTCCATTTTCATTTTTAACATAAATGTAAAGGTTTTGTAGTATTTTATTATCAAAAAGTTCAAAGCCTTTTATTCATTTAATATAATTAATAATGACTCTTAAAGGGAATCTTAACCAACTCAAGTACTCGGTATCAGTGGAATTAGTTTTACTTGTAGTGCTGGTTTTTTCAATGGTGCACATTTTGTGCTGTTTGGGGTTGTCTCCTGATTTTCCTCTTTATTCTGTTTTTGTATTGTATTGCTTTACAATTCTGTGTTGCCTAGATCTGCTGTATGTACTGAAAGATATTTGAATAAATGCTGTGTTAAGTAATCTGAGCTTTTATAGACATGTGAATCGCATGAACACAGCTTTTGTTTTTCGAATGTGTGATTTGGTGAATAACGATTTTTGGTAGCTCTTAACCTCCCTCCTCCTGTTTGTCATCTTGATGTGTACAGTATCCACATTATGCAATATAGAGTGACTGTTTTTAGAGCTTTTGGAAATAAAAGCCAGATTTTTCTAACTGAAGTCTGTTCAGACATATGCTGGAAGGTTTGATTGCACAATTCCTAAATTGAAACAATACCAAAACAACACTGTCGCACTTAATAAAATATCACTTTATTTCTCTTACAGTAACATTCATAAAGGCATATCGTTCAATGGCGTTGTCTTACGAAGAGTCTGAATATGAAAACATTAAACTAGAGCCAGCACAATTCAGACTCTTAAAGGACAAAAGCAGCAATGGCAATCAGCTTGTCTACATACACAAAGCAAGAACCAGTAGAAATCTTGTATCACAGTTTATTTTAAATGTGGTGTGTGAACCTAGTAATCAAAGCAACACAAATCCTATACGACATTTCCATAAAAACTACAAAACGGACAACACACCACAGCTCTTGGCATTTCTGAGGTTTTGTTCACACCTCAAGTCAAAATTCAAGTACATTTGCATGCAATATATGGAATCCAATTCAGATAGAAATATGGTAAGTACTTAATAAGAGCCCTTAGATACATCAGATGAGATACAAAACCACATCTGAGTTTTGCATTAAGTGTGCAACAGAGTTATGCAAAGTAATCTAAAAATAATCAATACTGACTTACAGTGAAATGTTCGCTGCAGTCTCACAATGCATGTGGACAATAGTTATCACAATACATTTTCCTTGCATACTTGACTCAACAGAACCATCGAGAAAACAACATTCAAAAACTGAAATAATGTGCAGCTTCAAGCGCCGTTCAAAGTGCATACAGAGTATTTCTGTCCTCCCTCTGCTTGAATAAACAGTGTTTTTGTCTGGATATGCAGTGCTATAAATGGCCTAAAATGTTTTGCTACATCAGTCTTTTTGCTTGTGTACGACCTTTGCAAAACTCGGGACAGCTGGAATCCAGACTTAAGGGTGATGGACAAGATACTCACTGACACTTTGTCAAAGAAAAGAGATCATAGACCAGATGTGAAAATGCATCTGTATAGTAATGAACTACATTTTAACAAACAACTTTTTAAAATAATCTGTTGTAGTGTAGTGGGCTTTTCACATTTCAAACATGACAAACGACTATGTACCACCATCACACAGCATGCATAAATACTTCACGTATCCCAGACTGAACAAAAAATGTTACCTTCTTTAGAAATGTCTACGCCACACAAGCTATATTCAAGGCATTTTCCATACAAACTCCTATTTTTTTTATACGTAGGTCCAGGAACCACTTTGATGTTACCTTGTTCAGCCACATCAGTGGGTTTCTTTAGGCACATTAAGATATCTCAGCCATACAGTTTCCAAGGAAGAGAAGAGACTGTGGCTCTTTATTGAATGTGCACTCCATTATCCCGCTTCCGTTAGCTCTTGTGAAGGTCACAATTGAGTAGGTAGAGAGTGGAAAGGCAGTGCAAGTCTGTGCAAGAGCAGCAGAGACGTCTTCACTGTTCCACTGACAACAGACATTATTAGGTGAACACTCCTAAAGGATAAATATAAGAGAAATAGGTAACACTTTACAATACGGGTGCACTAATATGCATTAATTCATGCTTAACTAATGCACAGATGTTAATGTATAACTAATGAAGAACTAAACCATTAATTAATGATTACTGTGTCAGCAACTATTAATTTTTTGAGTCATTGTGTATAAATTCCTTAATAACATATTTTATTAACTAATAGTGTAAATTAATGTGTTAATTACCACAATTAGTCAAAGCTATGCACTTCAACTTGCAGTTGTCTGCTTTAATTAATCATTAGCTAATGATTTGCAAAGGTATCATTATGTTATGACTTTACTTGTTGGGGCACATCATTATTAACTAGTAATTTAGTAATTGTAGTAATTTGCACATGAATTTGCACTAACAATGAAGTAATAAATCATGTATTAATGCATATTAGTGTACCTCTCATATTATCTGGAATTTTAAATACAAGGCTTTGGCTCATTCTGGTAATTAACATGTTAATTAACACTATTAGTTAAAAAATAACCTTACAGACTTAATTAGTTCCTAATGTGGTAATCATTAATGAATAGCTTAGATAATCATTAGTTACACATTAATTCAGTATTATCTGTGCATTAGTTAAGCATGAATGAATGCTTATTAGTGCACCATATTGTAAAGTGTTACCGAAAATATAATATAAGCATAACAAATCAGCATATTAGAGTGATTTCTGAAGGATAATGTGACACTGGAATAATCACATCACCAAAATATTTAAAAAATATTACAAATAGTTCATTCACAATTGTAATAATATTTCACAATTTTACTGTTTTTACTGTATTTTGTGAGCATAAGAGAAAAAATACTCCAAACTCTTGAACAGTAGTGTTATTATCTGAAAATAAGTCACACAAAGGTAACAAACCTGTTTCATTAACATGTTCCTAAGTTTCCTTCTCAATAGTCAAAGCTGGGTTGCTTGTACCTGTCAGGGAAACACAGCATGAAAAGTGTGCAACAATGTTTCCCCACACTGTAATACTACCTCACACATTCACAGCTCCAGGTTTACCTCATATCTATTAGTCATATCTACGGTCAAGACAAACTGAACACTCAATGTAATGCTTTTGTGTTGATCTCAGATGTGACAAACTCACCTCGCTTGTCTCGGTCTTCACTTCCCTCTGACTGTCCGTTATTCAGCAGCCGGCTCTGAGACTCTCTCAGAGGTTTAGGTGGAAACTGATTAGACTCTCCAGCACTGGAAGAATGAAAAGGACATGAATGGAAAGCTCTGCATATCAGCCATACACTATCCCACAATGCAATGTGCATTTCTAGTGTGAAGGTGGAACCAGAAGTAATATCTACAGCAATATCTGTCTTGACTCATTGTTTGACTGTCAAAAGGTGGAACATTGTTTCTTATATACACTATATAGTATATAGTATATATATATATATACAGTATATATATATATATATATATAGTTATACAATATGTTCCTAAATGAATTATTCATCTGAGGCATGAACCTTTTGATAGAAGGGTTGTGTCCAGGGGGCAACGAGGGTTGTTTGGGTCTGGTTCACTAGACATGTGGGGAATGAACAGCCGTCACCCAGACTGCAGAAAACAAAACGTGATACAGAGGGAATGAGATCGGCCAACACTGACACTAATATTTTCAGTGCTAGTGAATATGACTGATACCTTGAAAAAACAGGAAGCAGCCAGTATTTCTTTTCTTCTCCAAACACTTGGCGAAAGTTATTGTTTGTTCCTAAACTGAAGCCGTTCTTGTCTGGGCCATGCTGGAACGCAGGAGCTCTAAAAGCCTCTGACATCAAAAACATTTAAACCACATAAACACACAAAGACACTTCATAAGCAATCATGATTTCCAATTTTCAACATATGAAATACTAATCAGTAAAAAAAAAGTTTAAAGTTTTATAAGCTCAACGCTCGCCTTGCTCTTTTTGTGACGCACGTTCGTGACTCTCCTGTTCGAACTCGTTCATCAAGATGAACAAATCTTTTTCCGAGTCAATTCGTTCATTTCGTTCGTTGAATGAACCAAATGACTCAAAAAAAGATTCATTCATTTTGATGAACGAGTTCGAACAGGAGAGTCACGAACGTGTGCCACAGAAAAGAGCAAGGCGAGCGTTTGAGCTTGTAAAACTTTAAACTTTTTTTTTAAATGAGCGATCGTTTCGCTTGATAAGACCCTTATTCATCGTCTGAAATCGTTTAAAGCCATTTAAACAGTTTGCAGTTTGCACTGAAACTGTCTTTTGGACCTTGAACCAGTTGGTTCCCATTTAAGTGCATTATATGGAGAAAATCCTGGAATGTTTTCATCAAAAACCTTAATTTCTTTTCGACTGAAGAAAGAGAAACATGGTCATCTTGGATGACATGGGGGTGAGTAAATTATCGGCATTTTTTTTAAAAAAGTGAACTACTCCTTTAAGAATAAAATATGTCTGATTTTCTGATCATATTTTTACATTTTCAACCATAATGCATCTTGAGACGCTTGCTTTTGCCAGACCACTGGGCATGTTGCACATGTTCCCTTGAGGATCTGCCACAAAGGGCAGACGGCAGAAAACCTATACTCAACCTGCCTCATACTACCATCTGAGTCACTGGTAGTATGAGACGTATTCGATCAGGCAGTTCGGACAGATGATCATAGAATGCAAAATACACACTATTGAGGAGCCTGTGTTTACTAGTGAAATCCAAGGGTAATTACAGCACAACCAACTCACCCAATGTGGATCTGTTCTTGCAGACAAGCCAGCAGTGATAAGCAAACAAGAACGCTAGGCTCACTGAGAACGTGGAGGCAGCGAAAAATAGGAACATGATGTGAAATTTGGCTTGGGTATCAGGCAGGCCATTCTGTGGAAAAACATGGAGAAAACACCACAAACAGGCGTAGACTGAAATAAACAAACAAAAAAACAGATCAGGCCTAATTCAAGCTATTGGGTGCTATATTATCTAGTTGATATACAGTTTTACAGAATATAGTATGTCTGGAATACTCAGTTACAAACTTGGACAGTCTATTCTAGACTAGAACATTTTTTGAACAAGCCTACTGTACATTTCCTTGTCTACTGGATCTACTGTAACAGAAAGTGTAACTTAGGTGTTATGCTGAGGGAAACTATTAAAACTACAGGAACTATCAATGTCTGTGATTGACTCAGTCCTACCAAATACTCCATTAGACGCTGATGTGTTTTACCATCAACCTTTCAAAATAAAAATAAAACATCGTTTTTATTGAAAAGATGATAGCACTTCAGTTGGTGTGTTATTAAATTAAAACAGCCTATCTGAACATTCAAATGATCTGTTTCCTAATATAAGCCTAATAAATTAATAATTCATACTTACAGTCCAGAACTGTATGAAATACTGCAAGTCTGTGGCAGTGACAAAGAGGCAATACAACAACGAATATGCTAGGAAGAGCATGAAAAACTTGTAGTTGGCGAAAGCCCACGCAGTTGTTCACCCTGTCAAAGAAAACAAAACAACTATTAGCCTCAATTAAATTGGATATTAATATCTATTTTTATTTCAAAATACTGCCCAACATACACTATAACAAGAGAAAATGGGCGGTTTTTACCTTAAAAACTATTTCAGCTCTACCCTTCTTAATGCTACTTTTGTTTGTGAAATGTAATGCATTTTTGTAACGCTCATTTAAATAATATTTTTGACTTGAATAAAACATTTTTGCAGTATCGTATATGTAACTTTTGGCCCTCTAGTGGCTGTTACATAAAATTAATAAATAGTCAAAATGTATTATTTATTTACAAATGATCCTTTGTTTTAGTAATGACATTGTGGAGCCACAGCTCTCTTCTCAGGGGATGAATTTCTCTGTATGTGTGACCGAACCTGACCATGGTTCCAGGTGATCATGTCACTTATGCAAATGAATTAATAAATAGCAAAAGAAAGAATATACGGAGCCCAGAACATGACTTGGACAAAAATATATAATTCATGGCCACGGATTAAGAATTCGTTCTCTTGTTTTACTAAATTTTGGCCACGTAGAACTAAATCGTTACCTCGTTTTGATTTAACTAAAACAAGTGAAGGAATGATTACAACGTGGCCATGATTTGGTAAAACGTGGGAGTTAATTATTATATTGTGCAAACAATTTAAAACGATTGAACGAATTAGTGAAATGTGCTGACGAAGGCAATTAATAAGTTGTGGGAACACATTTCCAATTCACACATATCAAAAAGAGCCAGACAAATTTATCGGCAGGCCGATATTAGGCATTTTCCAAACTATCAGTATCGGCAGTTATAATGGCCGATAAATCAAATGTCCAATTCATACATAACAAAAAGAGCCAGACCGATTTATCGGCAGGCCAAGTATTATTGGCCGAATATTAGGCATTTTCCAAACTATTGGTATCGGCAGTTATAATGGCCAATAAATCAAATTTCCAATTCATACATATCAAAAAAAGCCAGACCGATTTATCCGCAGGCCGATATTATCGGCAGGCCAATATTATCGGCCGATATTAGGCATTTTCCAAACTATTGGTATCTGCAGTTATAATGGCCGATAAATCAAATTTCCAATTCATACATATCAATTAATCAAACTATGATTTTAGAAAAAATGTACGCATGGAGGTCCATCTCTAAATCTAACCATCAGTGGGGTGTAAGCAGAACATAGAAATTCACTAAAATTGGTCACCAATTCACCAAAATTTAAAATTATACCATCAAAAATGTTTATTAAAACACCTTATGGATTTACCCTAGTGTAGCTTTAAATGGCAAAATCAAATAATGTGTGCTAGGAAAATAATGATTGTTTTGTTGGTCTAATAGAAACCTATAGAAATGTTTGGTGCATGTCTTCCTTCCAAGAGCAAAAATCGTTTTATTCTTGCTTTGCGTTTAATCTACTGAGCTAGTACATACCACGGACAATGGTGATCCATCTTTAAAATGCACCTGTAAAACAGCAGAGGCAGGAGTTGTTGAAATGCAACACAGCAAAACCTATTATGTGTCGTGTCTTTTAAAGAAGGAGAAAGACATACATATCACAAGCAGAGCAATGATGACATCGATCAGGCTTCAGCAGCAGACAGCGATCACAGTAGCGGACAGCTGTATCAAGACAGCTTGTTAAAATACAGATCGATACGATTCACTGAAGACAAATTGAAACAAATGTGAAACTATTTGTTATTTGTCACTGATCCTAAATCTAGGCTGAATGGACTGTTACGGACTTGGCATGCTAACAGTGATGTCTTTGGCACAATTAGGATGTGCCGAACGTAAAGAAAAGTGCCCACCTCCTGACATTGTGCGTGTGTAAATGGGCAAATCCTTAGCAATTCTCCTCAAGATTTCCTGTTGAGATTCTCTCCGATCTTCACGCTTTAATAGTTCCTTGTCGGGATGTGACAGGTGGAACTGAAAGAAACAGACAAAAAAGCAAAACATTTTGATATTTCCTGTATGACGAGCAAGCACGGTCTGCACTCGGAGAAGTGAGAAGAGTACGACTGATTGCCAGTTTGAGCCATATGTGGTTTCTCTTTTACAGTTGGTTTCTCATTGCCTCAGCATGAAATAATAACAGCTTCCAGTGAGGTGCTATAGTTACACCAACGATCACATGCCATTTACAACACAACATGCTGTTTTTCAATAAGTGTAACCAACAATTCATCCTTAAAGCTGTTATACCATACATTTACAAATATTACAATGCTAACAGGCAAATAATATTCATTATAAGCCAACACCTCATGAGTCATAGTGAGTATGCAGTGCAAAATAACATTTAAATTACTTAGAGATGGCACAGTTTACACCACATTCAGATGACTTCAATTATTGGTGTTTACTTTGAAATGAATAGTTATTACTAATCATATTATTCATTTCTATACTCAAATTTACTCACCTCTTTGAGGGGGTTCATGGGTTTTGTGAAGATGGTTTGCCAGTATGACCACACGAACATTATGAAAAGCACATGATAAACCAGGAGATAAACTACTGTGATAAAAAAAGAAATATTGAAAGCTGATTATAAAAGATCATTACATCATTAGTGGTGCTCCCTGAGGGAATTTCACATGACTATGTTATTATTAAACTTGTTAAACATTGGTGGATAGCATAACTCATTCTGCACTATTAACTCAAATCATGTAGTTGGTTGAGGATATGTGTTTTTTTACAATCAAGTCAAATGATAATACGGGTGAAAATGTCCGATGGACTTACATTTAGCATGACTCCAGTCTTCAGTGTCACATGATCATTCAAAAATCATTCAACCATTTATAAACATCCAAAAGTTATACAGTATATTATAAATATTGATTTGTTTTGCTCCAATTAAAGGAGTAGTTCACTTTAAAAAAAAATATTTTGCTGGTAATTTACTCACCCCCATGTCATCCAAGATGTCCATGTCTTTCTTTCTTCAGTGGAATGAAATTAAGGTTTTTGATGAAAACATTCCAGGATTTTCTCCATATAATGTACTTCATTGGGAACCAAATGGTTCAAGGTCCAAATGGGCTTTCAAAGGGCTTTAAACGACACCAGACGATGAATAAGGGTCTTGTCTAGCGAAACGATCTGTCATTTAAAAAATAAATAAAAAAGTTTAAGTTTTATAAGCACAAATGCTCGCCTTGCTCTGTTCTGTGATGAGTGTTCGTGACTCTCCTGTTCAAACTCGTTCAACAAATTGAACAAATCTTTTTTCGAGTCATGACTCAAAGGGTCCTAGATAAGACCCTTATTCATTGTCTGGTGTCGTTTAAAGCCCTTTGAACAGTTTGCATTGAAACTTTCACTTGGACCTTGAACCGTTTGGTTCCCATTGAAGTCCATTATATGGAGAAAATCCTGGAATGTTTTCATCAAAAACCTTAATTAAAGAAAGAAAGACATGGACATCTTGGATGACATGGGGGTGAGTGAATTATCAGCAAAAGATTTTTTAAAGTAAACTACTCCTTTAAAAGAAAGAAATTGCCATTGAAATTCCCTATTTTTAAAAAAGTAAAACATTGTAGGAAAAAGCTAACTTACTTTCTCTCCCATGTTTTCAATAGATTCTGCAGAGGAAAGAGAAAGAAAAAAGTAACAATGTCTCAACAAATTTTGTTAATGCTGTTTTTTTTTTTATTCTGCACTGGATATTATTGTATAAACAGTAGGACTGAAACTCCTTGTGCATTTAGAAGGTCAGCGAGCAGCAGATGGTTCTGATCGCAGTTGCTGGAACTCATGCTGTACAGAGACTCTTGATCTGATGCCCAAATTCACTAGATCATCATAATTGCATCTCTTCAACTGGTGCTCTATTTTGTGGTGATGAGGTTAGAGATACTAACTATGACCATACAGGTCGTTCCAAACCCTTGACTGTTTCAAAATAAAGATTGGACCACATGCACACAGATGACATTCAGATGACATGAGGATGTGTTTTTAAAGAAATGTTGTTTTGAGGTTTGACATCTCAAATTCTAAGCATAGGCTATATTCAATAAATATCTAGGTGTTTAAGTTGACTAAAAATGCAGTGTCCCAAAAGCCTCATCTAATGTGACTACTAAAACGTTTGTATTTATAAATGACGACTAAAAAAATGATCTATTATTAATTGAGTATGGTATTGTAATAGATGCACAGTTTCAGGGTGTGCTTAAAAAGTTCTGATACATTTGTAATTTTGTAATAATTCACAAAAGGCATGTAAAGAATAAATGCAAGTGTCCAGCAATCCAAGTATGTAGGCTGTATAAGGCCATTATCATCACACCTTCTCATGCAACCCTCTCAAATAAAAACTGTCAACAGATGACGAGACACATTATGACCAATTTCAGCAATTAAACTGTTTATTCTCCTGATGACATCAGTGTTGTTTAAGAAATGTTAAGTGTTTGTTACTAAACTTAACACATGCAGCACAAGTGATTTGACAGCATAAATAGGTCAAGCAGAGATTGGTGAGGAGTTGACAGCTCGGCAGTGAGATTACCTTTGAGACGGATCAACAGACAGTATGTTTATAACAACCTTTATCACCATGGGTTGGGTAAAATAAAGATTTACTGACGTGCTAAAATAAATGCAACGATAGCATGGTAGTAGTATTAGCAAGTAATACTACTCATCTTTTAAACCATTGGTTCTCAAAACGTAGTCCTGGGGAGTCTCCTTAGTCTCCTTTATCTGACACACCCACTTCAATTAATAGAGCTCTTTCCTAACGGGCTGATGATCTGAATAAAATTAAATGAGGAAGACATACAATCTGTGCAGAGCTGTGGCTCCCCAGGACCAGGATTGAGAACCACTGTTTTAAACTACTGTCTGTTACGGTTTTGAGTATTTGCATCATTGTTGCAATGAGCAAACTGCCCTGATGAAAAATCCATCATAAACCAGCATGAATTCAGTGTTGGTTTAGGCTGATTAGAGCTGGTATAGTTTAGCTGGTCCACCATCAATCACTTCCTATGCAGGTAACCAGCAAACCAGCAACCAGCATCCAATGCATGTCCCAGTATGCAAAACATACTTATGCTTGTGACCAGCAATGCTGCATTTTTTTGCAGGGTATAATCCCATTAAACCCATACAAACTTAATAGCATTAAAATCATGCTCAAGATCAGACATTAAAGGTATAGTTCAGCCAAAAATGAAAATTCTGTCGTTTATTACTCATTCTCATTTTGTTCTAAAGCCATAAATCAGAACGCAATTTTTTGATGGAAATTTTTTAGCTTTCTGTCCCTCTATTGACAGCTACGCAACTACAATTTTGACGCTTTAAAGAGTCACATGTGTGAGTTGATTAATGTTTATATGTGAATAAAAGCAGTCGATGAAATTCAAATTAAATTCAATCTGTTCATCATATAAAGGAATCGTGTCTCTTCGAAAATTGTGGACTAGCCCACTCAATTCATATGAAATCGATTTTATGATTGATCTTTTTCTGAACTTTTTGAAATGCCAAAGTTGTAGTGTAGTTGTCTATGGAGTGGCAGAAAGGTCTCAGATTTCATCAAAAAGATCTTCATTTGTGTTCGAAGATGAGCAAAACTCTTATGGGCGTGGAACGACATGAGGTGGTGAGTAATTAAAGCTGCTGTAGGTAACTTTTGTAAAAAAAAGTTTTACATATTTGTTAAAACTCTCATTACGTCCTGACAGTAGAATATGAGACAGATAATCTGTGAAAAAATCAAGCTCCTCCTGCTCCTCCCAGTGGTACTATTGCCATTTGCAGAAATACAACGCTCCCGGTCAGAAACAACCAATCAGAGCCAGGAGGAGTGTCTTAGCAGTGTCAATCTCATGTACGCGCTGGATCACGCCCCTCTCTTGCACAGTGCGTACCGCTGTTCAAACTCAAGATTGCCGTTGTGCTGCAGCTGTCCTGGTGGAGAAACGACCTAAACGGCCAATTTCGAACAAAGCTCATAAAAAAAGACGGGTAAAATGAAAAAGATCCAATGGCGATAAACAAGGGAAAAAGAAAAATTAGACCGAGCCCATTGACTCGGTGTCAAAACTCTTGCCGCGTAACGTAGATAAAATGTCATGCGCTGTGCAAAGCAACAATTGAAACCTGCTAATTCAATGGCTGGTCATGTTGCTGAAATAGTATTGTGGCGAGCAGGACGAGGCCAAGGCACGGAGAAGCGGAAACATAAAGGAAGAGCGACAACAGTGAAGGTCAAGAGAGGAACAGGCCTGATTTTATGTAGTGCCAGCAGTCGTCCGTGAGGGGCTGCTGGCTTATACTTTCATTTTGTATTTGTTTATTTATATTATTAAACTTGTTGAACGTTCGCGGTTCTTCTTTCCATAACAACTGAACCCTGTTACAATACTGGCAAACCTTATCTAGCATTAGGCCTACATATTGCTAGAATAATTACAAGCATACTGTTACGTTAGTTACCGTTATATTATCTTACTAGCTATTTATAACTTATAAAAAGGATACAACGTTATAAAGTTACATTACATGTATTGCAAAATACGCAATGATTTGAGGAACAAGTTTGTAGTCAAAGTATGACTACAACGTTTTCTCAAAGCTCCTGCAGCTTTAATGACAGAATTTTCATTTTTAGTTAACTATCCCTTTAAAGCACTTCATGGTTTTTATTCTGTCAGTTCAAGTACAAAGCAAGGGGTGGGGTGCCTGGAGACCCACAGACTGCAGTTCAGCATAAACCAGTATAAACTGCCAGTGGGAACAGACATTAGAAATGTGGCCTAGCTACTGACACTTCACTCAGTGAAGTCTCTAAGGAGCATCACAAAGCAGCTGTTTTATGCACAGATAGTTAAACATCATTTGATGATATTAAAGGAGTCCAAACACACACACACAATTAGTCTTCAGAGAAAGATGGCATCCTCATGATCATCCACCATTCAAGAGAACAATAAAGCCTTTATGCCGTTTTTATGGGAACATGATAGCAGATGTAATCAAAGGAGTGAATGATGTTAATGTGAACACAAACCTTTGCTTGTTGCGCCCCACTGTAAAAATATTTTCATGATTTGTAATCACAACATTTTTTCTTTTGTCAAATCAAATAAATAATTTATGTAGTTCAGAATCAGATAACACAATATTTTGAGTTTCTGATGCTTAAATCAATCTCCTTCATTGTATTAACAACGCGTTCTCATCCCAAGGCGCCATATTTTGACACTTTTGCAAAAGCGTAAATATACAACGCACAGGGTACCCTTTAGCGCCAAACGTTAAGGCAACCAGGTTACTTAAATTTTAGTTAAACCAATAATTTTTTTTACAGTGGACAAATAACACATCATACATAACAAAGCTTGAAGATGTTTTTAAAGTGCTCAGAGGTCATTTTTACAGCACAAAAAGGGGGAGAAATCAAGTTTTGTATGAGGGTCGTAATGGGTAGTTATAGAGTGATGCCAACATTTTTTTCAAACAGTATTGCATTTGGGTCAATGGCATGATGCTATTTTTTATTTGTGAATCTACAGTATTACGTTACTCCAAAATACATTAAAATGAAAATTCATTAAAATACCTGAATACATGTTTTCTAGGAACATGTTTGCATTTTCTGGATTATTATTGTTTGTTTATTTATTATTTTAATGTGTTGGGCTTTAAATCTAAAATGTCTAAGTGATGTTAATTGTCTTAAGATTATAATAAATTAAAAAAAAAAAAAAATGTGATAATGTCATAGCAATAAAACAGTTTTGATTTTTAACACAGTTAATATGTGGTGTGTGTGTGTGTGAATTTAGGTCGATTGGGACAAAGTTTGCCATTGAGATGCCCGGGAAAATGTGTCCCAATCAACCGGAATTCACCGAATTAAATGATATACAGTTTGAGTTTGTGTTTTATATATATATATATATATATATATATATATATATATATATATATATATATATATATATATATATATATATATATATATATATATATATATATATATATATATATATATATATATATATATATATATATATATATATATTTATATATATATATATATATATATATATATATATATATATATATATATATATATATATATATTGTTTTTTATCATCTCACATGCTTTTCAGTTTTAGAATTAAGATGCAGAGCATAATATTATAATGTTAAGGAGCTCTTGTGGGCTCCAGACACATACATGCGCATTTAAAGAGAGGGGTTAAATAAATTAATCTCAAACAACTTGACACTAATTATGACCCACTCTTAGTCAATCTGTTTATAAGCAAATAGCCACAGAGATTGCTCTAGTAACAGAAGCAGACATACATGGTCGATGAACCAGGTATTGTTTATTCATTCACACCAACTTCATTCAGAAAGCTGCTTCCAGTCTTACCAATGCAGAGCTGCACTACATACGCGTAGTAGGACCATGCCACGATCAGGCTGATGAACAGCACAGGGATCCAGTATAAAACTCTCCAGCAGTCATCGCTGCGCGAGCCCGACGGCGCCATCTTTCTATTAGAAGACCAAAAGTGGTCAAAACGACAAGTTCAGTCTCAGAGATCCCGCACTGCTGTTAAAACAGCATCGTGTCTTCCTCCTTGTGCAGATGCGTTGGGTTCGTCTGCCTCTACATCCTCCGGTTCTCTGCTCGCTCTTGTTTGCAGTAGCACATCGGTACCGCCCCTTTCTACAAACTTACATGATGCTCACGCGATGCGGTGGTGTTACTACACTAAAGCATGGCTAGCCTACTGCTTTCTATCAAGTCGGTTGTATTCTATTTAGCATTAGCAAGCCTGTTGAGGTTTGCTCTATCTATCTGCTATAGCCTATTTGTATTTATAAATCTATTTGCTATATAGCTATTTAATGTGTCAACACCAGCAATGTTAAACAACACATTGTGTTACACTATCATTATGTGTCCCGGTTTCACAGACAGGGCTTAGATTTAGCTCAATTAGGACATTTAATAAGTTTTTATAACTGTTCTTTAGAGAAAAACATGGTGTGCATCTTACAAAACAGTGGCACTGTCCTATTTTAAGATTTATCAGTGATTAAGGTGATTTCAGTTAAAACAGCTCAAACATCCATTTTAGTCTGGGACTAGGCTTAAACTTTGTCTGTGAAACCGACCAGTTAAGAGGTTTATTATCTCTCTTTTTTATGGTCTACCAGTCTGGTCTGCTGACTTTTCAGTAGTTGGGAAGAAAATTAGCCTGCAACCCAGCCAAATAGATGAAAACCTGCCTGGCCAGGCTGAGAGACCATGCAGTTAAAGCAGCACTATGCAGGATTTCTGTTTTTGTCAAACTGTGACCCCTAGAGTCGCTGTGGAGTACTTGTACTGTCGTAAATAGCACTCACGCAGAGATGTCTCGGCACTTACAGCCTGATCCCCTCCCCCTGTTCCCCTCCCCACCGGTCCCTGTTCAGTAGAATGTAAGATGTAATGAGTGGAAATAAGGTGTGGCCCCTTTAAGAGCTGCACCCTGTTGAACTGTCGGCAGTCTGTATTGTATGTGCCTCGAACACCACATGTATACGGCGCCAGGTTATTGATGCTCATTTTAGCAGATCTTTCTTGCCGTAAAGCAATTCAGTACATTGCGAGACCTGATATCACGCAACACTTCTTGATGCTGCGGCCCTCCGGCTCCAAGTTGCAAGTGTGTTTTTTTTCCGCTCACAGGCAAAAGGGAGGGAGCGAGACGCCCAACATTCAACCCGAAAATAGTCATATAACCATTGCAATAACTCTGAAGTTTAGATTAAGTTAAGGTAAAAAAAAAAAAACTGCATAGTGCTGCTTTAAAATAAGCTTTGACTGGTTTGTATATAGGCTTTTATCATCTATGGAACCCCAAACTCTTTTCATTGTTACATTGTGCTTGACTAAACAAACATCAACATTAACCCTATAGGTCTAATCAAATTATTATTTTTTCAAAAGGAAGCACAAAACAGAAGCAATGACACAAAGTATTAGTCTGATTGTGGTTTTATTGTATTCAAACATTCTAAGCAATCTGATTACTAATTTGTAAAAACTAGGCTATACACACAACCTTTAATATGCAATCAGATCTAAAACATGGTCTATTCTATAAAAAGCATGGTGGGTGAGACCAGAGCTACTTGTCACACAGTTGTCACAAGCTATATTATAATAATTCACTTAGAGAAAATGGTTCCATTATTTAAATAAATAAAAAAAAAATACAAAAAAAAAAAAAAAAAAACGCACATGACAACATGCCCCATAGGCCAATGTGTGCTAAATGACCTGTATCTTTTTTCTTGGGTAATAAATTAAAAGGTGCAACAGCCCCTACAGCACCTTGCGTAAGTTGCTTACGCTACAGGTAAAGCGGCTGAAGCGAAAGTCGCTCGCGGCGCGAGCACGGCAGGTTACACAATACTCGTTCCATGTTCTAGAGAGAACTGAGGTTACGGTAACCAATACGCAGTGGTGGAGGAAGTACTGAATCTCAGTACTTAAGTAAAAGTACAAATAACCAGATAAATATTTACTTTAGTAAAAGTAGAAGTAACACAATGACAACCATACTTAAGTAAAAAGTACCTGATTTTAAATGTACTTTAAGTATTAAAAGTAAAAGTACTTGCATAACAATTTATTCAATTTATTGACTTTTTTTAATGATTAATAAAACATTTAATTCTAACTCATTCAACCTCCTATAATGATGGAAAAAAATTGTCACCATTTCTGAAACAAGCTTGCAATTAGGCAATATAAAGCATGCTTATCTTTACTATATGTTAATAACTATGGCAGTAAACGCGATTAATTTATGGTGTAATTCTTAACCTCTTGGGTTGCCATAATCCTAACCAAACGTATATTAAACAAGGTGTTTCCTATGCACGTAAAAACAAATTTTCGATTGAGATTTTCAGGGGTTTTTTTTCAAAAAAGCCAAAATTGTATCTTATTCCCCACACAACTAACGTTAGTGCATTTCATTGTTGCTTATCAGTGTAGAGCTGCCGACCATTATGCATAGCAATGTCATAACATAGCAACAGAAAATTGAGCGTGACCATCTCTGCAGTGGTATTATTTTGTTATTCTTTGATTTGTCCATTTATTTGAGATTACATTTCTATTTAGATTTATTTTAGGCGCTTGTTTATTTTCCGCTCGTTTGTTTTACCCTTCGCCGCGTTGCTATGGGCGCGCATGAGTAAAAGTCCCGGATGTCCGACCTTGAGACTCTGGCCAGCGGGGACGAGCAACTGGAGAACGACGCAGAGCGAGTCATGTTACTCTGGCGAGCGAGCGGACGAGAGAAAACCGTGTGGACTGGAGAACGACGCGAGCGAGTCATGTTTACTCTGGCGAGCGGACGAGAACTGTGTGGACTGGAGGGAACGACACGAGCGAGTCATATTTAGCGCGCAGGGGACGAGTGAGAGCTATGTAGAGAACGACGCGAGCGAGTCATGTTTACTCTGGCGAACGGGACGAGTGAGAACTGTGTGGACTGGAGAACGACGCGAGCGACTCATGTTTACTCTGGCGAGCGGGGACGAGAGCTGTGTGGAGAACGACGCGAGGCCGGTGGTGTGATTATCAATGAGCGGCAACTGAGACGTAAGTTACTGGTTTTGTATCTCTCTTCTTCTTTTCGTTTTTTGGCGTGTTGCAATCTTAGTGCATATCGCCACCTACCTTTGCTGTTGTGCAGTCATGATTTCTTATGGTCAGATTTTCCTTATTTTATTATTTCTTTTCTTCTTCCTCAAATATCCATCCTTATTTAATTATTTGATGCTTCATCTCATTCCACTTGTATCTCTGACGGAGGAGTGGGAATTTTCTTAGCAATGTTAAAACCCACATCAACAGATCACTTGTTTAGTGTTCTTGTAAACACTACATTCAGATTAAAACAAAAACTGCAAACTGAAAGCAAAAGCTTAATCCCGGACATCGATGGCCGGACATATGCGGGTAAAAGAGGACGGTAACACCTAAAGCTACAACTCCGCTTTCTCCACAGGACAACAGCCTGCTAGCTTAACTTCCAAAAAAGATGTGTAATCCCAATCCTCCATAATGCATCCGTCTGTGTATTCAGTACCTTTGTCTGTGGTGAAATCAAACGCACTGTCTCTGATCTGTGATAGGTCTGTTAGCGCATTAGGCCCAACCCCCTATGGGCAGGTTTGAAAGGGTGAGATCTTGTGCTTGTAGTTTTTCCCTAAATCCCCCTCTCTTACACTTCCGCCAACAATGACGTAAAATGACGATTTTTGCATCATTGTAGGAGGAAGTGAAAAAGGTAAATAGCAGATTTCTCTCATCTCAGGGGAAAATGAGAAAGTGTTGCACCACCATTCAATAGTATGACTGGGTTTCTAACAATGGAAAGCTTAATGCAAATGGGTGGAGTTGCCCTTTAAGTAAAGTAACAAAGTATTTGTACTTCGTTACATTCCACCACTGCCAAAACGTTCTCTTACGAGAGGTTCTCTCATATTGCGCATGTTGCTTACGCTACAAGAACCGTTTGTCAACGCCAGGGAATTCCAGGGAATCCCAGGGAACCCAGATAAGTGGGAATCAGGCAGCCAGCAATGTGCCAGACCATGTACACAAGCACTCATTGGGCTCTCGTGGTGGTCTTTGAGAACGGTGCTTCTTGCGCGGTCCAACAAAGGGCGGAGTGACCAGAGTCGAGCACGCAAGGTCGACATCGGAAGTTTCTCACAGTGGACGTAGCCTCCTGACCATAGACTGTAAAAAAAGATGGACGACGCCCTTCGCTCTTTTCTATCAGAGAGAACTGAAGCCGCCAGTGTCTCGATATGACGCTGACATCCTGGGACCTGAGTCTGCGCACTTGCGTGTTTCGGGACCAGTCATGCGCAGTCGTGAGCAGGAAGTAAAGCCGTGAAATCAAGGCCGCGCCCTCATTCGCGCTGAATCAAACGCAAAGCACACGCCCCGCACTTCATTAAGTGGCCTCTGGCTGCTTCGTTCTTCTCCAATGATGTCTGCTGATTGCAGAACCTCGTTAAAAAAAGGTAAATACAACTACTAGCCTAATAGTCAACATTATGAAAAAAAGTCCGCTGGTGCTTCAGTGACTAGCCTAATTCGCACAGAGAACCTGTCAATCACAGCTCTCAATCATGACGTCAGAGCACCGTTTTTATCATCACATAACTAACAAAAAACAAACTTATTTTAAAAACAAACACTTGAAATTACATCAACGTGATAGAAACTACAGTAAATGACACAAACTATCTTTGGAAAAAGGATATGTGAAGTGTAATTTAATTGTTTAGTTGGTCTCGCGTCCCATTGAATAACATGGGGAGGCGGGGTTTATGACCTATACTAGGACCGGTCACAGGGGGGCGATCGAGACGTTTTGGCTTTACTTTTGAGGGCTTGTGCGGCACGCTTGCTCCTTACAAGAGAGTGAGGGCTGCGTGTTCCTGGCCCAGGCTGAGAGCGCAGATCACATGGCGGTCTGTGGCGCTGTGCGGGGCTCGGCACGAGCCACAGGAAGAGCGAGACATTTTTAGAAAAACATCTCGTGCTCTTTTAGAAAGGGGGAGTGGCAGGGGCGGAGTGGGACCAAAAAATCTACCGGGAAATTTCGTAGACCTCCAGGGCCGGACGTCGCCAGCACGATTTTAATAGCTGACAGCATTTACAGTTTTACTGATTTAAAAGGAACTTTGTTTGTACTATGCTGGAGTAAAGTTCATAAATGGACGTTCTTTCCCATAGGAATGTCTAAAACTATGTTGGGTGGACTCTGTGCCTCTAGGGGGGTTCGGGGGCATGCTCCCCCGCAATAACATTTTGGACATTTTAAGGTTAAATGCATCAATCTCGTGCTCTCTGAGAGATCAAAATTAAGAGCTTCAACCAATGAACTGCTCGTTGAACAAAGAAAAAGCGTTAATTTGTACCAGGACAATAAAGAGGGCTCAAACATCTTTTTAGTTATGAGAGTCTCAGTCTGCATTGCATTATCAATGGTGTTTTAGGATGCCAAACAATTATTATAATAATGTAATAATGATTTATAATTATTCCTATGACGTTCTGTAAAATCCATATAGTCTATAAATGTTCTATGTAAATGAAAATGAGTATTTCAAAAGTATATTTTACCTACAATACACTATAATATAGGAAAATTAAATAGGCCTACTTTTGTCCTAATTTCTTCACTTGCAAGAAATAAACCATTGAGCTTTTATTTATAGGAGAAAACACCAGATGACCATGATTGCGTGAGCAAAGTAATCACGCAGCAAAAACAGGATGCTATTCTAATGTCAGTTATTATAATGGCACAACGCCATATCATGGTTTCAATAGTTCGTTGGCAAAATATAACGCTAGAGACCTTAATGTTAGGTTTTACATTTTACATCTTTACATGTGTTGAATGCAAGTTCGAATCCACCTTTGCCGAACTCTCTCTTCTTCTCCCTTTTGGGAAAATGGAGAAGAAATAGTTCGGCTAAAGGCGGATTCGAACTCGTGTTCGAAGACAGACACTTAAATATATGCTCCGTTATAGAAAATGTAAAAAAAAAAAAAAAAAAAAAATGTTTTCTTCCCCTAGCTTGGACCCCAAGTGCACATGGCGAACTTCCAATAAATAAATTTTATCAGACCGGCCCTCGTGGCCTCGAAACACTACCGGCCCACCGGGGAAACTCCGGACTCTCCGATTGCCACTCCGCTACTGGGGAGTGGTAGGCTGCTGCAGTTGCCGCAGGGCAGCCAATGAGCACACTAGACAGCCTGGTCTCAGTCCGCTAGATAACAAAAAATACAAAATTAAGGATCATTTTTTGGCTCCGGATCTCTCTTCGGAAAAAATGACTTTACCCTGGTAGCGTAAGCAATTTACGCAATATGAGAGAACCTCTCGCAAGGGAAATAAACTATTTAACGTGAGAAATATTCACTAGAGTAAGAAGAGTGGATTCAGTTTCTGCTTGTTTGTTGTTTTGTCTTCTTCACAAGATATTTCTTAAAGGAGTGGCAGAGTAAGAAACCCATGAAAGAGGTGGAGAGAGGGATCTGTATGTGTAGCGCATTGTGAGATAACTGAGGTCTCATTATTGCTCTGTGTACTCAGCACTGTCAGACCCTGTGTAAGCTGATCTGGGTGGTGGGCAGTGGACAAGCTCAGAGAAACTATGTTAGCAATGTGCTCATTGTAAGGAAAGATTATCTGGCTTATAACTCCTAGAGAATCAAATAGAACAATGCATTGCCAATACAGCAGGCATTAAAAGAAATCATAAATCCCATTTCTTTACACAAAACAGATCAATAAATAGAATAAATTACTGTACATTCCACCAAAAACAGCATTTTGCACTGGGCCTGTTTAAATGTATTAGACCTTTAATAAATAACTTTTTGATTTAAAAAAGTGTCATGGCTATATGGCTATTTCATTAAGTGATATCCCTTCTACTTAATAAAGAGTTAATAAAGTGCCTGCCAAGTAACAAAGCAGTAACTATAGTCCTGAGAGGTAGCATGTGTTAATCTAATTATGGCAGTATTTGTCTTGGACAGAGTTTGACACAGGTCAGGGAGGTAATTGCATTGAGACACTGAGAACTTTAATCCAACTTGAGATATTTTCACTTCAGGCGTGAGGGTGAGGAGGAACAGCGGGACTATCACCTGCACAAATCAAAGACATGGCAAGAGAATAGCATATATCAAACTAAATAACTCAACAAGTTACAGAACAAGACAAGAGAATAGAAATGTAACAGCTGTTTATTTCATTCAAACTGCATTTACTCTATTCATGCACCCAGAGTAAGTTCGAATTGTTTCTTGTTTCTAGCTGTTTCATGGTGTGGGTTGGGCTGTATTCTATTACTGTGTTAAGTCTTAATACACTGTGCTAGGCTGGTATCTTGTATCTCTGGATAGCGGACATTAATTTTACAGAGTAATCTGATGCGAGAAAAGAGCTTTGGCTGAATGCTGAGCAGTGCTAGCGCTGTAGTTCACAATCATTCATTCCAGATTCTCCAGGAAAATATCTAGCTAAACCCAAAATACTGGATACTATCTACAACATTTTTTTTTATTCAGACATAAACTTACCTATTTAGCAGTGAGTTCCTTCTTCATGCAGGCTTTAAAGGATGTGAATCTCTCTTCACCTTTATATCCCTGAGTTTACAATGATAACATGAAGAGAAAATATGTATCATCAAAACAATGGTTTTATGTCATCAACATATATCAAAAATGAACATTATCTTTAAAAAAATGAAGCTGAAATGAATTGTACTAGTCAGTGAGTGAATTGGCACTACATGGCCACTAGATGTCAGCAAAATTGCACAAACAAGACACCAACTTTTCTTTAGTTCAAAGGCAACTATTGGATTTGTATATTCAAAAGTTTGTGGTCAGTAAGATTTTTTAATGTTTTTTTTAAAAAAAACATCTTATGGCCACCAAAGCTGCATTCTTTTAATAAAAATACAGTAAAACAGTACAATTATGAAATATTGTTACACTTTAAAATAACTGTTTTCAATTTTAACTATATTTTAAAATGTAATTTATTCATGTGCTGAATTTCCAGCATCATTACTCCAGTCTTCAGTGTCACATGACCCTTCAGAAATCATTTTATTTGCAGAAACATTGAAAAAACAGAAGGTTGGCATTTTAACAATGCAAACATATTTACTATCACTTTTGATTAATTTAATGCATCCTTGCTAAATACAATTATTAATTTCTTTTTTTTTAATCTTGACCCCAAACTTTTGAATGGAAGTGTAATACTAACAGTGAAACTAATAGCAACAGTACAGTGATCATGACTAATCTGAATTTGAAGCTAAAATTGTGCTTACATTTTACAGAAATATCTATCCTGTAACTAGCAAGGTGACTGATAGCTGATTTGCATAATAAAACAAAGTAAACAAAATGCAATACAGGTTTTGGGGAAACAGAGTTTCCCAGCATATTTACCCAAGAAGAGCCACGATGCAGCCGGTCTTTCATTATCCCAATGAACTCTTTGTAGCTTAGATGGTCATCATGGTCCACATCAAATATCTTGAAAACAGTGTTCACAAGGTGTCTTGACAGCTTCAGGCCGGTAGCCACATAGACCGCACGGGCAAACTCATCTGTGAGCCGAGAGCCAAACATCATTAGCCATACATGTTGAGGAATAACTGAATTAAATGAGCATGTTTACCTTGTCCAATCGGCCGATTTGCATAGTTGTACATTTGCATGGCAATGGCAAAATCCTCTAAGTTGTTGAGGAACTGAAAGAAGGACCTAAACTCTTCAAAAGTGATGCCCTAAAAGAAAAGATCGGTGTCAAATCAGTGACTTACAGATGGAATCATCAATGTTCCTTTAAACAGAATGCTTTGGGCAATAGAAGGAGATCATTAAGTCAGAGTCTTTATAATAGGATAGAACTTGTGCAGTGAACTAGATGAATTTCAAAAGATAGTCTCAGAATAACTCTCCCTAAACAAGGCATTCCGCCTCACTTTCTCAAAAACGAGGGCACCTTAAGTGTTTGTGGGAACTTGGAGAGCGATAACAGATAACAGAAAATAGAAAAGTCAAACAGTCCCAGCGCACATCTCTCCTGCTCCCGCACCCGATATACACAACTGGAGCTGTCAACACCTTTAGATTGTTTTGTTAAAGGAGAGGTCGGGTAGCTTGTCGACTCTTCTAAAGAAGATTAACCTGATACTTGCATACATAAAAACAAAAGGGGATGTGTCCAAAATATCTCACCGCTAGCAGATTACTCAAACAGCGGTCCTTTTGATTTCTACTCATCCATTTCCAGGCACTAGACCCACATCTTTTTATGAAGCCGCTCTTGAAACCAACAACAACTGTTTTACAAATGATCTAATGAGTAATATGTGACGCTTAGGTGGTTTTACAAGTTAAGCTGTATTGCAATATCTCTTAACTTGAGAATAAGAAGCACTTGTATATCAATGGCCATCCACCAACAGCCTCCTCGAGCAACTGAAAAGACTCTGACCTTATAATGTGAGGGTCAATGTGCAAAAAGGGAAACATAAGAAACTAAAGAAATTTTTTTATAAATATCCCCCTCTCTCCATATCTATGGTGGTATTTGTTTTGCAATGCAATGATTTGAATAGACTCATTTTTAATACTTGAAAATGTGATAAAGGGGTAGAAATATTCTAATACCTTCAATGGTGTTTCTGTACTTCCCAAGCGAACAGGGAACGGTCTCAGAACTTTGGTTAACGTTCAACCAAGGTTCAAGGTGAACAAACATTCTTGCAGTAATGTTAATAGAATGCTTGTTCAAAGTTATCTGGGGTTTTAATAACTTTCTTGAAACATTAGCTCAAAAATGCTATTTCAAATAGTTTTTACATGTTATTGAATATGGCAGTGTTAATGTAGGCTATATGGTCTTGGTGGCCTAGATCTGCTACGCTGCTTCTGTCGATTTATGTTGCTGTTGCTGAAAAGCATGTATGGGCTTGCAACAGATACACAGACACGCAGCTGTGAGTATTTAAGTTATGCTGCTGCTGCATGGAAAGACATACATAAATCATATTGCAGATCTTGGCAGGTGGAGCTGGGGGAGGTGGAAGGTTTCAGAGTTAATCTAATAGCATGCTGCAGGACCAGCTTATTTGAATGTTGAGCAAGCAATCTAATTGGCTGAAGGATCAGCAGAGGCCAAACAGCTTGTGCCATGCGGTAACGATGTGACTATGGCCTCGTTTACACTGCATGGTTCAAGTGACCCAAATCCGATTTTTTCCTCTCATGTGGCACAGATCGGATATGACCGGTGAACGTGTAAGCAGGAAAAAAACGCATGGATTCCGATTTTCTCAGATCGGATGCAGGCCTCATTCATATGTGGTAATAAATCAGATATGAATCGGATACGTGCATTTGCGTGTGCCATGTAAGCAGACAAATCGGATATTCCCCAGTAAATGCGAGTCGTCCGTCATTAAAAAGTGCGCGATTACAGGCGCGATGGAAGAAAGGATACACACAGTGGAGCAATGCGGAGGTTTCATGTCTTTTGAGTGTTTGGGGTGAAGAGAGCAGGCTAAAATGCAGGGTTGTTACAGAAATAAATCCTTATTTGAAGACATTTCACGAGATATGAGGCATCGTTTTAAGTGCTCGTGGCTACAGTGCCTCTCCTCTCTTTTTTTCTCCGCCGTACGAGACCAATGTTTTGATGACTTTTCAAAATATTGTGGAAAGAAAACACTGGATAATTTTATTCACATCTGTATCCATTGCATTTCGTGCTGTTTTACTTAATTTTCCGGGTCCTGGTAGTTTCAGCAGTGTATAGTGTAAATGCAAAAATCGGATATGGGTCACTTTTAAAAGATGATGTAAGCAGGTCGTCAAAAAAAATCGGATATAGTCAGAAAATTGGATTTGGGCATCAAGATCTGCAGTGTAAATGCAGCCTATATGTAAAGGACCTATCAGTCTTTATACATTGTTCATGGAGCAATTTAGTTGGACGTTCACCTAACAATCTGTTTAAACAACTAACTACTTGTTATTGTTGATAAAATGATCAAATAAAAAATTCCTTGTTTTAATTAACATTCGCATAAATAAAATAGTGGATGTTTTGAACTTTCATAAATTAAGTTTTCATAACTCAAAAGGGAACATCAGCTAAATATTTTTCAGAAAAAGAAAGTGTCTGGCATATGCAAATTACAGTGTTGTGCCTAAACGCATTTAATGAATGATAGTTCATGAACGCGTTCATATTTTGGGGCGAACTTGAACTGATTGTAGTGTATTACTGCCTGATGAACGTTACTGTGAACACGTTCATTTTGGTGTCTGTAAACGCACGCTCCCTCAGTTTAACTTCATACAATAGGGTGCCAGATTTCAATAGAGCCTTCCAGGCAAAAACTCGGCTAAAACACACGTAAACAGGCCTTAATATGTAGCGAAAAAAACACCCAATCTGGCAACACCAGCCACCCGTGTTGCACCATGGCCGTCGTCGACAAAGCAGCGAGCGAGGAGGCGTTAAATGTTCATTTAAACGGGTTTTATGACGAGGTCTGTGAGGATGGGAAAAATCGTAAATTTCTGTGCAAACTTCGCCCATCGATAAAATAATTGTTGTCTGTGGTTGAATATGGGCTGTGGCAATAATTTAAACAAAAAAGAAGCTCGCAACAAATGGAAAAAAGAACTATCAACTGAACTAGTTCATTTTAAAATGTTTGAACTGAACTTTGAACTAGTTCGTGTAGAAAGTGAACTTTCCCAACACTGGCAAATTAGCATAAAATCAATTTGAATCCTGTATTGAGGTGCTTGTTTGGAAAGGCTCCCGATTTTCCTGAGTGGTGTGTGTGTGTGTGTGTGTGTGTCTAGAGCAAGTACTACCTTTTCATCGGGTATGCTTTGACGCACATTCTCAAGGTAGCCTGTAATGTTCTCCACTGTAGTGTAGCGCAGCAGGATACTAGCGAAGTCTTCCTCACTGATGGTGGTCATTCCCTTGGAAAAGCTGAGGAACTCAATCTCAAGGACTTCTGTCTGCAGGTTGTCCATGAATCTGCCGACAGAACGTGAGTGACACAGACATAATGTTAAGAGGAGATGCCATCACTCACTCAGTAGGACACTAGACAAAGTGACTGGACCATCCCAAAATGCTTTGATAAGAATACAGCATCCTTAGTGATTCATTTTAATTCCCCTACAAAGGCCATCATGCATTATAACAATGGCTCCATGTTTTTTTGCCTTTTGATTTTTCATACATATAACAAAAAAAAATGTAGGATCATGATAGAGTTAAATCTTCACTTAAGACTAGAAGCCTTCAAGATCATGGTCATCAAATCCGTCTCTCACCTGTAGAAGTCATCAAAGTTAAGTTCACTTTTGCCCTTTCTTTCCAAAGAAATGAACCAGCAGAGTTGTGTCGGTGACATTTTCTGCTGCGTACCTGTGAAAGCAAATTATGAAACCACATTATTCAGCTGTAAGAAACTGAACAAGATAGCAAAATTTGTTTAAATAAGTGTACACCAAAATAGCGTGATGAGGAAGTGCATCCATAAACAAATATAACAACATAAGCAAACACAAGCACAAATACAAATAAATGTAAAATGTACATTTAATTGGCATATACATTATTGATTGAAAGCAAATGATTCATTTACATCAAATATGATTATGCTTATATGCCACAGTCGGCCTCTCCTTTACTCATACAGGTAACTTTATTGGACCAATTACAATTGAAGGGTAACGCAATGTTGTTTTACTTGGTCAAAACAATCATATTAAAAATACATCTGAGCGTGTAATACAATCAGGATGACTTATGCTACTAAATGACATGCAATTTATTTTTTAATATTGTATGGTGGAGAAAATGCTTTATAACCGTCACGCTGACACATGAAGCAGCCGACATCATCCCATGCCACGCAAACAACAGGTTTCTCATGCAGAAATCTGCATACCAGATATACCTCAATGTTCTTTTGCAGCAACGTACGTGTCTTTCCAAAAACAAGAGGCATACTGTATCTGGTGGTATTTTTTAAACTTGTACTATAATATACTACATGTACATCGCAGTATCCGAAGTTTGTAAATTACTAAAAACAATGTAAAATACCAATAACCAAACATTAAATATTTTTATATGGCTCAGTTACAATTAAATAGATCTTAAGAACACATAAAAATAAAATCTTAATGGTATTCTTTATATATTTTTTATAAATATTATAAAATTATATGATTAACAAATGCATTTAATCATGACCTAGACTTGTAAGTCAGAGCCATTGACCAATTAATCATAAGCATTGAACATAATAATCGTTAAAAGATCAAGATCTCGGTTGAAACACCCACAATGATCCACATATATATATATATATATATATATATATATATTTAACTGTAACAACATGAAGTGTACTGACATTAATGAATCAAAATAGCAATAAACAAAACAACAACAAAACAAACAATGGAAAGAACTCACATGGGACTGGCGGACAGGGAATGGTCAAAGGGAATAATGGGATTTGAAGGAGAAAGCAAGTGAGCTCAAGAGATACTTGTACCTCATCTCAGATCTGAAAAGAGAACTATTACTTGCACCATGCCTTAGAACATGCCCAGAAACTTCTGGGTTAGGACTGAGGCTGCTCTTTTTTAAGTACCTGCATATTAAAGGTGAAAATATTAAAGGCTTAACAATATTCGCCAAAAAATTTTGACAATGCAGTGAAAGATACACATGCAAAACCATCTGAATTAATGCAACGCAATGTTGAAGAAAATGTTAAGCAGCACGAAAAAAAATAAAAAAAATAAACAGTGATAGTAATAAGTACCATTATTAATAATTGAGTTACAGAGCCGGACAGTATTGGAGTACATTTGCTTGAGTACTGAACTTAAGTACAATTTTGAGGGAAATATTGTACTCTTTACTCCAGTATCCATAACCGTGAGTACGAGTAACTACTTCTAAAAAAAAAATGGAATTAAGAAAAATCTAGGAAACCCTCAATTTGTTGTTTCCCTCTCAAACGTGATTGGATTGTGCAGGTGCCACTGATTGGGACAGCCTATCAGCAATCACCTTCAGCTTTCCGCCAAAGTCAACTCCATGGTCAGATTTAGATAAGAGACGAAACCATGGACGAAACAATGCATAAAGACGCAGCAGGCCCATCCCGTGAATGTGCCAACCCGTGGCCCCACCTCACCAGACTATTTCCATTTTCTGAAATATTCGGAAAATTTTCTTAAATGTTAAAAAAAGCAACATGGTAAAAAGATGAATATGACTTGATTTTACTTTCAATTCCTTTTACATTCTCCAAGGTATTAACATTAACATTTTTCATAACTCCATGTAGGACGTTTCTGTACATAAATGTAAGCACTGTGGCAGTAGTAATGCAATATTTAGAAAATGTACTCTTGTACTCTTGATATCAAGTCTTTAAAAACAAGTACTTCAGTACTTTTACTTAAGTAGACATCTGACTGTAGTACTTTTACTTGTACTTGAGTAAAATTTAGCAAGGGGTATCTGTACTTTTACTCAAGTAATAAAGCTGTGTACTCTGTCTCCGCCTCTGTTGAGATTCCAATAATAAGTGATAGTAGTTGAGCAGCAAATCAGCATATTAGAATAATCTCTATGAAACTGAAGACTGGAGTTGTGATGCTGAAAATTCAGATTTGCCATCAATGGAATAGTTCAATTATAAAAAGGAAAAAAGTTCCCTAAATTATTAATAAGTTTTCGCAATATTCAAAATAAAACTATTTTACATCAAATAAATGCGGCCTTGGTGGGCATAAGAGACTTCTTTCAAAAGCATTAAATTATTCCAACGTGACATTGGTGATTCAGTCATTTTTGATTTACTGAATTAAACAATTTAATGTCATCTGCAGTGGATTGTCATCGGTATTTTTTTTTTAAATCAGTACTATAGTTTATTGTGGTTGAAACTTTGACTCCACCGAGCTTAAAAAGCTCCACATCTCTCTTGTTTGGTGTGGAAACTATTCTAGTGGCACAAAACTCCATGGTCAAGCCATCACAAGAAGTAACCCAAACCCAAATACCACTCTTCAAGTAACTGTAAAAATAAAACATGGGGGTCCAGGGAGAGCTGCCATTCTTTGGGTGAGGGCCTGTTAACGTGATTCTGTGAGACCATTCCTTGGCAAAAAAGCTACTGACAGTAGACAAGCAACATAAATCATCTGTCGTAGTCTCTGGATGATTTTCTGCTTTCTAGATAATAGAGCTGCATTTCAGAGTGCGTCTGACTGAGCCCCATTAGCCCCATTGTCCCTCTTCACTGGAGGTGAGCCATGATGTGAGGGTCACACTGTTACGCCCTCTCCAAACATTTCAGTATAATAATATTGCTCCCTGACTGTCTGAAGAAGACACTGAATGTGGATGTAACCCTTCTGGTTTATTGAGCACTATCAGGGTGTAGCTGCATAAACATTAGTGGTTAGGACGGACAGTCACAGTTGTTGTTGACCATGACTGTACAAGTTCAGTCAAGCACCAACCACATTAACCGCCTTGCAAAGAACACACATCGAAGTCATGTTGATAAAGATTCTTTAGTATACAGTATACATACATTGCTGCTGACAGATCCTTGATATCCATACAGTTCCACACTCTCACACAGCCAAGATAATGATAGCGTGCAAAACAGGATAAGATCAAATCAAATCACCATTCAGCATTTGTCATATTTCACTAAGGATTGTAAAAGACAATGAAATCTCAAAGCGTTTTCAAAACACAATCTGGAACAATCAGCATTTCCCCAGCATGCGAGATAAGAGACTCATTGTTGTTTTGTACTATTCAGAAAAATATTCATGTACATTCGTTCAAATGAACATTATGCATGAATCATTTATCTCTCAATTTTAAATGCGATTGAAAACATGCAACAATAAAATCTCTGAGTAAATTAAATCAATGGCTAGTCATGGAATTCTATTCCAACATAAGTGTTCAAATATTACAGGAATAATGAATCAGAAATGTCTTCCATAAAACACAAAGAGAGAAATGTATAGCAAATTATCGATAGATAGAGCAGGTGATTTGTAACTTTTTTTATTGCTACATTACTCATTATTCATTATTAATTAGTAAATATTAAATGAAAACAAATGCAATAAAAGTGAATGATAGCAAATTTTGTGTTCTCCTCAAACAAATAAATCAGAAATCGTGACATTGTAACACACATCGGCCTGGTTTTACAAACGATATAGATTAAGTCAGGATTAGACTTTCAGTTAGAACTCTAAGATATGTCAGTGCAAGTTGCTTTCAGTTACAACAGCTCAAACATGCATTTTAGTCCGGGCTTAAAGGAGTAGTTCACTTTTAAAAACACTTTTGCTGATAATTCACTCACCCCATGTCATCCAAGATGTCCATGTCTTACTTTTTTCCAGTCGATAAAAAAAAAATTAAGGTTTTTGATGAAAACATTCAGCATTTTTTCTCCATATAATGGACTTCAGTGGGAACCAAACGGTTCAAGGTCCAAAAGACTGTTTCAGTGCAAACTGCAAACTGTTCAAAGGGCTTTAAACGATTTCAGACAATGAATAAGGCACTTATCAAGCGAAACGATCGCTCATTTAAAAAAAAAAAATTTAAAAAAAGTGTTTCAAGCACAAATGCTCGTCTTATCTGTGATGTGCATCGTGACTCTCCCATTCGAACTCATTCATCAAAATGAACAAATATTTTCCGGAGTCAACTCGTTCATTTCATTAATTGAATGAACCAAATGACATGCAAAAAAGATTTGTTCATTTTGATAAAAGTTAATTCCAACAGGAGAGTCACACAGAACAGGGGAAGGCAATCGTTTTTTTAAACCGTTTTTTTTTAAGTGAATTACTCCTTTAAGCCTTGTCTGTGAATCCCGAGGGAAGGACTGGATTGGAAGAGAGCAGTGTGAACATTCTTCAAAACTTCTCCATTGGTGTTACAGATAATATGGAACTATGGGTTTGGTACAGAATTTTTATTTTTGGGTGAACTATTACAAATAACTGCTCATCCATTTCAAGATATAGCAAGTGCCAAAGTAGCAACAGAATAATGCTCATGCGACGGAGGACTGTAAAATTGGAAAAAGCGTTTTTCTTACCAGTTGAGATGAACTGTCAGGATCTTTTTTCTTTTCCTTTTCTTGCGGAATATGTCCTCTAACTAAATGTAAAAAGCAGAACTTTACCTTTATGCATGCTGACATGCAAATTAACAAAAAACAACAACAAAAACAACCATACCACCATGAATTCTCTCCTATCCACCATTTTATTGCCATCTGCATCAAACATGTTGAAAGCTATTTTAAAACCTGCATGTGGCTTAGAAAACAAAAGAAAGATATATTATGAGGGACATCCTCGTGCATCTATACGTTTTGTGCTAAACAAGCGTGGAGAATTACCTAAAGACAAACTTACTTGTCAAAATGCAAAGCAGAAACAGATACTCTGTGTAAGCGATGACACCTGAAAAACAGTACATAAACATTTACTTTTAAGCTTGTGTTCACATTTCAGAACCTGCCTTCAAAAATATATTTTACTATCAAATGTCATTTTAAACTAGACGTCCTTTCTTCTTTTACATTGATAAGATCTAAAGGGATCCTGTTCTTTACTCTTGTTTGGTGTTCTCTTTGCACAAATAGAAGACGTCAAAACGTAAAGTAACCAGGCTGGACACAAACCCAAACAAAATTAGACCAGGCCACTGGCTCCTGAGTTCCCCTCTGTTTATTTTCCTAGGCGTAACATTCTCAAGTGATCTGTAACTGATTGCAAATGCCTGATGTGGGTTTGTTTTCCTTTTTGAGGTCTGTTAGTCCTTTGTTGTGTGAGAGGAGAAAAAGGGAAGAGCAACTGTCAGGTTGTCGGGAAGACTTAAGGAGAATTGTTCCTGCCACTGAAAGCATTCCCAAGCTTTTGTTTAAGGAGATGATAGTGACTTGGACACAGATAGTTCAGAAGGGCTTCTTTGAGTGCTGTGGGAAAAGGACTTTGGAATGTTTAAGGAAAAGCATAAAGAAAGGTGTGTGTAAAACATAGTAGAGAAGATACATTTTCACAGGCCACCCTGATCCTTGATGTATCTGGTTGACTGATGTCAACACCAGTTTATATTTGTATTTAACTAAGCCTGGGAATTTAATGTGTTCATTTAATATAATGAATTATATACAAAAAATATATATATATATATATATATATATATATATATATATATATATATATATATATATTCATTTTAATAATTTATCTATAATGAGCAGCAAATTGGGATATCACGTGACTCTGAGGACTGGAGTAGTGATGATGAAAATTCAGCTTTGCATCATAGGAATATTACATTTTAAAATGCATATTTAAATATATATTACAATTATATTCAATTATATAATCAATTAGAATGAAACCTTAGTGACCATACGATAAAAAGATTTAAAAACAAATACCAACCTTTTTTAAACGGTAGATACATCATATATACGGGGCTGTGAATTTATTATTATAATTGTTTACATAAAAATAAAATCTTAATGGTATTCTTTATATATTTTTTATAAATATTATAAAATTATATGATTAACAAATGCATTTAATCATGACCTAGACTTGTAAGTCAGAGCCATTGAGCAATTAATCATAAGCATTGAACATAATAATCGTTAAAAGATCAAGATCTCTGTTGAAACACCCACAATGATCCACATGTCAAATAAACCTATTCAGAACAATTCAGATCTGCGTCTGCCACTGCCGCTGATCTAGCATCTAATATGGCACTTCAAATAAAGATTGTTTAGATTACATCACTGCGCCAGTAGGTGTCGACAAAAGGCAGCTATGCAGCGGATCACATCCTGTTTCGTAAAAACTGCTCAGATCTTCGGCCTTGAAATCAGCTTAAAGAAGATGAAGTTAGCACCACAAAAGTGTACCATCCACCAAGCATCTTCATTGAACAACCTGGGTGTGTTTCACGTACAACGACGTAGTCCGCTGCTTCACTACCATAGTACGATGCATCGTTGGAGAAATCAACTAGATAGTCACGACTGTTTCCTGAAACCCATTGTCGCAAAGTATTGTTCAACCATGTTGGTTTCGCATGTGGTGGAATAATAACTACTTTTAATAAAACTGTTTGAGATCCAATTAACGCTAGATTTTTTTATATAAATTACAAACATGTAATCTGAGGACTATTTCTAATTGTTCTCAGTTATTTTGCTTTATTACCAGACTCAATATTTGGCTCGTTCTTACATAGTAGAGCACGTTCGCACATGCGCACTCTTCAAACACGTTACTTTAAATCTTTTGACAAACTAAAAGACGTAAATTACTATTTGTATGTATTCTAAATAAAAGGCACCGGTTGTGTACTGAATGTCAGCTTGCTTATTTTGCTCAAGATAAGGATTTATTACCTCCAAATGTCATGCAATATAGAAACTATGCCTCTAACCACAGGTCGAGAGCTGTTGTTCAAACCACACAACTTCGCGATGCTGTTTGCGATGTTTGCTGGAACGATGGTTTCGGGAAACACCGACTCGTTGAACTATGCTGATAACGACGGAACTTGCGACCATAGTTGGCTGAACGATGCTTTCGGGAAACGCACCCAGAACTGAAGGCTGTCCAACCATTTCAGCTACTTTTGGCGCGTGATTTTGTCTGATGCCAAGATCGACAAAGAAGTTGACAACAGGCTGGCCAAGTGCATCCAGCAAACTATACAGACTTGTCTGGAACAACAACCTCAAAAAAGACACGAAGGTCAGTGTATACAAAGCTGTTGCGCTGACGACTCTCCTATATGGTGCAGAGTCCTGGGTAACATAGCCTATGGTCATCACCTGAGACTCCTCGAGCGTTTCCATCAGCGCTGCCTCTGCAAAATCCTATATTCGTTGGAGTGACTTCCGTCGCCATAACTGAAGTCCTCAAGACAACAGAGGGCACTAGCATCGAGGCCATGGTACTCAAGGTACCACTTGGGCAGGGCACGTCTCCAGGACGGAGAACCACCGCCTACCTAAGATCGTGCTGTATGGGAAACTCCGAGCTGTACAGGAAACTGTTCTCTAACTACCGCGACATCGGAGCACCACGAAGCGGTACAAGGCTCCCTGAAGAAGTCCTACACTGCTTGCTGAAAATCGATTCACCGTCAGTGGACAAGACAAGCAGTTGATCACGACTCCTGGCGGCGCACAGTGCATCAGGCCAGTATGGAGGACATAAGAAAAGGAAGAACCGTGTCCCCTCAGCACCCATCCTGGACCTTTACATCCAGTCGTTGTGGCAGGACCTGCCTGCATAGGCCTCTTCAGTCACCAGCGTGCCTGTAGAAGATGTGGATGTCTTTCCTAAATCTTCGTTCATGATTCATTCCCAGAGATTCAGTCAAAAAAACGCTAATTCTTTTGGTAATGAAATAATTGAGTCATTAAATAATTCATTCAACCTGATTTTTTAGAATAAAACATTTAGATTATTTATAATGAATAACATTTTTGAGCTTAATTAAACATTTCAGAAGAACCTCTAGTAAATTATATTATTTTAGTTGTCTGTTCAGAATTTTAAAAATTCGCTTTTATTCTGTTTAAAAAACAAAATAATCGTGATTCACAATTTACCCAGAATCTTGCAGCTCTAGTTTATTTAGTGCTTTTCTTATCTGCTACAACGTCTTTGGATTATCTTCATTCGGGGGCTTTACTCAGCAATTCAACATATTCACATGTATGATTCATAACATTATTTATTTAATTTCACTTATTATTTCACTTTTTCAATTGATTGCCCTATGTATATCTACACCAACTGGTCGAGGGACTCGAGACTGCTTGTGCATTTAGTCTTTTAGGATCCCAGGCAGGTTTCATTCAAGCCACACAGCTTCAGTCTTGCAGAAGAAATCCAGCCCAAGAGCTCAAACAGTTGTCAGAACACAAAGAATTCCACAGAAACAATTGATATAGAGTGTCAGTGATGGAGATGTAATCCAACGCCATTCTTAGAATTCATACTGTCCAGAGTTGATACAGGGCTGCCACTAGGACAAGTCTCAACATTGCAAAGTTCAAACAGCTCTTTTCATTTTCTGAAGTAAGGCTTTGTTCACAGATCAAGCCTATCTTCTTTTTTTTAACCTAAGTGCAGCTTTAACATTTAACAACCGGATTAAAAGCCCAAACCCAGGCACTGGCACTCAAGGAAAGCAATGGAATATCATGCAATGTGTGGAGAGTTTTAGTGTTTTAAGTGTCAAGAAAGAACAGTACAAGGAAAGTATTGTTAGCATCTTGGGAAATCCCCACACATTAAAATATATTTGTCTCATAAATTAAACGAGTACTCTTCTTTTTCTAAACCCTTATTTCTGAAAATATTTTAAAATGCAATTTATTCCTGATGCATTCTTGAATTTTCAGCATCATTACTCTTGTCTATGCTGATTCTGCTAGCTCAAAAAACATTTCGTATTAATTACTGAAGTTAAAAAAGTGCTGCTTTACATTTTGTACTTACATTTTGTACATGATTCTTTTGATGAAATAGAAAGTTCAAAAGAACAGGATTTATTCTTTTGAATGTTTTGTAACATTAAAAATGTATTTAGTCTATTTAGATTGATGTTTAGCTCAATTTATGCTATTAATGCATAAAGCAATAAGCCCCACGAAGCCATGTTTTACAGTGAATTTAGAACAGCTAAGGGGCGTTGTTAGGCAACAACGTGAGGCGGATTGTCATTTTTAAAGTTCTTGCAATAATATAAATTATTGTTAATATGTGAAGTACTAGAAGCAAACATTGTCTAAAACATAAAGTCTAAAAATTAAGACCCTGGGACAATATGAAGGAGGATAATTTGTGAATTAAGGGGAGTGTATGATTATTTTCTATTCAAAACAGCAAATCACATGTTATGCACTGGGTGTTATTTGTCACCTTCCTATCTGTGATTATCCCAGAGCAAAGTCACAATAATGTCAGACTGATCGAGAGATAAGACCATTTACAGCCTGTGCACTCTCCTTCCTCATGAGGCCAAGTATCAGAATCCGGATTGTTTCATAACACCATGTATGTGGGTGGTCTAAGCATCTGCACACTCTAACAACTGTATCCTAATTGTACCAATAATCACAATATATCTGTTAATTCGAGATGTTTCGGCTTTATGCACATCATTCATAATTTGCCATTAGCTCAGTATTTAGACTGCTAGCCACACAAGTGGCACTTTGAAAGCAGATCCTCTTTAAATCAAGTTGCCTGGAGGGATTTACTATTGTAAACAATGATCAAATGACAAAGCAAACAACACTGCATTATACAAAGCAAATCGATATACATATCTCACCTCTTTCACGCTGGTTTCAGAACAGACGGAGGATCCTTTGCAAACTGGTGGCGTATCAGACAGAATCTTTGTCTAGATCCTTTTAAAAAAGCACATATACTCAGGATCATTGAGATTTTTAAAACTCAAGATAAATATGTATTAAACAAAAGAAAAACACGATCAAAACCTGTTTTGTGAGGAATCTCCAAAACCTCTTTTCTAAAAAATAAAAAAGAGAGATTTATCAGAATAAGTGGTTTGTCAAAACAATTTCTAAATAGAAGCCGGGTCAAAAGGATTACAACAATTCTGTATGAATGACAAATTTGTACTTCAAAAAATATAAGTTCAAACACTGACAAAATACAGAAAATCTGTGCGGTCTTTTTGTAGAGTAGGCCTATGTCGTTCAGGTTGAAAAGATACTGTTACAGGGAAGAAGACACTCTGAAATGTTTTGCCTGGTTGAATGCTGTTTTACCTTTCTCAGCAATTTGACCATACAATACAATTTCATGCATACAGAAATTAAAATAACTTTTAAAGGAAAAAAATCCAAACCACTGTACGCTTTAAAATATGAACTGCAACTTCTGTTTATATAATGCACTAAAGAAGTGTATTTTACAGCCACAGCATAAAGCCATAAATACCACTATTCGTTCCGTCATGCATATGCCATTAAAGATGGTGACGCAATGTTTGCTGCCATATTAGAGTTCACATTTTATTCCTGTCTGCACATTCCAGGAAGTCCAAGTTTAGATAGCAGCAAACATGACTGGTTGAAACTCAACCCTCATACAAGTATAGCTGGGTCGTGAAAATACAGCTATCAGAGCATATCAACTCTACCATCTGGACCAATCTCAGTGCCGTTCCCAGTTTATTTGAGACGAAAACTTAATGTCTTTGGTTTAGCAGAGATCACTGTATCTGACACACACGTTTAAAAGTTGTCTATCTAGCTGCTTTCAGATTTTGGTAACAGGAATGGGTCATAAAAGTGATGCTGGCAGAGATAGATGACTATCTTCATGCAGGTGTTACGGCTACATGTGTTGATTATATGCCTACCAGGGTTGCTTGCTTTTAAGATGAAAAGGTGATACCTTACTAAGGCAAAGATCTGTAATAAAATGGATAGTTCACCCAAAATGCTGTTGTTATTTACTCATGCAGTCATGTGTAAGAAAAAAATCCACAAAGGGAGAAATAAAAGAAGAAATTTTAAAGAATATGTAACTAATATTAGATTTTTTAATGAATCAGATTGTAAATGATTCAACCACAAATTTGTGGTTCATAGTCCTTCACTACTTTTCTTTTATGGTGTTTTTCAGGGTATATACAGTAATCCTTAAGTTAAATTTACTACTTTTTAATACCTTTTTTACTACCTTCAGAATTTTTTTTAAAACCATCACGACACTGAATTGCAAGTGTTAACCAGCGACCTTTCTATTACACAGATTTTGACATTTATAACATACAAAAATGAATAGATTTAGAGCACGCATTCCATTTTTATGTTTAGTGGATTGCATTTGCGACCGAAGTGCATTAGCTCCCATCCAGTTGACATTGATGTTTTTTTACACACCAAACAATAGAGGGAATGCATTGACATCACTTTCCCGCTGGTACAACCCCCTCAACCTGACTGAGTGGCAAAAGATCTGCTGCGTGACTGGATTTAATAGGGGAAACTGCGAAAATGCGACTAAAACGAACAATTTGATCAATTTAAACTAAATGTTGGACTCAATATAGTGTTCCTTACAACTTACTAAAGATCCAGTGATCCATGGATATTGACATGCAGCCAGCAATCGTGTCGCCTGACATTTATGTTTGCCTGATTTCAATACCAGGGAAATAAAAGCAATATATAGACCTACATAGGCTAAAGCAAATTTGCCTGTGAACGCTTTATATAAATACAATATAGGTAGGTCTAAATCTGAGTGATCACTTATATCAGGGTTATATAGCCTCTATATATCGTCATATCGTCCAGCCACTGAATATGACGTCAGCATCAAACATAGACAGAGATGAGAGATCTTTGATTGTGCCCAGATAAGCTAAAGCCCATATTTAAACGGACTAACGCAAACACAGAATAGGACACCTGATAGTCTGAAAAAAATAATACCTAATTTTTCAAAAATAATACCTCTCAGACTAAATTTAACACTTTTAATGGCCTTAAATTTGACAATTTTGATTTATCACTTTTTAATACTTTTAAAACACCAGGGACACCCTGTTTTTGCATTCTTTTGAAGCTTGAATGCTCCATTGAACAACACGATGGTGAGCAAACGATGAGGAGTTTTTACTTTTGGGTTAATTAATCCTTACAATTAGATGAAATCAATCCGAGGACGTCCTTAGGTCTACAGTTACACAATCATATGTTGAGTTTATATATTCTGCTAAGGAAGATGAACTGTGTGTAACTCACTCTTTGGTTCGCTCATCAGTGACAGACTCAATGAAGTCGAGGGGTGTCATGTAAAGCTGTCCGTCATACTCCAATGAGCTGAAGAGCCTAAACCTGTGCTCATGGGCTGACATAAACACCTCTTCATCTTCAGCAGAAACACTGGCCTATAATCAAACAAATACACATTAATACAAGATAAGTCAAGGTGACAACTGACAAGCGTTTTCCTTTCCTCCCTGTTTTTAATTTCACTACTGTCCCAGTACGAAAACATGGACACAAATATCACAGGCTAAACTCACTAGGACAGTGTTCTTCTCACTCTACGCTGGCCGACGGCCAGGCTCACTGGGCACTGTGCAAACACCCTGGGAATGTGTGCCCTGCTACTTACTACCCCAATCATACGTCCACCCGGCTGCCAAGCTGCAGTGTCCGGTTACCTTAACACCTGGATTCCTGTGTCTCAATCCACAAGTCAAGGTTATGTCCAAAGCAGATAAGGATACAAAACAAAAGGGAACATTGCAGAGATTCACACAACTATGGATTACTGATCTATCTGATAAATGCTTTTCGACAACAGTCATACCAAAAATAAGTGTTCCCCATTTGCTTTGTTAAACTTATAAAATAGATTATATTAACTAATTATGATTAATCGCATATATTTAAAGCTCCTTTTAAGGAAAGAAACAATTATGTGTACAATGTGTGAAATGTAGGACTTTGAACTTGTTTCCTTCTAATCTTTATGTAGATTCATAAAGTCATGCGTTTGTGTGGATGGCACTTTTAGAATATAGTCTAAAAGTGACTTTAAAATAGCAAGTTAAAACTGATCTAATTCTTTGTACAACAAATCTGGCTGGAAGACAAATGCAAAATAAGATTTCGACAGGAGAAAATGTTGTTGGTTGAATTTGCATGCCGAGTAAAATGACCCTTTTGGAGCCTAAGTCAGTAGCATGCAAAACACATCCATAAAAATCTCCAATATGTCCAATCGTAGGCTATCTATAAAGTTCCAATATTTCTGTTATACGTAGTTTCATAGAATCATAGTGCATCATCACCTGACTAATGAACTGAGACACTGAATTCAGCACCTCTCTGGTGGAGAGCGACTGTTTTGAAGACACTTGAATTTAAGTGATTAGGAATAACAAAAAACGAGTAATATCTATACCATGTAAACACCCCAAACGTACACACTGCAAGATGTTCTAAAATGTAGATATAACATTAGCTTACCTGCTCTTTTGCAGCCACTGCTGGGAGCGGAGAAATCAATGCGCGCAGACTCGCTGCGTGTCCCTGATCTGGGCTCGAAATGTGCTGGTAGTAAACAACAGCGAATCCACCGAGAGTGATACACACCCCTGTCCCAACGTATCTTAGAGCTGTTCTTTTCCTCAACGATTGTCTGCTGTTCAAATAAAGGTTTAAACCGTTTGTTAAACTGGTGAACTTGTTTCGAAGAGCCAGAACACGACGTACTGCCGCCATCATGACTGCGTCACCGGCGCGGGGAGAGGAGAGGAGGTTGCGCTCACTCATCGCGAGATGCGACCTCGCTACATCACATCGTGTAGAAACACATTAGCAGCTGTATTTGCAGTCATTTATCCTTTCCATTCGGTCGGGGTCATGGTTAGAAGTCATAGTTAAAGCCCTCAGATCTCAACATGTTATATTTTACTGTAAAATTGTGTTTTGAGAAGACGTCTATCAAAATTGGTTATTTATTTTATTTAATCGTCGCTTTTTCATTCTTAAAATTTGACCAGGTAACCAGTTCCAGCTAAACTATTGTAAGAGGTTGTAGATCTTCAACTTCTGTAATAAAATAAAGTGTTTTGTTGTTGTTGTTTCCATATCTAAAAAATAATAAAAAATAATTAATGATATAATTACAAATTAATGTCAGGTCATATTAACCTGTTAAAAAAAACAATTAGGCTTTTCCCATCATTACACCAAAAAAAGTTGCTGCCTTAAATTTTAAGTACAATCAACTTGGATGTTTAAGTCATTTCTGCTTTAATTAAACTGACTTAAAAATTATTTAAATCAAGCAAAGCAATGCAAAAACATATGTTGTCATAACTGAATAGCGTAATATTTAATCTAAAACCCTATAATCGTGACAACTGCTGCTTTCCTCGTGCTTGTGAGGTAGCCTAGGTGCCCACAATGTATATGCGAAACCTGTCCCACACAAACACAGGCATAAACGAAAACACAGACAATTGTGATTGTGTGCAAGAACTCAAGGCTGGACCAGACCCGATGTCCCGCCCACAGAAGCCCGAGCTCTGCACCTGCCCCGCGCGCGCAGCAGCCACTCACTGCGCAAAGCACTTCCCACAACAACACATACCTGCTGCCTCAGTACCTGGTGCACATTTCTTCATGTCAGAAAGCACCACCGGCCACCATGTGGACGAGGCATGAGCAGAAATTAAAGGACTTGTCTGAAGTCAGTTATTTGCAGTTACTGTTTCTTCCCCGCTGGATATGTCTGTATAATGCACTGGAGTCAAGTGATATTCCATATGCGCGCAGCATGGATCCACTCCCGAATGACATGCTCGCATGGATATTTTTCGTCGTAACGAATAGCTTTGGACGATTGCTTCACCGTATTCATCTAGATCAAGTTTCCTCGAGCGCTCTTGCTGGATTGGAGGTTTGTAACTGCAGCTATGGGAGAGATCTGGGAACGTTTTTACAGAGCCTGGAGGGTTTCGGACAGGTCGGATCACAGTTCTTTTTGCCACCTCGAGGAGAAAACCTCGGGCTGTTGAATGATCATTTAGTTCCAGCAGAGAGACTGTCACGGAGCACCTCCGCAGATTTAACGCACTTGAAAGGGATCCTGCGGAGAAGACAGTTGTACTGCAGGACTGGATTTCACCTTGAAATACTCCCGGATGGCAGTGTGCAGGGCACGAGAAAGGACCACAGTCGTTTCGGTAAATTCCTCTTCATTTCCAGCTTGTCACATTTGTTTAAACAGAAACTGAATCACAGTATGAACTCAAAAGCACTGTGACTGTTGAGGTTCACCATTTTTTATAGTTTATTGAGTAACTTAGAATATAGAACTTTCTATCTACGTTCTGGTCTCTGTTAAAGAACCCAATTTATTTAATATCTTGAATAGTAAGAACCTAAAGTGTAATAGCAGAAAATGAATCTAGTAGATCACTGATAAATAACACATCACAGTAAAAGGAAATATTTTATTATTAATTTAGTTATATAATGTACTTATAATAACTATATAATAGTCTTTGAAGTATAGAGATGAATAATGCATTGCAGTTCAATTTTTTCACAATATGTGACGAGGGTTTAGACTTCAAAGAACATCTGAACAATTGATTTATTCTTCTCCAGGTATTTTGGAATTCATAAGCCTTGCTGTTGGACTAATAAGCATCCGTGGAGTGGACAGTGGTCTCTACCTCGGGATGAAACGACAAGGGAGAACTTTACGGCTCTGTAAGCAGACTTTAACCCAGTTTTGAATTTTTCAGATCTTGTCTTACCACCAAGAATGTTCCTTCACAAGTTGTTCTTATTAAAGCCCAGTAGATGTCATGTATGTTTTATCATATTGACCACCTCTCATTCTCTCCATGTTATGAGTTTTTAGGAAACTGCATGAATGACTTCACCAACATGTTTTTTTGTTTCTTAGGAGAAACTCTCAGCAGAATGTGTCTTCCGTGAGCAGTTTGAGGAAAACTGGTACAACACATACTCTTCTAATCTCTATAAGCACGGGGAGAGAGAGGAGCGCGGTATTTCGTGGCTCTCAACAAAGAGCGGCACGCCACGCGATGGGACAAAATCAAGGAGACATCAAAAGTTCACTCACTTTCTTCCAAGAGCCGGTGAGAACCCTGAAAAAGTTCCAGAACTTTACAAAGAGGTGCTTGGACACAGTTGAGACCCTCTGTCACCGTTCTCGAGGATAGAGAGATGTCCAGTTTCTTCTCTACAGTGAGGAGGATATGATAATGTTTGGCCACAGCATCCAAACATGAGATCTGCTCTGGAAATGCACTGGCCAGTACTGATGGTGAAGACAACAGTCTCGAAAGACTCCCCAAAGTGTGAAAGTCAAGCTGCATTTGGTGTCTTTGTTGCTGACGAGTAGCATAACCATGAGAACCGAATCTGAGGGTTTTGGAGGTTTTAAACATGGTGCTGCTCTGCTCTGGAAATATTCAATATGGGTTAAGAAGGACTTGAAGGAACAATGCTTACGGTTACTGTGATGCTCAGAGATGACAGAACTGGGACAGTAGAGAACAGGAGATGCCATCTCACACGATGTTATTTATACAGTTCTTGATTCCACATATTTATTGTATGTATTTATTTATTTGGAAACATAAATATATATTTTTACATCTAAAAGTAGATTTTTTTATATTATAGGCTAACAAACATTAGAAGGTGCTTTGAAATTATGGCAAAGCTATATTTTATATGACGGAAACTGTAAAACGTACTTATTATCACTGCTATGTTATGTTAAAGGGCAAGAAATGGGATTATTACAAATGTATGAAGAATGCCATGAACTCTGTGAGTTTCTTGATTTGTTTAAGCACGATTTACCCAAGATGGCATGCTGCACAGTACATTTTACAGGCCATTAAATCAAGTATTATCATAAAAAAGCTGGTTGTTTGATATGACTCAATTCTGTCTTAAGGGTATAGTCCCCCCCCACACACACACACACACACAATAACTGTCATCATACTCACAATAATGTCGTTCCAAAATGGTATAAATGTCTTCCTTCTGTGGAACATGAAAAAAATATATATTTTCAAGAATGTCTGTTTTTTGCCCATACAATGGAAGTCAGGGGTCAACGATATAGTTTGGTTATTAACATCCTTCAAAATACCTTATTTTGTGTATTTCTGCATAAGAAATAAATCACACAGGTTTGGTAATGACACAGTAAAGATTAAATTTATTTTTGGCTGAACTATCCCTTTATGTTGCTGTTTAGCCTAGACCCAGAGTTGTCCTGCACTCATCAGCACTTAAAGTTCTTTGCGAGACCTTCTCAGGTAACAGCTACACAATGACTGAATCTGAGTGAAATAAAAACTGACCTTTTCTTTGGGTCAAACCCAAGTTAGAGTAATCTCTGCTGATGCGATTCATGATGCCTACTAAACACATCAGGCAAAGCTATAAAGAAAAATGTGTCTGGTGCGGCCTGCAAGAACGAGATCATTGTTAAAAAATAGAAAAACACTTATCAAATGCTATTTTTACTCATCATACATATAAACCACACAAGGTTTTTTTGTTTTCGTTGACAGATAGTACAGCATTTTGACACGAATCCAAGCAAAACGCTCTGGGAAAATGATTATGAGATTTAGACACCACGGGCTAAACCTTCCTGAATGTTGTTTAACGGCTGAATGAGACATTTCCACAACAATGACTAAAGAGGCACATCTAGCATAGTTTCTAAACGGATGAGAGGACATTTTATGTTGAAGCGTGAAGAGTACGGTCTGTGATCTCAGTATCTCTGTGATGGCTGAGCCAGGGTCTGTCTTAAGAGGGAGTGTACTTGCAACATTTTACAATGTGGGATTTTCCCCATCTTAAAACTATTGAGTGACTGGTAACAGACAGATATATGAGAGTGGAGGTTGAGTCAGATAAACAACTGTGTAGTACCTGAATCACAAGCGCTCTGATTCTATAGTAGTATATACACTCACCGGCCACTTTATTAGGTACCCCATGCTAGTAACGGGTTGGACACCCTTTTGCCTTCAGAACTGCCTCAATTCTTCGTGGCATAGATTCAACAAGGTGCTGGAAGCATTCCTCAGGGAGTTTGGTCCATATTGACATGATGGCAGCACACAGTTGCCGCAGATTTGTCGGCTGCACATCCATGATGCGAATCTCCCACTCCACCACATCCCAAAGATGCTCTATTGGATTGAGACTCGGGTGACTGTGGAGGCCATTTGAGGGATGGACATGGTCAGCAACAATACTCAGGTAGGCTGTGGCGTTGCAACAATGCTCAATTGGTACCAAGAGGCACAAAGAGTGCCAAGAAAATATACCCACACCATGACACCACCACCACCAGCCTGAACCGTTGATACAAGGCAGGATGGATCCATGTCTTTCATGTTGTAGACAGCCAAATTCTGACCCTACCATCCGAATGTCGCAGCAGAAATCGAGACTCATCAGACCAGGCAACGTTTTTCCAATCTTCTATTGTCCAATTTCGATGAGCTTGTGCAAATTGTAGCCTCAGTTTCCTGTTCTTAGCTGAAAGGAGTGGCACCCGGTGTGGTCTTCTGCTGCTGTAGCCCATCTGCCTCAAAGTTCGACGTACTGTGCGTTCAGAGATGCTCTTCTGCCCACCTTGGTTGTAACGGGTGGTTATTTGAGTCACTGTTGCCCTTCTATCAGCTCGAACCAGTCTGGCCATTCTCCTCTGACCTCTGGCATCAACAAGGCATTTCCGCCCACAGAACTGCCGCTCACTGGATGTTTTTTCTTTCGGACCATTCTCTGTAAACCCTAGAGATGGTTGTGCGTGAAAATCCCAGTAGATTAGCAGTTTCTGAAATACTCAGACCAGCCCTTCTGGCACCAATAATCATGCCACGTTCAAAGTCACTCAAATCACCTTTCTTCCCCATACTGATGCTCGGTTTGAACTGCAGGAGATTGTCTTGACCATGTCTACATGCCTAAATGCACTGAGTTGCCGCCATGTGATTGGCTGCTTAGAAATTAAGTGTTAACGAGCAGTTGGACAGGTGTACCTAATAAAGTGGCCGGTGAGTGTAGTTTGATTAATTCTGTAAAACATTTGGAGGGTTTAACAAATAAAAAGTCAAAGTTTCCCCAAGTTTCATGTCATCATTTTGTTTGTTTTGTGCAAATGTCACCACAGATATTAGGTCACCGCTTTAATGTAAGAGAGTTCATGTCACGAAATACTCCCTGGCACACGAAGAACCGATGTATTTTCCGTCAGTCTGAGCTGAAATAGATGCCTCTGTCTGTTCTTCTAGCAGGTGGTCTGAAGCACTTTACAGGCAACACTTAAATCCTTCATCCATGCCCTCTCTCAGCCCTGCCTCATGCACTTAATGGATGCACCCTTATTTTCATCACCTCAGACTGGCCTCAAAGAGCACTCAAAGAAACCCTATCAGATACGTGTGTGTGTGAGAGAGAGAGACAGGTGTGTAAGTGAGGGATCTGTCTCTGTGGCCCAATCAGACATTGCAGGTGTTCCCACAGCACTTGTCAGCATGTCCTGGGTTTCTGATCTTCAAGGCCCTGTGTTTGTCAGCTGCGAATATGGGGCGGGAGTTCACACAACCCTGTAGAAATACAGCCTCTGTATGGCTTTGTAGTCTCGTGTGGATTACAATAGTGCATAATTCATATCCCAGACTGGGGGAAGTAGCAAAGTCTCACCTGGTGTTTTAAGTTGTAGTCTCAGGGCAGATTTGTTTTTGTCTCACAATAGCCTCAGCAACTGTTTATCTTGAGCTCTTTTGCATAAATGACTGCTTTAAAGCAAATAAACCTTTATTTATATACAGTAGTGCTTTATACAATACAGATTGTTTCAAAGCAGCTAAAAGGAATATGATGCATTTCGGCTGTAAATAATTATGCTCCGCAAGGCTGCATTTATTTGACTAAAAATACAGTAAAAATAGTAATATTATGAATTATTATTACAATTTAAAAGAACAGGTTTCTATTTAATATCATTTAAAATGTAATTTAATGCAAAGCTGCATTTCAGCATCATTACTCCAGTCTTCAGTGTCACATGATCCTTCAGAAATCATTCTAATATGATGATTTGCTGCTCAAGAAACATTTTTCATTATAAACATTAAAACCAAGTTTTGCCTATCAATATGTTTGTGAGTAATATTTAAACAATACTTAAAGAGATAGTTCACCCAAAAAATGAAAATTCTGTCAGTATTTACTCACCCTCATGTTGTTCCAACCCCATAAGACCTTCGTTCATCTTCGCAACACAAATTAAGATATTTTTGATGATCCCTACGCTACCACACTATGTTAACTGACTAGAGGCCCAAAGAGAAGGAAATTAATAGTTGTTTGTTTTTGCACACCAAAAGTATTCCTGTCGCTTGATAAAGTTAAAATTGAGCCACTGTAGTCACTTGGACTATTTTACTGATGTCTTTAATAACTTTTCGGGCCGGCAAGTTTCAATCCCTCAAGAAGCCTATGGACTAGAGTGATCCAGCTCTCAGATTTAATCGAAAATATCTTAATTTGTGTTCCGAAGATGAACGAAGGTCTTACAGGGTTGGAACAACATGAGGAAGAGTAAATTCTGACAGAATTTCCATTTTGGGTCTACATTATTCTGCAATAAATTGATCAAAAGTGACAGTAAAGACCTATACTGTTACAAAAGATTTATATTTCAAATAAATGCTGTTGAACTTTCTATTAATCAAAGAATTTGTAAATGGATCATGATCTCTAAACATTTTCAACACTGATTACCATTATTAATAATTGAGTACCAATAATAATCAATAATAATAATAAATGCAATCTTATTTTGACATTTGGAATCTTAAAGGGACAGTATACCACAAACATCCTGATACTCCCTCCTTACTCTGTCTCTCCAAACCTATGACTTTCTTTCTTTTGGTGAATTATTTAATAATGAGAGTGAATGATTACAGGGACTGTTAAAATGGTATATAAAAAAGCAACATGAAAGTTTCGTAAAAGTGTTCGATGTTGTTCTAGCTCTCCTTAAATATTCACAAGATTTCATGAACCAAAAAAACTGTTACATTTGTAAACGAATGGTTAAAATCTTTTCAATTTAAAAGAAATTTAAATGAAATGACAGAATTTAACACACTATTCCTTTAATATGATTTTAAATAATGTAATATTTTATTGTCAGACCCTGAAAATAAATAAAATAAATAAAACTATAAAAGGAAGAAATAACACTGAATCAACTGAGTATTCTTCAGTGTAGAGTAACATGTTGTGGGTGTAGAGAGGAGTTAGTAATATCCTTTCACACCTTTTTGGCATGTCATTCTTGCTTCATTTTTGTTGGTGTATGTCTTACCCACTCTGCAAGTAGGCAGCGAATGTGATGTTTTTATATTGACTTTTGACTTTCAAGCTGTCAACTAGTTAAACTGTTGTTCTGGTGTTTGCATTACTATGGAGACAACAGGAACAACTTGACACGATCCAACTAGTAGTTTACGCATTTTTAAAGCTCCTTTAAACACCTCTTATAATGTTGCACGTCTTTTTCTATCATGTATTTAGGAATGAGCAATTTATAAACAGGTCTTTAACAAAATATGGCTATTTGAGAGTGTAAAAATGATCAGAATTGTATTTTAACACTATGAGTAAAAATGGCTCAGATCAGTGACATGAATATTATCATGACAATATGGGAAAAAATTGTCATTTTGAGCATGTCTGCAGTCATGCAAGACCTCTGGCAGGAGACTTCACATCTTCTGAAAGCTCTTCCCCCACCCAGACTTTTTAGGAGACCTTCTCACATCTGCTGAGCAAACTTTTCCAATTCTCCCCAGAGGGGCCCAGATCTGGCCCTCTCCTTGGCCCATGTGTCCACATTATAAAGCCACAAATTAGCTCTTGACATTTGGGCACCATAATTGCTCCTCAAAAGCATGAGGCATCAATTAGGCTCCCAGCAGTGTGACAGCTTATCCCTATAGGACATGTCTGATCTGAGGACAGAAGCTGCTCACGGCCTGACTGGTCTGGACAAGGACACGCAGATCCATGTTCATATAAGCAAATTGCTGCACTGAGAAGGATCACGTGGCTTAAATTTGGGCGCGTTTCTCACCTTAATACAATAAAAATCAGCATGTTAACAGTTAATAAAATAATGATGTTCTGCTGCTACACTGTAAAAAATAAAACCGTATTTTCTACGGTAAAAGACGGCAGCTGTGGTTGCCAGAACTTTACTGTTAAAAATACAGTAGGAGCGTTAATGGTTTTACAGGACTAAACTTAAAATTTACAGTAATAAACCACATTTTATTTTCTGATTAAATGTTGATTTACCAACATATTGATATATTGATATCTGTTTTAGACTATTGTAATACTCTGACAACCAACAATGTTACATGAGCAATCACAGCTCAGCATCATGCACTTGCATTACACTTTTATAAAGTAATACTTAAGAAGCTGCACAGTGTCAATTCACACAAACATTAAACACCATCATGGTAACACACATGAAATTAAAAAAAATGCAATAAACATTAATTTAACAACATTAAATGTAACATAAAACCCTAATGTACATAACTGATTAGAAAAAAATAAAACTATGAGGAACTATAGTTATTTCAACAAAAACTCATCAAATGTGAAGTGTCACACGGGGAATTGTGGGAATGTCAATTTACAGTTTTTTTACTGTAAATTATACAATGATTTTGTTCTTTTCACTATATCACAGTTATTTACCGTGTATAGTACAGAAACGTTCTGTTTACCAATTAACAGTTTTGCACTGTAGCATTTTACAGTATTTTACCGTTAAAATCATGGTTATTTTTTACATGTTCTAGCTGCTGTAGAAATGAACACATTTTTGTATACAAAAATGTATTCATTTCCACATGAAGAAGGACTGTTTTGGGGTGTTAAAAATGGTATCATAGATGTATTTGCTTCTCCACAGCAGGCTTTTCCCACAAAGCTCCTTTAACCTAAAGGTCAAAACAAAGGTCAATTGGTTAATTTCCATACTTTCCACCCAAAACATTCTTAAAGCACTCCGAGTAATTCAATCAGCAGCTAGAACATGCAATAACATCCTTGAGTGAAATAGAAAATCATTAGTGTTTGTTTTACATGCTAAGACAAAAATGACAAACCTTTGCAAAGTCACTATTTAAGGAGGTCACAGAAAAATTAGAGATGACAAGAATAAGAGACTGAAATGAATCTGGACAATAGTTTGATTTATTGGTGAAAGCTTGCAAAGCCGGTGTTGCAAAGTTTGAAAAGCCCACGAAAGGTGTGTGCACTGTATACTCAATGCTAGCAAGCAAAAGTGGAAATGGGCACTTGTTGGCCATAAGTGAGGCAGGAAATTGCTAACCCATTTGTCATTGTGCTCCTTGATGTAGAGGTCAATCAATGGATTCTTTCATGACAAGCCTGCAGAATTGAATGTTTTTCCATGGCCTCACCCCTTCACACCTGGACTGCCAGGTAAAATAGCAAAACAAGAAGAGTGCAAAATAAAAGAGGGTTTAGCAGAGGACTGCCTTGTAGGCCAAGGAAAACTGATAGGTGAGAGGAATTTGTCATGCACCTAGGTACCTCTATGTTCAATTTGCAATGAATAGAGTGCATGGCAGGAAACCTTTGTGATTTTGTATAAGATTTTCTTACCTTTTCAGAACGTACTGTTAGCATGCATGCATTATATGCCTGGAACAATTCTTTGGCCTTAAACCCCAAGGGTAATTTTCAAGAATTACTTGTACTTTGTTTGTGTGGTCCTATAAACGCATTACATTGATGAGGATGTTAGAGATTACTTTGTTTTCCTGGCTCAGCATTAATGCACTTCATTCATCATGTGTTTTGTGCCATACATACCTGATTAACTTTAATTTGGTTCCTGCTAGAGTACCTTTGCATTCAAGGCTGGGAACGGATTTCAGTTTACATGACAAATTGCTTGTTGTCTAAATGCAAATATATTTGATTCCCCTTAATAACCCCATCAGAACCTATTGGCGTCTCTTGAGTAGAAATTATTTCCGCTTGTCAAGCACTTGTCTGGATTCCAGTTGCCTAAATCAATATAGTCTCCTCCTTTATTGGGCCGGTTGTTGATTTTGTTGTTCAGTGAGAAATCATTCACTCCTTCTAGCACTTATTCTCTTACTATTCTAAGAAAAAAAAACTATCTATCTATCTATCTATCTATCTATCTATCTATCTATCTATCTATCTATCTATCTATCTATCTATCTATCTATCTATCTATCTATCTATCTATCTATTATCTATTATCTATCTATCTATCTATCTATCTATCTATTTATCTATCTATCTATCTATCTATCTATCTATCTATCTATCTATCTATCTATCTATCTATCTATTATCTATCTATCTATCTATCTATCTATCTATCTATCTATCTATCTATCTATCTATCTATCTATCTATCTATCTATCTATCATCTATTATCTATTATCTATCTATCTATCTATCTATCTATCTATCTATCTATCTATCTATTTATCTATCTATCTATCTAGCTATCTATCTATCATCTATTATCTATCTATATATCTATCTATATTATTATCTATCATATTTATCTATCTATTGATCTATCTATCTATCTATCTATCTATCTATCTATCTATCTATCGATCTATTATCTATCTATTGATCTATCTATATATATATGTATCTATCTATCTATTTATCTATCTATCTATCTATCTATCTATCTATCTATCTATCTATCTATCTATTATCTATTTATTATATCTATCTATCTATCTATCTATCTATCTATCTATCTATTCTATCTATCTATTTATCTATCTATCTATTCATCTATCATCTATCATCTATCATCTATCATCTATCTATCTATCTATTCTATCTATCTATCTATCTATCTATCATCTATCTATATCATCTATTATTTATCTATCTATCTATTTATTATCTATCTATCTATCTATCTATCTATCTATCTATCTATCTATCTATCTATCTATCTATCATCTATTATCTATTGTATCTATCTATATCTATCTATCTATTGTATCTATCTATCTATCTATCTATCTATCTATCTATCTATCTATCATCTATTATTTATCTATCTATCTATCTATCTATCTATCTATCTATCTATCTATCTATCTATCTATCTATCTATCTATCTATCTATCTATCTATCTATCATCTATTATCTATCTATCTATCTATCTATCTATCTATCTATCTATCTATCTATCTATCTATCTATCTATCTCATCTATCTATCTATCAACAACATTTTACATATTTTGCTGCAATGATAACCATTTCTGAGATAAAATTAGCGCAGCTTTAAGTCACAAGCTAATATTGGATTGGGATTATGACAGTGATTGTTATGGCTCAGTTCCATTTAATTAAACCAAAACACAAGATGTTATGTTGCTGTCTTTTCCGTCTACATCATCATCAGCTGTAGTGGCACCTGAATTTCAAAGGATGTTTTTACTTGGTGAAATCCTATGTGTTTCTTTGACATGGCCTGCAGTGATCATATATACAGAGATCAAAGTGTAAATATCAAAAGAGTGGCCACCTGTCAATGTGTACATATGCAATTAAAACGCTCCCATCAAGACACTCTATAAATCATAGGGCTGAGCACCGCAGGTTCTGACAAGAAATCAGACGTGTATAAAAACACTATAAGAGGCAGCATGGGAAGATAAGCGAGGGGGTCAGAGGTTAAATTATAATATCTTGATGACATTAATGTGTTCAATATGAAAATAATACTTAATGGACAGACAGACACACAGACAGATAGATAGATCTGCTTCAAATGAGCAATAGTACAAAAAACAAAAAGATTTAAAACATGAGAGACAGTTACATGTGGTCATTGTGACCTGTAAGAGTTAAAGCTGTAACTGGTGTTGTGAGGGACTTCAAAAACACATTCATTTGAAGGCCTATATAGAGAAAAGGAAATCGCCTCACTGTGAGAGTCCTATCACCCTGATCACAAATTGTTGTGCATAAAGCATGTTACATTTTATGTTGGCATGAAATGGAAGTTGAGATAGTCTTTCCCTACTGTGAGTTTGATGTACTGTATATCCAAGTGTAAACGGCTTCTTGAAGAAAAGAACGGTGTTATGCCCTCACACCATTAACATGTTATCAGAGATTGCCAGAGCGAGGGAATATATTTTGATTAAATATTTACAAGGACACTTGAATTGAAAATGAATAATGTTGTGCAAATCATGTATAATAAACACTGCAATATTCCATATAAAAAATGGTTTGTGCAATCACACTATTCAGACCAATTTGACATACAGTATAGCTGACATCCACATTTATACTCATTTTGTCAAACATGTTATTTTTAAAATAGAAGATCGAGTCAAACCAAATCATTGGCTTTTTTGACAAACCAACATGATTTCCCTTCTGTGCTGTGCTACTGGAGTACATACACCCTCAGGCCTGTAAATTTCATTTCAACAAATAAGAGACAAATTTAAATGGGTTGAGATTAAATGTGCACAGGCAGGTTCTCAAAGGAGCTCTATTTCATGTGCTTTGTAGTTTTTATCTGTTGAATGTAGTTCATAACACACATTAAAGTGTCTTAAAGAGCTCAGAGGACCACATGTACTGTACTTACTTAACAAGATTTAACATTGGCTGAAAGATGCATAAATGTTTTTCCAATGAGAAATAACAGACTGACATAGTGTGGCATTTTTACGTGCTGTAGAAAATGCAAAGCTGTCAAAGAGAACTCAATAAATAAAACCAACAGGATTCACGGTTGTCGGCTTCTTAGGGATGAATTTTTTTGGCCTTATCAGAGAGCTCAGGTACAGAAGTTAATCAGCAGAGTACAAAGGAGGCCTTTATTTTGGTCGAAACCTCCATGCTCTCCGATATCAAAGGCAACACAAGCTACCACAACAAGATGCTGCACAAGGTGATAAGATGTATACCATCTGACATGCAGAAAAATGTCTGAAGGCTACCTGGTAAATTAGAAATGTGAGATTCTGATATGGAAAGGTCACTCATTAGATATAGTTCAAGTCAGGTACAGATCTCTCTAAGGGTATTTCCCAGTCTAATATCTACATTTGGGGTTTAAAATTTCAAGTAGTTAAAATGTTAACTTCACATGTATTTTCTAAAACTATTTAAAATTTGTATTCAGCAAAGAGGCATTCAATTAATCAAAAGTGACAAAAAATACTGTTCTTTTGAACTTAAAAAAAATCCTACAAAAAAAATGATCTTGGTTTCCACAAAATTTTTTTAAACCTTTCCCTCGTGCTACTTTCTCTCCTTTCCCGCCCGCACTCTCGGTAAAGAAATTGTATTTGCGGTGCGGGTTGGGCAGGTCAATAATTTTTTTTTTTATCCATGTAAGTTGCTTGCAATTTCCAGCATATACTGAATATTTGGGAATATCTATTTTCATATTTTATAAGGTTATTTGATAAGGTTATAATTCGATTGCCATAGCAACGTAACTTGCGTGAGGTTCCCAAACCTTTGGTGTCATGTGACACATCACGAAAGCGGCGCGTCAAGCAGCTCCCGCCGACAACCGCGACAGTCTAACAACAACAACAACAACGGAGAACTGAAAGTGAAGATGGAAGACGAGGTGCGGGAGAAACTGAGGTCGGGAATATACGATTAAAAGAAAAAAAGGTCAGGCTTCTAAATCTAATGTTTGGGAGTGGTTCTCAGAAGTAGTTGCAGCAGTAGACAACAGTAATCGGCTAGCAGCTACCTGAAGTGCAACTCTTGTGGAAAATAAACAAACAGTAGCGCCACAAAATGGGCACTTTCCAGCATGTCAAGACATATTTGTGGGGGATCTAAGAAATAAAAAATGGTTTAGCCTATTAGATGAATACAAATGCTGCTTTGTAAATGTTGAAAATGTTTATTAATATGACCTGATTTATGGTTCATATTCATAATCATCTGTTGTTGCCAGTTTACAGGGTGATATGTTTCCAAGCACTTTCAGGCTGAAATAAAGGCTGTTTTCATTTACATTACAATGCCTAGTAGCTACTATGTCTTTTTAACGGTCGCGAGTGTGTGCGGGCGGACGGGTTGTAAAAATAGAGACAGTGGTGTGGTGCGGGCTGGGGTGGGCCAAATAATTTCATAAAAGCGTGACCCGCGGGTTGGAAAAAAAGCCGACCCGCGCATCACTAATGCGGAGCACCAACTTGGCATTCGCCACCGCAGGACAAACCTTGCACTCCATGGCAGTCTTACAGATGCTTCAAGCTGATCTCCTCTCACGAACTGGATGAGTAGAGCTCAGATCCCGCCTCCATCACAGATTTGCACAGTGCGAAGGACCTCTCCCTTCACGCTACTGAATCTGCTTCCCAGGCCATTGGAAGGTGCGTGTCTTCTCTGACTGTCACACAAAAGGCACCCCTGGTTCACGCTTGCCGACATGAGGTGAGTCCGAGCGGCCTGTTTTCCTCGACGCCCTGCCTCTTCTTGCTCATCGATCAAGCTCTGCTGCACGCCATCCTCGGGACCAGCCTGCACTAAGCTCTGCCCAGTGTTCAGCTTGGCCTTGTATTTGCAGCGATGACAGGGGGGCAGAAGTCGAGCCTTTTGCGTCAAAAGAGGTCATTCTCAAACCGAGACATGGCTACGTCCCCAAGGCAATCGGCACACTTTTAAGAGCACAGGTCATCTCCCCTATCGGCTCTGCCAGCATCCGATAGCAAGGATGATCTGTGCCCCGCCAGGGTGCTGAGAATTTACATCATGCGCCTCCCACCGCCTTCAGGCGTTCTGAGCAGCACTTTGTTTCGATTTGGAGGGCGCACCAAGAGTCTCAATGCCTCGAAACATAGCCTTTCCAGATGGATAGTGGACGCTATCGTAGCAGCTTACGCGTCCAAACATCTGAAGTGCCCTATGGGAATCAGGGCCAGTTCCACTAGAGGCATGGCCTCGTTGTGGGCTTGGTCCAGCGTTATTTCTATTCACGATATTTGTATGGCGGCAGGCTGGGCCTCCCCCTCTACATTCGTGAGGTTCTATCACCTAGAAGTTCCCACTTTGTGGGCTAAACTTTTGTTAGTCTAAAGTGATGTGTATGTTCTGCCCAGTTGTTCATGTGCAGGCCACTCTCATATCAGCGAGGCGTGCCTCGCTATAAAAAGACCGGCTGAGCCGATCTGTATTTCCCTATGATGCACCGGTATACCTGCCGAAGTGGTAATGTTTTCTATAAATGGCCCAGCGGAGCCGCTCATCTATCTGCCCTATCATTTGGTTGTGAACTGTGCTGGCCCGCTTTGCTGGTTGCCTTTATTCTACATTTATACATAGACTGGCGGAGCTGCTCTGTGTTGCTATCAAGTGTCTATCCTGCGTTGTTGGCCACCGGTTGTTCTGCATGTTTTGTTCCACGGCCTCCTCGGGTCTCATGCAGCGGATGCTTGGCGCGCACAATGTTGACAAGGGGTTCCCGCAGCATAAGCAACTTACGCAATACGAGAGAACCTCTCCTAGAGAATCATACTCGGTTACCGTAATGTAACCTTGGTTCTCTCTAGAAGAGGGAACGAGTATTGAGTAACCTGCCGTGCTCGCGCCACAAGCTTATTCACTTCAGTCAATGAAAACTAGAGTTCAGCCTGTCGAGCCCCTCTTTAAGCCACTCCAATTCTAGCACGAAGCGCTAGTGATGTATGTCTCGAGACCGGTCTTGGTCTCGAGACCGGTCTGAGACCACTTTTACGCGGTCTCGGTCTTGTCACGGTCTTGACGGTCTTTGGTCTTGGTCTTGTCTTGGTCTCGGACCTCTCGGTCTTGTTTAGGTCTCGCTGTCTCAGACTGACATAGTGGTCGGGGGATTTAGCAATACAATACTACAATATCCACGAAGATATCCGCAACAGATTGAGGCGCGCGTCCGAGTGAAGACACGGTGTGCGCGAGCCACACGAGAGAACACTGATCACGGTGGCAACGAGCACTTTGATCACTTGATTTAAAAAACACATATCATGTAGCCTACAGTTATTGTATTGTATTGTATATGTATTAATATTTAGTAAAACACATATCAGTGACATGATGGGTTTTAACTTCATTCAGGAGATTTTGGGTAACTGCACAACTGACAGATGACTTTGAGCGCACAGCCAACGGTGTGTGTGTGTAACCATAGCGACAAAACAACCAACTTTTGGTTCCTGCTGCACAACTGACAGATGACATGACATGATATCACAAATCAGTGTTATTGATTTATAAATCACATATCTGTTATTGCGCTGTCATTCTGAAAACACTGCACTGTTGTTCTGAACCCCAATAGCATTCTTCAAGGTATAAGTACATACTTACAACATGTTTTCTGCAAAATGTATAAAAGTTGCAGAATCCATTCTGAAACTTTTATAAATGTAAAAGTTGCAGAATGGACTCATTTGGAGACTTCGAAATTGGCAGAGATAGACAGGCAATGCAAAACAAAATCTTACAAGTTATTGCTTAGCTTCAACAACACTAGTCTGTTTTTTGGTCTCGGTCTTGGTCTCGACTTGGTCTCGGTCTCGGTCTTGGTCTTGACTTGGTCTGTCTTGGTCTTGGTTTTGTCTTGGTCTCGATACCCTCTGGTCTTGGTAGTGTCTTGGTCTCGGTTTAGGTGGTCTTGACTACAAGTCTACGAAGCGCCCTCATTGGGTGTGACATCGCGGGGCACGCTTATACAGCCTGCTATACTCTGCTGCACTGCACTGACAATAAATAAAAATTAAGGATAAAAAGGATAAAAAGTTTTGCCATTTTCTAAGTTATACAAGATTCAACTAGCGTTTTGTCAGTTTAATGTAATTTAAGTTGAAATGACTTAAACATCCAAGTTGATTGCAGCCTATTTAAAAACGTAATGCAGTAACTTTTTTTACAATGCACTAACACTAGCTATAAAATAAATAGGTAGAGTTATTTAAAAAAAAAAGATTATTTAGATTTATGGTGTTATTCTTCCTTTGAACTGGATTGCTTTAATTGGGGGTTAAAATGTTATTTCTGTGAAGTGCTTAGAAAAACTTCCTGTCATCTGAATTGAAGTTCGGCTCCTGAGACCAATCTGACCCCAGCCGTAATTATCTGGAGGGGAAATTGTTGGCAGGCAGGTATAGATGTTCCCACCAACATATAGTTGTCCCGCGTAAGAGATAAGTGGTAAAATGACATCCTCTTCCTCCAAATAGAGATTTTAAATCAAAAGTCATTATACTGGTTAAGTTTCAGTTAATCTTTTAATACCCTTTCCTATATAGATCCAGTAGAGATATCGCGATTGATTAAAGACGAGTGAGCAGCTGAAGAATGCATGTGCCAGCGTTTCCTTACACGGCAGGGCTCAGAATGACCCAGTGCTTTAGATGTTAATTATCCCACAGTAATATATGCACACCGCCCTCTGCCCTCTGCCCTGCTATTCCCTGTCAAAAAATGGTGTCAATGTAGTAAAAAAAAAAACCAACAACAACACACATGCATTTGATTATTCCAAACTCTCTTATTTTAGCACTAAAAAGGAGTAATAATCAGAATTTTAATGCAGGCATTATGACAGCTGGGGCATCTTCACCCACTTACAGGTCTGCAATAGAAATGTTTTTACCATGATAGTTTTTAATTGGAATAAAAAATAAAGGTCGGAAGATTGGAATAAATAAAGGTCAGGCAACTACATTCCTAAAATTAGATTCAGGGAATGAGTGACTTCAAACATGACACCATATTTTGCGTAGCAAATTTAGTGTAGCATCAAGAAAATAAAAAAATATATATATGATTTTATTAGCACTGGTCCCATGAGATTGTTTGGTGCCATAAATAGTACCAACTACACAGATTTTGAGCTGTCTCAAAACAACAAAAAAATCTTTTATCAGTACAAAAAAGCAGCTAGACTGCAGGAATCTCACAGGCAATAATTTAAGAAAATCTAGGGCTCTGACTTCACATGGGCCACACTAACATGAAGAAGAGTGGCAGCTATTCAGATGTATCCCAAGCTTGTTGCAGATGTGAAAGAATCAGCAGATCAAAGTAGATCTGTGTGCACATTAAGGCTTTTCAGAGGTTTTCAAGAGCTGAAGCGCTTCTTAGTCTGACATTCCCCCTGTCACCATCAAACAAAAGCATCTCTCTCTCTTGAGGAAGGGGTGTGAGCTCCAATATGAGCTTCAGCCATGGTGACCAATCACAACAGTGTACACAATCCATCGCCTGAGGCAAGAAACAGTAAGGTTTATGTTGTCACTTCCAAGACATCATATGTTTTTCCTCTTAGTGTTTCTGCTTACATTCTTGAGCACTTGTCAAAAAAGAAAGCCGTGAGAAATTTGTATTTGCTGTAAATGTTCTCTGAAAGCATTGGCGATCATGGGAATACATTCCTTTCCAGCATTAGTCATGTGTGTGCAGTTCTGTGTATGTGGTGACCATGAAGCGTTTACAAGAAAAACAAGCAGGGAATTAAACATGTAGTGATGTCTTGCTGAGAAATCCCACTCTGTCAACAAGAAACAGTTACACCATGTTCAAGAGCAGATATAGTGTTCCACCCTGCAGTCTGCTGTGTGCACCTGAGAGCTGAATAATGTCTAAATTACAACTGGAACAAAAGATTCTTTTATGCAGGGAGCACTGGGCAGAGATGACAGCTATACTATTGGCCTCAGTACATACAGGTAACATTCTAGGTAAGAGGAAATAGCCTTTTTAAGCTTGACATTGACATGCAGAACTGATAACATAGGGTTAGTATGTGTTGTGGGATGTATGGGGGAAACATTAGATGACATTAATGCTGTGCTATGCAGCAGTAGATAAGAAGAAGACCTACAAACATCTTATTTTGTGAAAGTGTACACTCCAATTGGTTGCTTTAGTTTAGACCATTAGGGACCTGAATAAAACCAGTCACACTCTCAAAAATAAAGGTTCTGTGGGTGCAGTGGGTTCTACAGAACCATATGTTTTTACTGAGAAGACCAATTTAATAATATAAAAAAACAATAGAAAGGTTCCATTCATGTTATTTAATAGAAACCATCGAATGTAATTAAAAAAAAAACCCTGTTTTTTTTAGGGTGCACAATTTAAAGGACCGTCGACTCAGGACTCGACCCTCTTTCAGTCTCGAGTCTTGCCTTGGACTCTTCAGTCTCTGTCCTGACTTGGACTCTACCCTCTTTATTCTGTCTTGTTCTCGACCCTCTTTTAGTCTCGGTCTTGACTTGGACTCTAACCCTCTCTTAGTCTGTCTTGACTTGTTCTCAACCCTCATTTAGTCTCGGTCTTGACTTGTTCTCAACCCTCTTTCAGTCTCCATCTTGACTTGTTCTCAAACCTTTTTTAGTCTCGGTCTTGACTTGTTCTCAACCTTCTTTTAGTTTCAATCTAGACTCAGACTCAACTCTCTTTTAGTCTTGGTCTGGACTCTGACTCTACCCTCTTTTAGTCTTGGTCTGGACTAGGACCTGACCCTGTTTTAGTCTCACTCTGGACTCAGATTTGACCCTCTTTTAGTCTTGGTCTAGACTCAGACTCAACTCTCTTTAGTCTTGATCTGGACTCGGACTCAACCCTGTTTTAGTCTCACTCTGGACTCGGATTTGACCCTCTTTTAGTCTCTTTAAGTCGTCTTGACTTGTTCTCAAACCTTTTTTAGTCTCGGCCTTAACTTGTTCTCAACCTTCTTTTAGTCTCAATCTAGACTCAGACTCAACTCTCTTTTAGTCTTGGTCTGGACTCGGACTCGACCCTCTTTTAGTCTTGGTCTGGACTAGGACCTGACCCTGTTTTAGTCTCACTGTGGACTCGGATTTGACCCTCTTTTAGTCTCAGTCTTGATTTGTTCTCAACCTTCTTTTAGTCTTCTAGATCTGATGACTTCTTTGGCACTCAGACTCCGTCTTTTATTCTTGGTCTGGACTCGGACTCCACCCTGTTTTAGTCTCACTCTGGACTAGGATTTAACCCTCTTTTAATCTCGGTCTTGAGGTGTTCTCAACACTCTTTTAGTGTTCGGTCCTGACTTCAGACTCTACCCTCTTTTAGTCTCAGTCTGGACTGGAATCAAATGAGCTGGTCTCAACTACAACACTGCATTTAGAACAAAGAAATGTTGTGTTGTAAGTTGAACAATAAATATCTAATATTCTGCACTTCCAAATGAGCAAATCTGTGACAATGATCAAGAAACATTTCTGATTACATCAATGTAGAAAACAGTGCTGCTTAAACCTTTTGAGAAAACTGTGATAAATTTGTTCTGGATTCTTTGATGAAAGTTCAAAGGAACAACATTTATTTGAACATTACAAAGTCACTTTTGATCAAATTAATGTGTTATTGCAGAGCAAAAAGAAAGAAAGAAAGAAATACTGACTGCAACCTCCAACCTTTTGAATGGAAGTGTAACTGAAAAAAACAGAAATGCTCACAGAAAACACACTTCAAAGAGACAGAAGCTCCGGTGCTCTGTCACCAGCGAGTGCCTACCTGTCAGCCCATGCTGCATCTCTGCCAAATCCAAGCCCTTTCAGCTGCCCCCTGCTGCCATCATCATGGTGCTGTGGGGGAAAATAACAAAAAAAAACTGATGACAAGCTCCTTTCATGACACTTATCATTGCATTCTATCTAAAATCTAGATGAGCCAGACAAAGCACCACCAGTCCCTCTACCACAATTCAGAGTGTAATCACTCTCAGCATAAGGAGTTAGGCTCATATCACACTACCTTTATTCCTGTATGTGAGGATCTCCGCCTGGTGGTCCACACATCTAGCCTGAATGCCGCTTGATGATCCCATAGAGATATCTTGGTGTTTTAACCGTGATTTAACAAGTCTTGCCGCAGATGCTCAGAGACACACACACACACTTGCACGCTATTCTTATGTGGCTGATAGATACATTGTGGTGTTGGTTTCAAGATTGGACAATAAAGGCATATGTTTCATCGGCATATACAATGTCACAGAAATGCGGGCAAAAGTCAGAACAACTGAGCACCTGGCATGTGCCTTTTTTTGTGTGTGAATTGACATGAAATGCAATTTCATCATTTTTTCATTCCAATGAATGACACATGAATGATGCCAAGATTAAAGTTTCTGCACTAGTCATGTCAAAACAGCCATTATTTCAGATGACATACCAGCACATGGAAAACTTCACACAAAGCTTTTCTTTGGTGTAACATCTCAACCTCAAACATCAAAGGAGACAGGACCACAAAAACAGTGGGCATGAGCTGTTTCAAAAGACGAGTGAAGCTCCATTCACACTCTTAAGACCCAGCCGCACCTTCAGTCTCATGACAAGAAATCTGAGTGTGTTCCATCTGGACCACCTGGAGGATGATTTTATATTGTTAAACAGGCTTTGAGATTTTTGTGGCTCTCAAACTCACGGACAAGTATCCGTGCCTGTAAAGCCTTCTCCGAAGCACAATCATCCAGCATTGACCATTGATCTCTGCGGGCTGTTAGAAGATGTGTATCGTAAACACTGAGGGCAAGATGAAGGTGACTGGGGTTGAGATGGATCACAAAGCCACCCTATGAGTTTAAAGCTCCTCTTAGAAGGTGTTTTCCTGTCAGTTTTAATGTGGATCTGCCTGGAGGTCCTGTTTCAAGTTCATATATAAAGCTCTCTTCAAATGAAGTGCTAGGAGGAGAGAAAATCACTCTGCATTCTGAAGCCATGACACTGTCAGAGATTTGAAATAAATAACTCGCATTTTAGTTTGTTTAACAATTGTCACAAAATTTAAATAAAAAAGAACATTTATTTCCTCTTAAATCTTTAAATAGTTTCTTAGAATTATCTCGCTGCATCTGATAAGAATACTTTATTAAGTGTTTCACCAATCATAATGACATGTTAGGGTCTTTAACAACCATGATCTATATCTAACACAGATGGATATCTACCTGTCGCAATAATATACAACTCTCCTGACATTAGAGTAACAATTAGAGAAGAATAACTTTTTGTAGCTTGGAAGGGTTCAGTTTGAGCAGATGTTTTATAGCATCATCACTGTCCTCACAAAGCTCATTTCCTAGTACATTCAGCATCGGTTCATATTCACCATCTCAAACATACCTCGGGTCGTTAATGAAAACAGGGATTCTTTTAGAATTGTCTTGTTTTTTTCTTGTTATAAGGTTTTTAATGAATTGATTGAGGAATAATAAGAAGGTTGATGTCTAATGAGGAGGATAGTGAATTATGTCCCATGTTACTAATGAGCCGAGGTATACGCGTTTAAGGGTTACTTTGAAAAAGCAGCAGTTTTCTTTTTTCTTTCTTAAGTTTTAAAACAAAATTATTAATAAAATAAAAAATGAAAGAAAATAACTAGGTCAAAGGTGTATTCTTTTTAAAGAGCTAGTCCCCTTTATATATATATTAATTACATGCCTGTGCAACCATTGCCTGTATAGCAGCTGAATCTCTGCACAAACAATTTAAGTTGTAATGTGGTTATGATGAGCTGTATGCATTTACAATACAATGAAAGGCATTTGTTCTTGGCTCAAAGCCAGCCTGTACTTTCCAAATGTAACTATTGCTCTTTCCAGATTGGATTCACTAGTGCTGATTTGGGAAACCCCACATCCAGGCCAAAGGTTGTTTTCTCAAACTATACAGTCTGCACAGCAAAGATGCCAGGTGTTAACTAATTGTTTTTAAATACCAGTTTCTACTGCGCATTTCCTGTGGATGACAAACACAACTATAATAATAATAATAATAATAATGTGATTTAACTTTTTATGTTACAATTTTTACATTTGACACTGGGAGATGATTTCAAACACACTTCCAAGATGACTAGACTAAAAACAGTAGCATATACACTCACCGGCCACTTTATTAGGTACCCTCATGCTGAGTAACGGGTTGGACCCCCTTTTGCCTTCAGAACTGCCTCAATTCTTCGTGGCATAGATTCAACAAGGTGCTGGAAGCATTCCTCAGGGAGTTTGGTACATATTGACATGATGGCATCACACAGTTGCCGCAGATTTGTCGGCTGCACATCCATGATGCGAATCTCCCATTCCACCACATCCCAAAGATGCTCTATTGGATTGAGATCTGGTGACTGTGGAGGCCATTTGAGTACAGCGAACTCATTGTCATGTTCAAGAAACCAGTCTGAGATGATTCCAGCTTTATGACATGGCGCATTATCCTGCTGAAAGTAGCCATCAGAAGTTGGGTACATTGTGGTCATAAAGGGATGGACATGGTCAGCAACAATACTCAGGTAGGCTGTGGCGTTGCAACGATGCTCAATTGGTACCAAGGGGCCCAAAGAGTGCCAAGAAAATATTCCCCACACCATGACACCACCACCACACAGCCTGAACCGTTGATACAAGGCAGGATGGATCCATGCTTTCATGTTGTAGACGCCAAATTCTGACCCTACCATCCGAATGTCGCAGCAGAAAATCGAGACTCATCAGACCAGGCAACGTCTTTCCAATCTTCTATTGTCCAATTTCGATGAGCTTGTGCAAATTGTAGCCTCAGTTTCCTGTTCTTAGCTGAAAGGAGTGGCACCCGGTGTGGTCTTCTGCTGCTGTAGCCCATCTGCCTCAAAGTTCGACGCACTGTGCGTTCAAGAGATGCTCTTCTGCCCACCTTGGTTGTAACGGGTGGTTATTTGAGTCACTGTTGCCCTTCTATCAGCTCGAACCAGTCTGGCCATTCTCCTCTGACCTCTGGCATCAACAAGGCATTTCCGCCCACAGAACTGCTCGCTCACTGGATGTTTTCTTCTTTCGGACCATTCTCTGTAAACCCTAGAGATGGTTGTGCGTGAAAATCCCAGTAGATTAGCAGTTTCTGAAATACTCAGACCAGCCCTTCTGGCACCAACAATCATGCCACGTTCAAAGTCACTCAAATCACCTTTCTTCCCCATACCTATGCTCGGTTTGAACTGCAGGAGATTGTCTTGACCATGTCTACATGCCTGAAATGCACTGAGTTGCTCGCCATGTGATTGGCTGCTTAGAAATTAAGTGTTAACGAGCATAAATCCCATTATAGGAGAAACACATTTGACTTCAACTCACATTGATTTTCAGGCCTGATTCAAGACCGTCGCACTCAGTATTTTTAGCTAAAATAGAAATCACACACTATTTTCAACTACCGCCAGCTTTTTCCAGCGCTGACCTTTGAACTGTTAAGTTGTTCCTGGTTTTTTAAAGAGTGTTAGCGACCGTCGAAGAGTGCAAACTCCTCATCCAGCCGAAGTACATCCTGACGGATTACAAGAGCTCCAGAGCAGGAGTTGTTACCCAGCATGGCTTTAGGCTACCTGGGTCACGGCCCACCCACTGCAGGGGGTGCCAGGTCAGAGGAGCCAGCCACCAGAGAAACTCCTCAGTTAACACACAACCTCAGGGCACGATAAACTCAACGTCCACCACAACTTCTGTTCATGCCACATGCTTTAACAATGCAGCTTGAAGTGATAAACATAAAAAGAGCTCCATATTTGTGAGTTCCCCACTCAAAGTGGACACAATTGCACATTGTTGGTTTCAAAAGAGCTATTTATACAGTACGAGGGACTAATTGTGCTGAACATTGTGAAAGAGTTTATTTTTTAGGCTTTCAGAGACAAATTATACAACAATTGACTCTCTAAATTAATAGAGCATTTGTATGGTTTCAGATGAAAGACATTATTCACCAGAACGAAAATGTCAAATAGTGTCTCAGCAGCACAATTGCTAGTCTCCAAGGCTATTGTTAACACGTTTTTGTTTTGACTATCTGGGAATAGAGGAGTATATCGCATCTCATTTAACTCTCTGTTAACAGAACCGGGCGGTGCTCTCCACTACAGTGGCTTATAAAAACAGTTTTTGCCCACAGAACAGCTATTAAGGACTTGGGATCTGTGATAAGGACAATATTTAGCAAGACTTCCTGGCTGAAATATGATAATGAACAATGGCTAAATAGGCCTCTGTTGCAAGTTCTTAGGAGGCTGCCACGACCTAGAGCTTTCTAAACGGAGTAATTATAAACCATAAACCAGTATTTAAACTGCAAGATGCTGAAACAGAACAATATTTGGTTTTATCGCCTCTACAGTATAGTCTTGGTCTCCACACCCTGTCCGTTACCTTTGGGGTGATGCACGGGCCCTGAAGACTGCCGTGTCCTGAAGTGTGTCCAGCTGTCTTGTCACTCTGTCAGCAATGCTGCCTCTCATGGCCCGAGATTAAACGCTCCCGATGGGGCCTCCAGGAGAAGTGGCTCACTCGCATCTTAGGACTTATGTCAAAAATGTTTCAGCCCAGGTAATTTGCTACAGTCCGTGCTCCTTTCTCTGGTGACTTCAAAAGCTCCTGTGAAGGGAAAACAGACAAATGAAAGAGGGGAAAATGGTATTTAGTTGTGAGTAGCGAAAGATTGAATTCTTGAGGTCTGGGAAGATCTCATGAAGAGGTGTCTTCCTCCGGGTACATCAAGCCAAATCTCAATGATGCCCTTGCAATCAAGGAGTAGTTAACTTTCAAATGAAAATTAGCACATTACTCAACCTCAAGCCATCCTAGGTGTATATTTGAAAGTGAACTAATCCTTTTTTCATTAGTTAGTTCATTTGAAAGTGAACTAATCCTTTAAACCAATATGTTCAATGATATGACACAAACGTTTTTATCCCATCTTAATAATTGATTCAAACATTCAATTAATACTTGCAATGACATAGAAACAGCACTTCTGTGATGATCATCTTTTTAATTGAAATTAATTTAAATGTACTTATTTTTTGTGGTGTTGGGGGGGGGGTCATAAAATATAATAGCATATATATATCCAAATCTCAATGATATATATATATATATATATTATGGTTAAAAGTTTAAGGGTTTGGTAAGATTTTATGTCTTTAAAGAGTCTTCTGTCACTAAAGGCTGGCAATTTTTTATTTATAAAAATACACAAAAAACACAATAATATTGTGAAATATTATGACAATTTAAAATGACTTTTTTATGTTAATATATATTAAAATGTAATTTATTCCTCTGAAAAAAGCTGAATTTTCAGCATCATTACTCCAGTCTTCAGCATGTCTAATACTAATTATGATTTTATGCTCCAAAAACATGTATGACTTATTATCCATGTTGAAAACAGTTTTTTACATTTTTATTTCAGGATTCTTTGATGAATAGAAAGTTCAAAGAACAGCATTTATTTAATTAGAATCTTTTCTAACATTATAAATGTCTTTACTGTAACTTTTGATCAACGTAACTCATCCTTGATGAATAGAGTATTGATTTCTTATTTATTTCCCCAAAAATAAAATACAAATTCTTACTGACCCCAAACTTTTTAAAGGGTAGTGTTTAATGTAACAAAAGCTTTCCCTTTCAGATAAAAGCTGTTCTTTTGAACTTTCTATTCATCAAAGAATCCTGAAATAAAAATATAAAAAACTGTTTTCAACATGGATAATAATCATACATGTTTTTGGAGCATAAAATCATCATATTAGAGTGATTTGTGAAGGATCATGTGACACTGAAGACTGGAGTAATGATGCTGAAAATTCAGCTTTTTTCAGAGGAATAAATTACATTTTAATATATATATTAACATAAAAAAGTCATTTTAAATTATCATAATCTTTCACAATATTACTGTGTTTTTTGTGTATTTTTTATCAAAAAATTGCAGCCTTGGTAAGCAGAAGAGACTTCTTTAAAAACATAAAAAAATCTTACCGACCCTAAACTTTTGACCAGTAGTGTGTATATATATATATATATATATATATATACACACACACACACACAGTTTCACTAAACGTTTGCATTGCTTAGAGCTTTTGTCCACAAAAGAAAAAGCATTAAAAAAAAAGAATTAAACAAGAAACGATATCATAGTGAGGACCCCTGCAGACCATCTTGACTGTGTGTCAAGGTCAATAAATCTGGCATGAAGCGGAACTTTTTACTGGCCACTTTATTAGGTACACCTTGTGCCTTCGAACTGCCCTAATTCTTAGTGGCACAAATTCAGCAAAGTACTGGAAACATTCCTCAGAGACTCTGAGGTCCATGTTGACATGATGGCATGCACGCAGTTGCTTCACATTTGTCGGCTGCACATTCAAAATGCGAATCTCCTGGTTCCACCACATCGCAAAGGTGCTCTATTGGATTGAGATCTGGAACTGTGGAGGTCATTAGAGTATAGTGAACTCATTGTCATGTTCAAGAATACAGTTTGAGATGATTTGAGCTTTACACGGCACGTTATTCTGCTGGAAGTAGCCATCAGAAGAAGAGTACAGTAGTCATAATGGGATGGAAATGGTCAGCAACAATACTCAGCCGTGGCATTTAAAGTTACGAGAGGCTCAAGGTGTGCCAAAAAATATTCTCACACCTTTACACCGATCCATGCTTTAATGTTGTTTACCATCTGAATGTTGCAGCAGAAATCGAGACTCATCAGACCAAGCTAATTTTTCCAGTGTTCTGTTGGCAAATTTTGGTGAGCCCATGTGCATGTAGCCTTAGTTTCCTGTTCTTAGCTGACAGGAGTGGCACCCGCCGGTGGTCTTCTTATGCTTCAGCATCTTCTGCATGTCTACATGTGCTTTTACTGTGATGTCACCTGAGTTACAGGCTTGTCCCGTCTTTGCACAAGTGAACACACCATCTGAGAAGGTATATTGAACATGTAATAATGTGGTGTGAGGATAAATAATTTAAAATAATAATGAAATATTCTATAAAAAAACAAGAGTTGTCCATTTTGATTTCATGGTGACTTTAAAATATCAGATAAATAAGATATCATGCAGTAAAGTTCATTCAGGTTCAACCTTGGTATCTACGAGAGAGACGTGAAATAATTCACGTTGGTCCACTTTCGGAAAACCAACAGGTCGTTATGGCCATAGGTTATGGCAGAGGCAAGTGCGTGTAGAATAGGCCAATATCCGGGATTTTCCCACTGGAACGTGTCAGACGCAAACGTGTAAGTTTCACGTTTGAGGGGTTAAACCGTGACATCTACACGTTTTCCCAAAGAGGACCAACGTGATTATTTCACGTCTTGTCGTGATACTGGGTTGTCAGGCTATAAAACGCCATGTGGTGCAACTCCTTAAAAAAATTTAACGACATATTTCATAATATAAATTAGAATTTAATTAATCATTACTTCTGTTGTTGGTAAAAATACTATTTTTTACCATACAAAAATCTATTAATCTGTTTTGTAAGAAAATCTATTCAATAAAAAATTATGAATAAGATGTGTAGTATACACAAAGTGTAATAGGCTAAATTTATACTTGACATTACTTGGCCTTGACATTATACACCACATTTCTTTTTCATCATTTACTCAGACAATCACTGGACAAATTACATTTTATGTTTTTAATCTACAGCCTAGAGGGAAGTCTCTTCAATGTTCAGCAAATTTCGCTTTTATAAAATGTTTTTACAACCATTAAATATCAATATTAACATGCATGTTTAAAGCTCCTCTAATCAACTATCCATGTAAATGCTTTAAGAGACTGAGGGCAGTGATCATGATCTTGGCTTAAAGACACAATTGACTTTACAGCTCTGACATAATAACAAAAAAGTTTTTCTGGATCTGTGGAATGAGGAAATGAAATAGACCCATTTGCCATATTAACCAGACCTGCCAACATTACAAGGAAGCTGAAATCATTAATGAGACTCATTAACCTTACAGCTAAACATTGAGATTGAACTCTACAGCACAGTAAAATGACGTAGAGGCCTAAGGTTTAAAAATGAATAAATCTCTTTTTCCAAGTTAGAACAGTGGATTCTGACTAAAATAACATTAATGGGACACCACTCATTGGATATCACTAACAGAAAGACATGCTGCACGAAGTAGGGATCTGGTTGTCAATGAAACTACACCGTTTGTGCGTGTGCGTGCTGATCGAGGATGCCTGTGCCTTGAAGGACGGGGCATGTACAAGTGTGTGCACGTGTGATGAAAGTGTTTGACAGGAGCCCTGCCTCGACAAATTGCTTTTGAGATGTGCCAACACAAATGTATTTAACTCTGAGTCCAATAAACCGTGGCAAGAGCAGTGACATCTCCGAGCTGGATTCTTGTCAATGTTTTCTTTAAGTTCTCTCCCTCCCTGCTTTGTGCCAGATCAGGAATGCATGTGTTGCACTTACTATTAACAAGACCAAGACTACACAGGTAACAGGATCAGCTCTAATCCAGTGTGACCTGAGAAAGCTTGTGAGGGGATTTCAGGCTTTTGTCCTGAATTTTGCAAGGCGATTTCTTCCACACCACGTTCAATTGTGAATACTGAGGCGACATTCCTCCGTCCTCTTTAATTTTCACTTCAGTCCTTTATTGCTGGTCGTCATAATGACCAAAACATGGACAACTGACACCAACTTTCCAATTATGTGCTAGCTTCTTTTACCCCATATTGAATGAACAATGGCCATCTCATAGGTAATGGCACAGGTACAGAGAGAAGCTTCTGGATGTAAAGATGGCAGAAGCAGAGAGAGAGAAAGAGAGAGAGAGAAAATAACCATTATCCAAAGACATGTTCTATCATGTCAGAAACTCCAGCCAAATCCCTTGGTGCCTTGCTCAGAAAATATTCAGGCTTCATAATAGAGATGTGAATGACAGATAGGGAAGAGGTTATGGATTTATCCAAGACTGAAGGAGTGAGAGAAAATTCTTGACTTTTGTGAAAGAGAGACAAGTCATGCATCTTAGGCTTACCGCCCAGGAACACCGGTAACAACACCAGGCTCTCTGTGTCCACAAGCCAGAGCTCAATTATGGACTGAATCTGTTGGTACTATCTTGTGTTGCCCTCTACTGACCATAAGGCTGAAACGGAGCAACTCTCTGCAAATCTTTGGAGAGAATATTTCACTCCTGCCCATATAAAACCACCTCATATCTTTCTCAGTATTGGGTTGAACATGGCATTTTATGTCACATATCTCAACATATTCACTATTAGGCTATAAAAGGAGCTATGGAAATTCAACACAATGAATATGTTTGGAATACATTGACATTAATAAAATATGTTAGCTACAGCAAAATCTTCTAATAAAAAAATGAAAATTGTCAACATTAAATGCTATAGAATCTTGCAAGAAAATATTTTCTAGCAGTCATTGACGACACCACAAGATGGCAGCAGAGTACTGTGTTTGTGCGGGAAAGTTTTTTTTTATTGATTAACGATCTAAATGATTCCCTTTTAGAACTTTGTGCGTATTGACTGATGTGACGTTTAAAAGTTGTTAGCAAGACAAGATGTGGTTTTCCACCATTCCATGAAAGGTTCCATTCAACTTTGGCATGGGTTGGCTAATATGGTTAACGATGGTACCAGCCACTGAGTTTTTGATACACAGCCAGTGTATCAAAACTCATATCAACGTATTAACTATCCCAGTGAAGTCTGTAAACTTGTATCTTTCATAGATGATCCTCAATGTGTCTCAGTTCCAACGAACGTCTTGTGTACATTCTAATCATGATTATTTTCAAAGCATTTGTTTTCTATGTAAACATGCACTGTGGTGTGTTTACGGACGCGTTGCGCTGTTGCGTCACATTACGCGTTCTAAAAATACACACTTAGCCTATTAAAATAAGTTTGTCACTTATTTTTTTCCCCATTTCATCGCCCTGACTTTCGATCTTTAAACACAAAAACGGGTTTAACTTTTTTGTGAATGCCCCCTGAAAAGGGCCAGATGGTCGGCAGGTGGGAAGGTGTTTTGTTATAATCTGGTAGGCTAAAACAGCACAAAAATCATTTATTGTAAAGGGATACTCCACCGTTTTTTCATATTAAACTATGTTAACTTATTCGAGTTGATACACAGTTCGTGCGCTTAATCGCTCTGGTGCGCGGGACACTTTGTTAGCGCTTAACTAGCCCAGTTCATTTATGGCAAGCCGTTTTAGCTTTTATTCATTTCCAGGATATGAATTCTTGACATCAACAATGCCATTTATATATATATATATATATATATATGTATATATATATATATACATATATATATATATATATATATATATATATATATATATATATATATATATATATAGAAGAATTCCTATATCAAGAATTCATATCCTGGAAATATCATATCCTGGAAATGAATAAAAGCTAAAACAGCTTGCCATATACTCGGCGTAGTAATATCATTCACTGTTCCTGATGATAACAGTTGTGTATGATAGGCCTATTTCTGCGCCGAATCCATGTCATCGAAGTTAGCCATTCACTCCCATCATCAAGCTTGAAAGAGCCAGGACATTTTTTTTATATAACTCTGATGAAGAATGTCATATACACCTGGGATGACTTCAGGGTCAATAAATCGTGGGCAAATTTTCATTTTTGGGTGAACTATCCCTTTAGGTAAATTTTGGTAAATTTTTAGGTAAAAAATCTAATGTTTTATATTGGATTTTATTAATTATATCTCCCAATTGTAGCTATTGATTTCCATAATTATATTTTTCCATACTATGGAAGTCAACTGGGTCCATCAACTATCCCTTTCATCAATGTTTTGTGATAAAAAAAGCTAAATATACAGCATATTTTTAGCTTACAGCATATTAACACCTTTTAGCAGGTTTTGGTGTGCTTGATTGGGGTTGTAGCTAAACTTTATTCCCCCAGGAGCAACCCCTGCTCAGCAAAAAAAAAAAAAAGAAAAAAAACCTGAAACTTGAACTTTGAAAATTAAAAGAAGTAGTCAACTAAATATAATAATATTAGTTTAACATGTGAATATTAAACTCAAAAGTTTATCTCATCTTATCTCAGGAGATATCGGAAGTTTCAAAATGTGCTAAATAACAGCATGACAAACATATGACTTATTTTTTCAGCAACTTAATATGATCAGTTTTATTGTTTTGTTTTTTGTTTTTTTATTGAAGAAAAGATTTTTGAAGAAAAGGCTTTCTAATTCATGGTTTGTTATTTAAGTACTGTCACTATAGGATCCAAATGGTTTGGCTGCAATAGCTCCTTCTAAACCATATGGTCCAAAAACTGATAGTATCATGTTGTTGACCTTATAGTGTGAAAGGACTGTACTACTATAAATCTATTTTTATATATTTAAATTTAAAAAAGTTAAAAAAAACATCATACAAGAAGAATTGATGAAATTGATTTATTTCACTGCTAGAATTGCATGTGCCAATAAAGACAATCAAAACAATAAATAGTCAAGTTAAAGTACACATGTCATTGAAAACATGACAATAGTATCAAACAACCTTGTGACAAGTGACAACCCTGCGCAGAAGTCACACTGTATGTCCATTAGGTCCCTCTGAGAGACCATGATCCTTTCTCCATTGGAGCAGTGCCTAAATAAAGGGAAAACCTCCCAAATGGGTGAGAGTTCAGCTCCATGGTCTCCATGTGGACTGGGTTGGAAGAGGAAACAGTTCCTGTCTAAGAGCCAGGACAGGGGACTGAGGTGGGGTAAAGTCTCTAGCCATGTGGGGCATAATGGGCTGAGACACAATAACAGGTCTGTGCAGTGAAAGTGGTGTTATGAGAGGAGACAATGGGTCAGGAGGAGGAGGCAGAGAAGATGTGAAAGGATGTGCAGGGAAATTATTGGGAGGAGGAGGATGCAGCTGGAAAAAGTGGGAGATGATGGCGGGGAACTGTATTGTGAATAGAAGAACTGGTGGGAGAAGTCAACTGACACAAAAGTTTCGAGCCATAAAAAGACGTTTCAGGGTGTAAAATAAGTTCCTGGTGATGATTCTGGGTTGATGGTGACAGAAGAAAGCCTGTCTGGACCACTGGTTGATTTCCTGCTTTGGAAGCATCAGTTAGGTTATCATCAAGTCTGATTCCTACTTTCAGAAGAACCTCCTTCTGCTTCCAATAAAAGTCATTGGCATTGATGGGGCCTGCAGAAACAGATATAAGCCTATCAGACTTATTTAGGAGTGGTCTTAGAATCCATTTGATTAGACGTCACTGCAGAAAAAGAGAAGAAAATTAGACACAAATTAGCCAAAATATTTCTACAATAAATAATAGCTATAATAGTTTTGGCCCTCTATTGGTTTAAAAAACAAAACTGCATGCATTTTGCTGAAGAACATTGTTTTGGTTGTGCATTTGGTTTGGTCTGTGTGAATGTGTATATGAACATGGTTCTTTCTCATAAAGAGAGATCATCCTACTGCTCATAAAACATTCACTAAACTCTATCTATAGGCAAAAACACGTTTGGAATGGATTTATTGTTTATTGACTCATTATTTCAATTGTAAATTTTGAACAAAGTAGTTACATAGTGCACCTTTAATATTTAATTCGGGTTAAGTAAAAGGTAACAATATCAAAAACGTACCTTTTGTCTCAGTCTTTCTTGTGGTCTTCTTGATGTAGTGAACTGCAAGGTCTAAAATCTCAGCTTTTTCCAGTTTGGGATTTTGTAAACGCTGTGGAGAGGTGAAATAGAGGGAAAGGGTTGCGTCATTGTAATTTGAAGGTTTTGTCAAAGAAATAAAGTGAAGCAATTGATCATAAACTGAGTTTAACCGACGTAGTGTGTTTACTCACCGTATCTGCGGTGTTCTTGAAAAGCAGATCTCTTAACGCGTCCAGATTATGGTTGATTCGATCTCTTCTCTTCTTCTCTATCACAGGTTTTAACTTCTTAAAAGTAAAATATATATATTAAATTGTTGGTATGTTTTCAATTTCCAAGTGCTATCATTAAACAACTTGTGGATAATAAGATTTGTGGAATCAAATAAAAATGTGCAGATTAGTTTAAATACATTCTATAAGTTTTAAAAAAATGTTCCTTTGAAAGAAATTGTTACTTTTAAAGATCTTACTCTTTTGATGCCTTCTGTCTTCGCCATGTTGAGAGTTAAACAGTCTGCTTTTCACGCCAATTCGTTGATGTGGGAAACTGCTGCTGAAATCTAACCAAACGGGAATTTCAAGCCAATGGAATGGCATTTGATTGGCGGAGAGGGGGTCGATGACGTAAGCCGCGCGTGAGCTTTCTACCCCATTCTATCTGGCCCTGGTCTAATCAGTAAAAGAAGTGTGGCAAAGAAAAACTGCATTCAATAGTAGCCTATTTCTAAATATAAAAGCCATAGTAGGCTAAACTATATTTAACACAGTCATTACTAAATAGATTCAAGTTTTATATTGTTGCATATTCAAAAAGTCTAACTATCCATATTTTGATGGCTTCATTTTCTGGTTAAAAGGGCGTTTGCCATTTGATTATCTGCTGGCAATATGCAAATATCAGCAAATGGTTTTGAATAAGCAGCTGAGCACAATGCTTGAAGTAAAGTGCTAAAGAATACATGGACAAATGGCATCTGTCCTGGAATTTTGGTGATTAGTTACATAACATTTTCATAACAGGGAAAAGACCCTCATAAAAAAAGTTTAATTACTGATAAAAAATGAATTGAATCTTATAAAAAATTAACCTATAATTGCCAACTGTTGACAAAGCTGGAAATAAAGATTAACATGGCCTTATTGAAACTTTTTTAAATAATTGTCATTTAACATCTAAAAAGAACCCGTTTAATGTGTGTGTGTCAAATGGTTTTATTTAAGAAAATTCAAAAAGTAAGAAAATGCCATGCGTTGATTTTGAAGTCGCGCGCCAAAGCGAGATTAGCTCGTGGCCACCAGTGAAAAGTACACGCGCATCCTGCTTTTTGTTGAAATGGGGGATGTGAGGAGGTGTGATACCCGGGCTTTTCAGAGCAAATCTGTTAAGTGTGTTGTATGGGAGTGTTTTGATAGAAGTGTGAGCGATTAGGCCAACCATTATTGTCCCACGCTTATGCCTGCTTTGGAATGGTGGATCACCAGTAGCTTAATGGCGCGGTTGGTTTTGAAAACTTTCTGAGATTTATGTAATGACCTAATGTCACATAATACATTGGCTATTAACTGCTATTTTGACGGGGTTTGTTGCGGCACGTCCAGAATAGTTAACCTATAGAATTTCGTTTGATACAGACTACAGTCTCTTCCAACTAACTTTTATTCGTCAAGCAGAATAATTATTTGAGGACACACGAGAAGACCTCACATCGAAGAGAACAGCAAAACACCACTTTCAATTGAAGCCACATTTGAGCGCCTCAACCATACCAAAAGCACGTCTTCCTTTGTTACGCATCGAAAAGAGGAAATCAGCCCATAAACCAACAAAAATACGTTACTACATTTTCATTATGAGGTTAAACGTATAAAATGATTGGATTCTGCAATGCAATGTGTCTATTCAACATTCATATGGGTAGAAAAGCTAGCCTATGTAATGAGTAGGCCTAGGCTAGTGTGTATTAAAGGCTACAAGCCATAGAAACAGTAAAATATGCAATGTTATATTTTTCCAAATGGCTAAACTGTGCACTTTTATTATCTATCGACAATCAGAGTATTTGAAATCCCAGCAGGCATAATAGTCGCCTTTTAGTGGTTCTTTTAAATATAACGCATATGAATGGCTCAAACCTTCTTTGATAATCTTTGGCAATACCTTAACTGAATAGGGATCGTTAAATCCCAGTGGGGGGCTAAATGGGTCATTATTGGCTCTCTTTCATCCAGTGCGCATGTGAATATTAATGAGGGGGCTTGCTGAGGGACGCACGCGATTGGTCCGTCTCCTTTTGTTATTCATTACAGGGAGAGTAGGCGTGTAGTAGGCCAGCATAACCTAGCAACGTGAACTCTGAAACGATGCTCATAATCTCAGTTTAGAGGGAATTTGTTGAATCGCCAGAATGAGCAAACAAGCTGTTGACATATCGGAACAAAAAGACTCGAGACGAGGTAAAAATCATTTTTTAATGTAGGCCTATTTGTTTTACCTGGAATTTTCCAGACCTCTGAAAAGTAATTCTAATCTTACATTCGGTATTAGGCTATTCTGTGTTTCCTTTTCTGGTGCAATATGGCAAAATATTGTAGATTGATATAGAGATTTGTTCATGTTAAGGCTGCTAAGAATTACCATAACATTCAAACTGATTGTTACAGGTCCCAAAACCTCTCATGGAGAAAAGGAGGAGAGATCGCATTAATCAAAGCCTAGAAACTTTGAGGATGCTATTATTCGAGAATACACACAATGAGGTAAGTTCTTTTATTTTTTAAAGACTCTATTATTGTATCATGTCCTTATGTCTTTATCTGACCACGTTTTGTCTAACTTTTAACAGAAGCTAAAAAACCCTAAAGTTGAAAAGGCTGAAATCCTGGAAAGTGTTGTCCACTTCCTAAGAGCTGAACAAGGATCAGGGAATGGTCCATTTCAAATCACTAAGAGGAAAAGGGGCACGCACAGAGGAGTATGATGAGGACCTGAGCTCACCTTGCAAACGTCAGAGCTACAGTGATGGAATGAGGACATGTCTCTTGCCAGTCAGCCATTTTATTGCCAGCAAGAGCCATGAGTATGGGCAAGAAGAGGAAAAAACATGTGGAAACCTTCACAAATCACATGCAATGCCACTTGCTTCACCACCCCACAGAGAGACTCAGGTGCACGTCTATGAGGATCCATCACTGCCGGCACAGCAACATCTCACTCATGCCCAACTGAGCAGTTCTCTGCACACCATCGGGCTGTGCAAAGCTTACACAAAGAACTGTCCTGTCTGCCCCCACCATGACTTCAAGTCCTAAGCAACCTGTTATGCTCTGTGCCTCCATCTGGAGACCTTGGTAGAAGATCATGTCCTAAGTTCCTGCATAGCTCCCCAAAGACTGGAACAGCGATTCATCTCTGATGATTCAGCAGTGTGGGAACAACTCCTGGACAATAGATTGATCAGCATGTGTAAATATGATCAGCATGTGTAAATATGTGGATTTTGTACAGTAGATGCCAAAGATTTATTTTGTTATAAAAAGGCATTGAGAAATCTGTGCCTGTAATAGTGTGTTTGGTGGTCTTACAGCCAAACAAAGAAGATACACACACTTGTGTTGAGATGTATATATTTAGTTGAAACGTTGATGCCTTTTAAGACTTTTATATCAACTGAATTTTATTTCAGAACTTTTTATGAAATCCATTTTTTGACTGAGGAATTGTACTTAATGAGGTGGATGTTTCAAGAGTTTTGTTATTTTGTAAACTTAAGTGCCAAGAAACTGTTGGAAACTCTTTTGTAAATGTTGGAGCTCTTTTGGAATTTTCTTATTTTTTTCATTTTTGGTAATTGCCATTAATTTGTGTTCTTCTATGGACCGTTGAAAATGTTAATTTCATTACTTTGAGTAGGTGAGAGATTCTGTCTTTTTTTAAACAATAGCCTAGCAAGCTTTTTGTTTGCTGTCATTTTTCTTGTCAGCAGAAAGTGAAGTATTTTTCTTGGAACAAAGAATTAAACCTCTTTGGGATATATTCTTTTATCTTTTGTCTACTCCCGTTCCTAACATTTGCATGTCTTTAATTCATTTCCTGAGAGATATTCAGCATTACAGCATTGTTCTTCAGTGTGAATGTTCAGCGTTCCAATGTGAAAACAGTTGAAAACTTGATAACAGACCTGACATTTGCAGATATTCAATGGGCAATCATTTGGTCATCTCAATGATGTTGCACTTAATCTATGGATATAAAGTATTGAGGTGCAGATTGCCGCTCTTCTGCTAGAAGCAGGTGTGGTCTTTACGGGCTTTTATCATAACACACATAGGCCACATTGATATTTCGTGTTGTTGTTGGAATTTGACAGTAGTAGACAGAGGTCTATGAGTCACCCCGTAAAAAAATCTGTAGCAATTTAGACTTGATCGAAGACTGTAGATATATCGTTACAACAAAAGTTTAAGTTTTAGCCACAATTGACTCGCACGCGTAATTAAAATAAATTTAAATTTAAAATTAACCGTATTCGGTTAATTCTATTTACAATAGACTAAGAAATAAATAACCCCAATTGTAAGGGTCCAAAATAAGGAATAGGCTATACGCCCATCCATTTAAACTAGGCCTACATTTTACTTATTTAAATAGGTCTTCGTTGGCATACATTTTTTTCCAAATAAACGATTTAAAAAAAATCTTGTCAACAGTTGTTTGTGTGCAGCACTGTTTTCAAGATGTTAAATGAATGTGTGAAAGTGCGCGCAAATGTTTTTGAAACTTGGACTGCGTCATGAGATCAATTCAAAGCCAATCCACTTTCATTTAGCCTAGCAAAAGTTGAAGTCTGTAGGCCTTGTCATTTAAATACATTAAACCGACTATACAACATTACATTAAACTTACTATACAAAAAGACTTATCAAATAACTTATCAAAAAAAGTTTAAAATTGCTTAACTTGTTTTTGATGAGTAAAGGCAATGTAAATATTTTCATACCATTACCAATTACAATCAAATGGAAACATAACAAATATTTAGAGGATAAAATCTATCATTAAACAATAGGACCTGTGGAAAGTAGATTTACCACTCGATAGAATGGCTTAGTTCTACTTAACGCTCATACTCTTCCTTAAATCAACCTTCAGGTGCAGCTTTGTTTCGCTTTGTCGCTACATAAGCTCTTCAGATAAATGAGTTTGAGCTAAAATGAGATTAGACCTTTGAGGAGATGCCATGCACCGACTGATGCCTGAACCGGTTATTACAGACAGATAAGTCCCTAAATGCCATTCAACACAAAAGGTGTAAATAGATTATCCTGACCGGATGCTTGCTTTTGTCTATTCTGATCAACAAAGACCAATGCACAGAGTCAAGTAAATAGCCTAACGCAGATGTGACTATGAAATGTTCTGATAGTTTTTAGGTTATATTTGTACAGGATCGTTACTCGTTTTATTATTAGGCATAGGCCTACACATAGCTAGACATTTAAACAATAGCCTACTTCTGTAATTATACTTCTAAGCTACTTGAACATTATTTTTGACTTTACCGATAACTCTATTGAAACTAAAAAACGATATACACTCTTATTTAATTTTATTTTCCAAAGTTCAATCTTGCTATTCCTAACTATTTCCCTTCTCCCTGTTTTCATCAGTTTAGCTCAATTTACATCAATATTTCCTAGAATTTACATAGCCAGGACTTTATTTAATAAAATAAATAAATTATAATAAATTAAATCTTTTTTTAACTGTTTAACTAATTTTGTGCATCTGTTTTGGCACTTACTGATTTCATCTCAAGTCTAAAAAGACCTCTACTCTTCAATTAGGTCTACAAAAAAATAAATAGGCTAAATAAAAAAATAGCCCTAAATGTAGAAACTTACTTTCATTCACTTTCATTTCATAGCCTATATGTTATTGGTATCAGAGGTGTAGTGGTAAAAAAAGAGGTGGGTAAACTATAAATTCTGGTGGACCACGACGTGGTCACCAGGTAAGGTGGGCCACTGCCTACCGGTGTATGTGTATCTCCTGATAACATTGCTATATAGGGAGGGCTCGACATCAAGCCTTTTCATACGCTCAAGTAAATCTGCCATTCACTTGTCCGAGTAAAAAAGTTGCTTGTCCGGATTTTTTATTTTTATTTTGTGTCTGTAAATTTATTCTGAAACAATATTCTCATCAGTGTTCAATCAGCTTTGATATTTAAATCACCATATTAATAATATCTACACCTTTAAAGGGCATCCCCTCCCCCAATATAATTAAATGTATGCTTCATCTTTCATCTTTACATTCCTAAATTTGATCAATAAATTCTAATAAGACACTATAGTGCTGTTACCCTAGGGGCTGATCAAATTAAATCATTTACACTGAAAAATTACAATTGCATAAAATAATGTTATGAAATTGATTTAAATTTAGGTATAAGAAAAGTTGGAAAGAATGATACTACTTTTAAACATTTAACACTAAACCACCAGTAGGTGGCGGCAGGCGACCGTCTTAATGAGTGAGTCATTGATTCATTCATTCAAATGATTCGATTCAAACGGCTGAATCATTCAGTAATGAAAACAAGTTGAGTGAGTGTTCCTGTGAGAAGCGCCGTGGTTCTGCTGTGTTTTTTGGAACTATTTTCGCTGCTGAAACAGAACAAAAACAGCCAATATTGCATCTAAAATGTAAGTGATTTAATTTTAACTGTTTATTGAACTGTTGTAGGAAATCAATGTCACATTTTCAATCGTGATGGTGTTCAGGAAAAATAAATGAGGTTGCTTAACATATGTTAAACATATAAAAACTCCACATTTAGATTTTATAGGCAGTGTGTTGTTAACTGAGTGTGTGTGAGATTGTAGATCCTGCGCTCGTGTAGATTTCTGCTCGAGAGGCTGCGCGAGCGTCAAGTGCTAATGTCAGTAAATTGTCAACAACACTGACTGTGATGCGGCGCAATATGAAAGAGTTCGTCTTAGGTTCAACAACCTATGAAACTAATAATGAACATATGAAACTAAAACGACATAAGCTTAATTTAAAATGTCTTAGGAACTACAGGACATTTAGAGGTGGATAAACGCAATTGATAGTTGAATAAACGCACTTTGGAGGTGGGTCAACGCTATTTCCGAATATGGAAGGTGCGTAAACGGCGTTTACGTGCGTTTAGCCTCCACTACATCCACTGGTATATCTCATTTGAAAATGAGTGCCATGTGCCATTAGTGTCCATGTATACATTTTCTGTATTTTAAACTTTTCGATGTGTCGAATTATTGTTTTCTCAGGAGGTGTGTCTCAGACACGTCTTGGAGCATGTTGCTTTACGCGCAAACTTCGCCAATAGTCAACACCTAGCTTGCCATTTTTCACACTTTAGGCCTAACCCAGCACGTGGTGGCGTGTTAAAGATCTACCTCACTCTTATGAAACGTGTCTCTAAATCTGATCAAAAATGCATGCTCTAATCAAACAAACAAGTTGAAGGCCTGTATGTGGTTCATTTTTGCGCCATATATGGTGGAAGGGTCTCGCTGTTGACATATTGTCAGCTGTTGCCAAATTACGCAGGAGGGCGAGGTGCTAACATTATGCTACTGTCACAGGTTACCTCACTCATTGGAACGAACAACCAACGTTTACTGCAACTCCAACCCACTTCGCTAGTTCAATATGTGGTCTTTCTGGCAATTTGTCAAAACTGTAAATATAGCCGAAAAGCCGAGACGCGTGCCATGACCTGGTTATAAAAACAAAGAAAGCACGCGCATCCAGGTGAAGTGAAAAACTACAACAGTTCAAGTGAAAATCAGTGTATAGCTCCTTTCAATCGTCTATAATTATCACACATAAATCAGATTAGCCTACTGTTTTGTATTTTCACATTTTGGAGGCATGTGTAGGCCTATACGCATTTAAAAAATCTCAAATTTCCTATATCAGAATTCCAACGTCAAAACCGTTCAACTTTTGCATAATTTGCCCCACCCAGTCCAGAAAAGTCTACTTCAAAAAGGATACAATACCTCAAAGCCTGCCTGTTTAATTAGCTTTGCATATTTGCTTCAATAAATACCTTAATCCCTTTAGAAGCTTTTCGCCAGATTTTACGATTTGGACTTAATGCGGGTGTGTTGGCAACCTGCGTTTAAAGCATACAGGTCCCTTACAAGTAGCGCCGTTCTTTCAATGCCTTTTATTCATGTGAGTTAATCCCCGGCGGGTGGGAAATGAAGAGGGACAGGTCCCCCTCTACGGGATATTAATTGAGGTAAGCATCCACAATGCGGACGTCTGTGCTTCAGCGCTTCTCCATTGCGCGTCTGATGGCCTGTTGCGCAGGGGCGGATACACACCCTGTTGACCGAGCGCTTCAATGACATTACCCTGAGCAACATCTGGCCGTATGCACCACTCGCCTGCCCCTTTAATTAGAAAACGAGTCGCCTCACTGCTCAACAACTCTCAAGGCATTGCTAGATGGTGATGCGCAGGCCAATGTGAAGTATTACCTGACCAAGGTCTTGTGCTTTTAGGAATGTGGAAGTTTCATGCCATATCCTCCTGAGGCCCAGGAATAGACTTCTGTCCACTGTTGTGGACATTATATTTAGTGAATTTCTATGACACCACACCTCACAGTTTTAAGATGTCCTGTAAAGAGTCCAGGGCTCTTCGAGAGAAACCACATTTTTGGAGGTTTCACCATGACAACATCACTTTGGTCTTTAAAATTACAGACATTAATTTAGTGATTAAATTTAGCACTCTTATGTAAATATTATATTTTGTAATTATCATTTAAATGTATTTTCTTTCAAACTTTACATTTAAAATGTTATAGGGTTTCTAATCAAAATATGACTTTCTTTTACAAAACAGGGCATTGATTTTATACATGTGACAGTTGTGGTAAAGCATGTTTATCACAGCAAGTGAAAGAAATTATACATCAATATTCCTATGAAATATTTAATATTATTATGAGAATGTTCCAACTATTACTTGAAGAACACGTATATGCAAATTAGATACCATTTATGTCCATTTGAGACATATTGCATAAGTAAAATGGTATATCCATATTCATTCCGTTATATCTTTCATAGTTGACAGTCATCTTTATACAAAGTTTGATTAAAAAAATCCTCAAATATTAAAATTGATTGGTGAATAGAAAAACTTTTTTTTTTTTGTTTTTTTGCAGATACATGTCATTTCATGTGTTTTTATTTTTAGACCCGGTGTGCACTACAGAGGACATAGCATATATATAATATATAATATTTTTTATGTATATATATTTTCTTATGCTCTAAACAATGTAGCACGATGACATGAAAACTTATAGGGTCTCAGGAGGATATGACATGTTTTACTTTCTATATAGGCTATACCTTTATAAATAGTTTTAGTCAAATAGCATATGACCAAAAGAAAACCTTGCCGCCATTCAGGCCTACCCATAATAATTAATAATAATTATTATTTTCGTACTTTTTAATGTTTTTACCTCTTTAAAATGAATCACTTATTGTATTTCACATTAAAAAAAACCTTTAAAAAATGTGTTGAACCACCTGTATTTGTGTTTAATGTATAAAATGTCATAAAGATCATGTTTTTTAGTAGTTTAAAAAATACAAAAAGTCTAATTTTTACTTTATCATAAGTTTGTAGTGCTGTCTTTAGTTTGTGCACTCTGGTTTTCATGTTAACAGTTCACGTTCTTGAATAAAGTCTGAATTAAAAGCTTACTCAAATTATTTCTTCTATTCAGTTCAGCCCTGTATCACCCTAACTTTTAAAACTGTCAATGGACAGCAGACTGATAAAACCTCAAATCAGCATAGCAAATTATGTTTGTAATATAAACAATGATGAAAAAAAAAGAAGAAAAAGAGTCTGAACATAGATAAACAAAATTTATTGATAGCCTAATAGCATCAAACAAAACAAAAACCTACAGAATTATGTTAATAGACATGTGAACAAGCATGGGTTATTAGTAGATGCATTCAGTCTCTGAGTTTCACTGGATAAGACCAGTGTAACAACCGAGTAATACCATTTAGGCCTTCCCAACAGCTTGACCCTGAGCCCGCTGGTACTCCTGCTGTAAGCTGGACAGAACTTCCCGATGCTGATCCGACTTCTTCTCCATCTCCTTCAGTAAAGTTTCATAGCGCTGACTGAGATGAAGAGGAGATCAGTTAGTGATTGACTTATGTGAACTACTCACTCATTTACAACAGAATCAAATGCAGTAGGAGTATGATCCCTATTCATACATACATTTCACCATTGATGTATTCCAATCTCTTGCCCACTGTTGCTTTGGCTTCATCTAGATCTTGTTTGACCAGAACTGGTCCAATTAGTTTGTAAATTGTATTTTGGCAATCCAACAAGGCAAGCTCCTACAGAGGGATGACATATGTGGTAAACCATGGCAGACATACATAAATGAACATGTAAATGTAGAAGATATTTATAATATAAATGTATTACCTCCTTAACGATATTATTTTCAGTCAACTGTGCCTCCAGTTTCTGTCGTGCTGACATACTTTTACTGACTTCTGCGAAAATAAAGTTAATAGTATCTTATTAACAATAAAGAAATGAGGAAGGACATTTTTGTGTGTGAAAAAATAACAAAGCATTTAACATCTAACATTTAAACACACACATTAAATGAAAAACGCTTCTTTATTGAGTAAGCAGATCACTATGACAGCTCTTAACAGGTGCTGAATAACTAATTCAAGTCCAATTTGAGAAACTGACAGTGACATACAGACACTTTCTCAGTGCGTTTTAAAATACATATTAACTAAATACAACTTTATGAAAATAGGCGTTAACGTTACATTGCACATGCAGAGAGTGTTGGAAGGATTGCTAACATGGATAGCTAGCGTTGTGATCTATACGTTACCTTTTTGCAGTAGTTGATATTTCTCCAACTCAGACTGTAATTTTTTCTGAATCACTTCAGCCATCACACCAGTTATTCTGATTTCCGATTACTTTTTATCTGGATAAATAACAACAAAAATATATATCTTACAACAAAAGCAGTCAGCAGCACACGGATCATGCAGTCTGTCTGGGGCGCAGAGGAAATGACGCACTGTTCTTTATGTTTTGACAGTGTCACTTCGCCATCTAGTGTTTCGGTTTTTCATTTTCGGTTAGGATTTTTGGTTCTCCTTCAAATAAACGTTTTGAAATGGCCATTAATCATGAAATTATATTTTTCCTCATTTTCTTACCAATATGATAAAATATTTTATGTGTTGGTTAATATAAATAATTTTCATAATAAAAACTAGATTCCACCAATGTTTATAGTCGTAGTTCCCCTCCTGTCCATTTGGGGCAGTCTATCTGCTTCATCGAAGCCACCAGAAGTGACAGTAAAGCCAATATGGCAGCGCGCATGGTTCAAATACAAATTTGAAGGACTTTTTCGCCAATATTTCGACGTGAACACATATATCCCACTGGCTGGTAATGTAAATTTCATTATTCCTTGTATCACAATCAAATGTATCGTTTGTTTTAAATATGTACCTGAAGCTGCTTACTAACCATCGATTAATGTGTTATATGCATGCAATAATGTATGTTGTTATTATTATAACTACATTTTCTATAAAAACTTACATTCTTTAACAACTGTAAACGACGTAAAGTACTACTTAATGCTTTGAGTTTTACTGTTTCATAATGTCAGTCACTTGTTCGAAATTGGGTTTCCCACAATAACGTCATCACTGATATCTTCACTTATATTTATGTTTGCATGTACTAAATATGTCAGTATAAATGTGTGTATTATGTGATGATACATACTTTTTCGAATTAACTTGAAATCAAGTCACTCTAAACTTTCATTTAGAAACTCTCTCTTTTTGTCCTTTCAGACTTGAAGTAATTTTTGGTCACTGATGTTACTGGTGGCGGAATTAAAGGGATAATTCCCCCCAAAATTTATTTATTCGCCTTCAAATTGTTCCAAATCTGTATGAGTTTCTAAGATATAAGATATTTGGAAGAATATTGGTAACTGGGTACGGCACCTATTGACTTCCATAGTATTTATTTTTTTTCCCTGCTATGGAGTCAATGGCTACAACTGTCAACTTTCATTTTTTGGTGAACTATCCCTTTAAGTATATCATTTTTATTATATTAACTGGAATAAATCCACTAACCAGTAACACCAGAGGTAGCAGCATATGGATCATGCTGTCAACTCAAACCTTTGATTTTGGTAATCGTTTTCCTATAGACAAACATAGTGATGTAAGCCAAAATATTAAATGTTGCAGGTGTGTATTTGCTGAGTAATCCACTATTTTGTAGAGAGGGGGTCAAAATGACAATTTTCACCTGAGATAGTGGGGTTAAAATGACTTTAGAAAGATGGCAGCATCATTATTTTATTTTTGCACAGAAGTTGGTACATATTAGTTAAATCGGTTAACTTTAGCAATCTGAGTAAGTGTGGTTGTTCTGTAGGCGAACGTCAGTGATATAATGATATAACACACCTGTCTGAGTGCCATAAATATTATTTTTCTAAAGTTTTCATGCCTGTAACTCTAAAAGTATTATCTTATACCTTTCTAGATTCTCATTCTTAATAGACTTTTCTTCAGCTTCAGAAGCTGTTAGAATGGACAAAAATGCCATCTTCCAAATATCCCTAAAACTTATTCAAATGTAGATTCTTGTAAATAAACTTTTGAGAGCAGGTTAATCAACCATTTTTAGTACATTTTTCTCAGTTATGTTTTATGCAATTCTTTTGATAATGTTTAAACAAGAAATGTATCTCGTTTCCCTCTATTTAATCTTCAGTCATTCCACTTTAAATGCAATAAGTATCAGCTGTGTGTGCACAGTGAACCACATTTGTTTTTCATTCAATGAGCTATAGGGCCTTGAAAAAGAAGATTTAAAAAAAAAGTTCTTAAAGAATCTAAAATGTTATAGGTGTTCTATGCAATTGTATGTTGATTGTAAAACTGTGAAAATATATTTCTAGTTTGAACGTTAGTTGTTCTTCGGATATTTCTCTTTAAAAGAAGAAAAATATCAGCTGTATGCATTGCAAAGTGACCCACATTTGGTTTTTAACCACTGAAAATGTGTAGAATTTACTCATGGAGCCACATTAAGATCTCTATATATGTGGGATTGAACCATTGAGGGCTTTTAAAATGAAAAACAGAAAGGAAAGTTTTTTTTTTTAACTGTCACCTTTGGCATATAATGAAACAAACATTGCTGAAGTTAACCGATTTAACTAATAGACCTACCAATCTCTGTGCATAAATAAAATGATGCTGCCATCAAGTCATTTTTACCCCACTGTAATTTGTTTCCAAATCTCAGGTGAAATTTTTCATTTTGACCCTCCTCTACAAAATAGTGGATTACGCAGTAAAAATATACACCTTGGCTTTCTCAAATATGTTTGTCTTTCTACAGAAAAAAATATTAACCAATTTAAAAATTTGAGCCGGGGAAGTTTTCAAAATTTGGTTGATTTGACATAGAATTACCCATGTTTTACTCAGTTTCACTGTGTTTTTTTATAATTTAGTGTTTATCATAGTGTACTTCTGTGTCATAGTAATGTAATGTTAATCAAGAATACATAAATCTGAGAAGTCAGATTGACAGATTTTAATAATAGTCACCATTAAATGCAAGTTGCGAAAGTCTTCTTTCTTATTGTAGCAGTTTTAAAAAAAGAAAGGGCAGGTATTGATCTTGTCCATTAGGAATTGATTGGATTGTTGTTTTGCTATTGCTGTGATGTCATAATGAGTGTACCACCTTCACACCAGTAAACACATCAGAGAAAAGATGTCGGTTAAAAATTTAGGGCTGTCAAACGATTAATCGCATCCAAAATAAAAGTTTGTGTTTACATAATATATGTGGGTGCACTGTGTATAATTATTTTATTTATATAAATACACACACATGCATGTATATTTAAGAAAAAAAATATTTATACATATATATATATGTACACACTACCGGTCAAAAGTTTAGTGTCAGTAAGCTTTTTTATGTTTTTAAAAGAAGTCTCTTCTGCTCACTAAGGCTGCAATTTTTTTGATAAAAAATACACAAAAACACAGTAATATTGTGAAATATTATGACAATTTAAAATGACAATTCAATTTTTTAATGTTAATATATATTAAAATGTAATTTATTCCTCTGAAAAAAAAGCTGAATTTTCAGCATCATTACTCCAGTCTTCAGTGTCACATGATCCTTCACAAATCATTATTATCCATGTTAAAAACAGTTTTTTACATTTTTATTTCAGGATTCTTTGATGAACAGAAAGTTCAAAAGAACAGCTTTTATCTGAAAGGGAAAGCTTTTGTTACATTAAACACTACCCTTTAAAAAGTTTGGGGTCAGTAAGAATTTGTATTTTATTTTGGGGGGAAATAAATAAGAAATCAATACTTCTATTCATCAAGGATGAGTTACATTGATCAAAAGTTACAGTAAAGACATTTATAATGTTAGAAAAGATTCTAATTAAATAAATGTTGTTCTTTGAACTTTCTATTCATCAAAGAATCCTGAAATAAAAATGTAAAAAAAAAAACTGTTTTCAACATGGATAATAATCATACATGTTTTTGGAGCATAAAATCATCATATTAGAGTGATTTGTGAAGGATCATGTGACACTGAAGACTGGAGTAATGATGCTGAAAATTCAGCTTTTTTCAGAGGAATAAATTACATTTTAATATATATTAACATAAAAAGTCATTTTAAATTGTCATAATATAATCACAATATTACTGTGTTTTTTGTGTTTTTTCTATCAAAAAATTGCAGCCTTGGTGAGCAGAAGAGACTTCTTTTAAAAACATAAAAAATCTTACCGACCCTAAACTTTTGACCAATTGTGTGTGTGTGTGTGTGTGTGTGTGTGTGTGTGTGTGTGTGTATATATATATATATATATATATATATATATATATATATATACATATACACATGTATACATATAAATATATATATACACAGTGCACCCACATATATTATTTAAACACAAACTTTTATTTGGGATGCGATTTAATCGTTTAACAACCCTATAAAGATTACAAGGACATGTAAATAAAATGTGCATGTATAAATCATTTAATACATACTGGAATAATATTCCATAAAATAATAAGAATGGTTCATGGTTTAGAGCCGGTTGTCGTAAAAGACTAGATTTTGACACAGTATAGCAAACCTGTTTTGTGAAAGAGCCTGACAAAGTGCTCAGTGCTGTAAAGTGCCTTAAAGATATCAAAAAAATGAATTGCTTTGTTCTGATGGTCAGAGAGAAAATGGAATATGATCATTCAAAACTAAAATTGAACTATTTTTAGAACACTCACATTCTACAGTTTTCCTCTGGGTAAAAAAAAGGAAACATTGTGGCCTAAATTTTAATCATGAGTCATAACATTCCCACATGTTGATCATTTTGTTTTTTAAATTTGTTGATTGAAGCAAGTGCTGATGAGTGTGATAATGGCATTATATTTGACACGGTGATACTTCACTGTCATTTGTGTGTTCCCACTTTTTTCTAGTTTGCTGTTGTAAATTAGGTGGCAGTTTAGCTCTTTGCTGAGGTTATCACAAATTGCGCTCTGCGGTGTTGTCAAAAATCAATATGCACCTGGAGGGTATCAGAGGAATTGAGTAGAATTCTGAAACACGAGTCTGCTCACTGAATTGTGACGTCTGTTGCACCATTGTTTGTTATTGAGAAGAGAATAACAGCATCTCAGTGTTGTATCTTGTTCTCAAATCATTTTATTGCTTACAGTGTGCAGAGCACGTTTTCATTCACTGTTGCAACCTTTTTACGAAAGCCAGTTTTCCCATATCTTCCCATTTTTGTGCAAAGCGCAAGTTGGTCGAAGAAACTCTCACCTTTTATCACTTTTACCAGTCATTTCTGTTATGCATTAAAGGCTTAATTCAACCAAAAATGAACATTATGTAATTAACGCTCTGGGGTTGTTCGGCCCAAATGGACCCGAATAATTTAAATACATTTTTTTTAAAAATCACAGCTTCCTCGGAATGGTCCAAAATTTGGTGACTTTGTTGGTATTTGGTATTTGAACACTCAAAAAAATTGGGGACAGGATGTGAATAGTCTAAGTGGTTGTAAAAAAAAATAGTCACACTTGGGGTGTTCGGGTCCAAATGGACCCACATGGAAAATGAATGGGAAATTGGCAAAAATGTGAAAATACTGAGTTTTATTGTGCGTACAATCTACAAATCAGCCACGATCTTGAAAAAAGCACACAGCAGTGAAGGGGTGAATCTATAAAACATCAAGAGTGCAAAACAGACACATCCAGACACACACACACACAAACACACTTTTATACACAAACACACCAAAAAATTCAGATTATACATGTGTTTTGCATTTTTAAAAGGCTCAGTTTGTCCACCAGATGGCATCCATCTCATTTCAAAAATTGCTTTTATGAGGCCTAGGCTTGACTCTAAAATGAAATACAGCTTTAATTTTTTTTTTAATTGTTTTTTCAAATATTTTTTCTATTATGTTCAATGGGGGGGGGGGATTTGTCATAATTATTGCATTAATAGTAATTCTAAAAAATTATTTTTGACATTTTCTCAAAACACCAAAAAGGAAAAGAAAATAATATTATAAAAAACAAGTAAAAAAATATATATATATGATTTTTTTTTTTTAAATATGATTCCCGGCCTTTGGGTCGATTTGGACCCGAACACCCCGAATGTGACTCTGAAACGAACAACCCCAGAGGGTTAATGACTCGCCCTCAGGTCGTTCCAAGCCCGTAAGACCTCCATTTAGTCCGAGAGCTTTCTGTCCTACTTGTCCAGAAAGGATATAAAGACATCATCAATGTAGTCCATGTGACATCAGTGGGTTAGTTAGAATGTTTTGAACAATCAAAAATACATTTTGGTCCAAAAATAACAAAAACTACGACTTTATTAAACATTGTATTGTCTTCAGTATACCGTACGTATTCAATGGAGGGATAGAAAGCTCTCGGACTAAATCTAAAATATCTGAAACTGTGTTCGGAAGATGAAGGTCTTATCCTTGGGACAACATGAAGTTGAGTCAGTAATGACATTTTGGGTGAAGTAACCCTTTAATGTTTTATACTTTCCTCCTCATTTATTTTCCAGCTTTTGTCTACTTTGCGAAAACAAACGACAATTGCTTGTTCAGCAGTTTTCTAAATGGCTATTCTTGCCTCAACAAACATGTTTTCCCATGTCTGCAAGTTCAATTTGTCTCAAACCAAAAACAGATATATCAAGAGAGAGTTAGAATCTAAATGAACTGGCTGGCTTTCAAAAGTCGAGCTGTAAATCTATATATGTAAATGTGAAACTGCAGAGGGAATGATTTTGAGGTTCTTAAATCATTTCATAAAGAGAGTCCTGTCTCTCTTTAAATCAGGAATGATGTAGTCCTGCTAATGCCATTGACTCCCTTGAGTGTTTCATTTTCCATAAACTGGGTTTTATCCCTTTGATCTGAAGTGTAAAGTTTAAACAGAACAACAGTAGGTATGAGGTTTTTCTCTTATAGCTTTCTCTAAATTTGCATTAAGATATTAATTCTCTTCACTGAGTCTAGGGATTTTTTTTGTTGTTGTTGTTTTTGGCTAATGGACAAAATGCTCCAAAAAATAAATAAACAAACCTGGGCCACATTCATCTATTGCTAATGGTATATTGCCCTATTTTCCAGTGCAATTTAAAATCCCAGAAGTTGGCATTATTTTTTAATATTGTTGTTGCAGCAAAATACTTTAGTGTAAAACACTGTAACTATTCATTTGCAGGCGCCAATTGTTTGTACACCTACTTCATTATTCTCTGTTAAAACAAAAACTATAGATAGCTACAGATTGAGTAGGACAGTAAACAAACAAATGTAAATTTACTAGGCAAATTAAATTTAATTTCGGGAAATTAAATTAGCCTAAAATCTTAAATCATTTAATCATAAAAGGCAAACAAAGCTTTATTTTCACGGATGAAGAAATAGCAGCTGAGTCAGTACATTTTCATGACTCCAAGTGTATAAATAAAGAGAACAATCCCCACTGCATGTGGGTGCATATATATAACAAGTATTTGATACTGCCGATTTGCAATCAAAGGTCTCTGTACCAAATTTTAAGGTCTGCTTTTCTGATGTATCAAATATGTCATGCAATAAAATGCAAATTAATTACTTAAAAATCTTACAATGTGATTTTCTGGATTTTTATTTTAGATTCTGTCACTCACACAGTACCTATACACACACATGAAAATATGTTATTAAAATATCAGCTGCATGAAAATAGGGAATTAATATTTATTTTTAATCAACAAAATTTTAAATGTTTTTTTTTTTGCATGCAAAGAATTCATATGTTTATTCAAGAAGGGTGCATTAAATTAATCAAAAGTGACAGTAAAGACCTATGTTACAGAAACTTTCTATTTCAAATAAATGCTGTTTTTTTTTGTTTGTTTGTTTACTTTCTATTCAGCAAAGGATAGGAAAAAGTAAATTTTTTGCAAAAATATTTAGCAGCAAAACTGTTTTCAACATAGGTATAACAATAAGAAATGTTTCTTAAAGGGATTGTTAATTTTTGGTATATGTTTTAGCTTACCTCAAGGGCATCCAAGATGTAGGTGTCTTTGTTTCCGCAGTAGTTTCAATTATTATATTTTTAGGTCAAACCGTTGTTGTCTGTCAGTCATATAATGGAGGTTTAGGGGGTCCACCTCAAAGAGCATGCACAGAGAAGTCCAAATGAAACGTGATTTAATGACTCATAAATATAAGTACACATTGACGCCCTAAGACACGAAACGAGCAGTTTGTGTGAGAAAACGAACAGTATTTATATTATTTTACCTCTTGTAACCACAGCCATGTCCAACTGATCTGAGAGTGCGGACGCTTTGGTCTGCGCAAGCGCCGGAAATCAACACAATTTTAAATGTTTTTTTTCTTGCAAGGAATTAATATTTTTATTCAAGAAGGATGCATTAAATTAATCAAAAGTGACAGTGATCTCTTTTAGCACTAAATCAGCATGTGATTTGGATCATGTGACACTGAAGACTGGAGTAGGCCTAATGATGCTAAAAATTCAGCTTTGTCATAAAGGGAATAAATTACCTTTTAATATACACAATAGAAAACCAACTGCTGGTTTAGGCTAAATTATAATAACTTTTCACAATATTACTGTTTTTACTGTAATTTTGGTGAAATAAATGCAACCTCGGTGAGCATTAGAGACTTCTTTAAAAAAAAAGTAAATCTTACCAACCCAAAGGTTTTCTGGTTTCTTATTTTCTTAATAGTAGTGATTCAAACAAAACATGTTTTTCCCCTGAAAATATCAAATGTTATTCTCAAGCCATTTAATCTAATTTAGAAAGCTGATGAGTGCTTCAAAGCAGTAAACACAGGAAACACAGTGAAGTTTGACAGACAATGCCTGCAGTCCATACTTTTTTCTTTTCTTTCATGTTTTTTATATCCCCATCACGTCAACAGTGCTTTAAAATGGAAAGGAAATTTCATGCATGTTTATTCAAAACAGTCAGACACTCTGTTATTTTCAGCACCAAGTAAAAACACACCACCCTAAACCTCCCCCATCCCCCAAAAATGTAAATTGGTGCCAAACACAATGTTCCAAATAAATTGCTTCAATTCAACTCAGAATTGTTGATTGTCCTCTTTTGCTTTTGAATATGTTAAGATGCTTGGACCTCCTGCCAAAAAGTATGGGTTTACCAGCAGCCCAACCGTCCCTGTCTGCCTCCTAAATTTATTCAACATGCTTTTTAAAACCAGCAAAAACAGAGAACAGCAGGAAAAACAGCAAAATTAAGGGTAATATGTGATTGGCATTTTAAAGCTACACTGTGTAACTCTTTTAGTTTATTCTTAGCTAAAAACACTTAGTTCTTTCAAAATATATGTGCTCATTAATGTATATTTACTCGTTCAAGTAATAAAGTATTCTCGTGAGTGTATAATATGCCATTGAAAATACATACGGGTAAGGGGTTCTAATGTCGGTCGCCATGTTGCCCCTCCATCTTGAAAGTACATTAGCCAAAGAGGACATACCCGTTAATTCAAGCTTCGCCTTTCGCATTTACGTTTGAGTTAACACTCATGGACGAGGTTGAACTGGAAGCCAATGTTAATCTTGGACTACATTGGCCACCGTAGGAGTTAAAACGAAATCGGAATTGAGAGGAACAGAAACTAATAGGGATGCACGATATATCGGCCACATTATCGATCTCGGCCGATATATGATCATTTTTAATGTTATCGTTCTCGGCCCAACAAGAACATTTAGCCGATATCTAAAAGCCGATAAATAATGTATTATTTCCTTCAGCTGAGGCACTTTAGATGTGCACTGTTCAACATGATGCTTTTAAATTGCTTGAAATACGATTGAAATCACTTTAAAAAAGGAAAATCCAGTTAAAGTGCAAAATGTGCAGCGCAAGTCTGTCATATTGGCTACACAACATTAAAATAAGAACATCATAATTGTGTTTGTATCTTGGCTTTTAATGAGGAAAATCAAAAAAATTGTCTAAAAAATTTGGATTTATATTTATCGGCCAAAATATCGGTTATCGGCTTTCAAATATAAAGAGTTATTGAGTATTCAGACCAAAATTGTCATATCGGTGCATCCCTAGAAACTAATATTCACTGTATTGTCATATCTTTTCACCGCTAGATGGGGTAAAAATTACACAGTGTTGCTTTAAAGAAAACACAAAGCAATTTTTATTGCAATGTATTCCCACAACTGGTGATTGCTGAGCCTATATCTGCTGCTTCTGCTCTCCTTAGCCATGTGTATTCTGAGATCCAAGACGTTTCAGTGCTTGTGAAATTCTGTCTTGTCTCCTTGTGCGCACAGTTGCGAGGATTAACTTGGTATTAAAACCAATGGCGCGTTCCAATAGTGGCTAGCACTGTGTGTCATTTCACCTCTGTCCTCATCTCCCTTGCATTTACAAATATATTAATAGTGAGGTTAACCTGGGAACAGATCGCTGTGAATAAATTAGAGATCCAGTTTTCACCTTGGTTGAACAGTTACAAAATGGGTCAAGTTCTACCGTTATATTTGTATTTGGCTGTGCTTTGAGTCTGGCGAATAGCGTCAAACACGTAGTGGCTTTTATTCCATTTAGTTTATATCAGATTATAGGGCGTGGTTTTTATGAGTCATGCTTCCCCATGTGCATACATCTCAGGCCATTTCCACCACTCAACTAATTGATTGAATCATGTAATTGAATTTAGACTTGAATGGAAAAAACAGGTATTACCCTTTCGCCCTTTGCGTGAGACACTAAATCTGTGCGTTTTGGTGGCTGCCGTCCAATCTTCTCCATCGACCCTTTCTGATGTAGACCCATAGAGTGCTTGCTAACTGTAATGGATCAGCAGAGTGCAGGGAATTGTTGAAGGCAACCAAGCACAGAAGCTCCTCGAGTGCACACCGCACATGTGCTTTTATCCCTTATCTTTGAAGGTCCTGAGGTTTCATAGCACTTCGTCTCGCGAGTGTCTTCACGCACAGCATCTCGAGATAAGGCCACACTCCTGGGAGAGCTTTTATGGATCATAGAGCTTTTGTGTGACTCACTTTCCAACCTCTGGACATGTATTGATTTTTGTGTGTGTGTGTGTTTAATTTTTAATGAATAAAGAAGACCTCTATAATTACCTTTCCCAACAGGCAAAGGGGACGGACAGACGAAGTGGCAGACCAGACACATAGACAATATGTCTAAGATATCTAAAGCGGCCAAGGTAGTGAAAAAGTTGGATACTGGAGGCGTCATCAGAGCGATTGTACGGTCTGGACAGGCAGCTCCTGGGCCTCCCCTGGGCCCCATTCTGGGACAGGTAAGCTTTTAGACCTCTTGTTTTCAGCATCGGTTTCATTTTCTCTTCATTATTTTATTCTTTATTGTGTTTATGGTCTTTGTTATGACTGTAATGCAGTGATTCTCAACCCGGGGGTCAGACTCAGTATAGAGCACCTCGGCAAGGGGGCAAAACGAGCATTAAAATCAGAATAAATTAACAAATTTTTTTTTTTTTTAATTCACCCCTCAAAAACTGTTTTTTTTTCTTTGAGCATTAGCAACCATGGTTGTCACTGTCTGGAAAACCTGGACTATATGAAGCATTCCAGTAAATCTCTCCCCATCAAGAATTGCTCCCTCTCATAACTATCACAAAGTAATTCATATTTACCATAATAGCAAAACGAAAAAAAGCCACAACAAATGAAACTCTGTAACTGTGTGAATTAAGCGAACGTGTGCTACTGTTACACGATTGAACTATTGAAATGTCTTACCTGTCCAACGGAAAAAAGCCACCTCTGCGTCCGTTTTAAACCCCTTCAAATCACAGAGTTCAAAAGCCCTGCCGATGTTTATCCTTGTTTTTGCGTGGCCCGGTCCCAGTCTCTTTTTTTCTCTACCCACTCCAAAGTCCGAATTCTTTTGGGTTTTACAACTGGTGTATCTCCAGTTGTCACTGGTGATTGAAGTTTGAACCTTTCTGGATCCGCCATAAGTTTAATTATTTAAAGTGCTGTGAGAAAAGGCTATACATTTTCACCTCCAACATCCTCACACGCAATATAGCTTATACTAGTCGAGACTACTTCTTAATGTGTACAGATGTGATCCACCGAAAATCCACCAATACCATTGGAATTAAAATCATTATTACAAGCTAACAGTTTTATGTTAGATCTACACTTTTATGGCAAATTTATTTAAGCTTTGAAATTCATAAAAGTTGTTCATTGGTGAAGATTATCGTGAGGACCAAATCATGTACGAATCATAAACTATCGCAGGTTACAGAGGTTATTTTCTGCAATGATCCAAAAGCCAATGGAAAAATCTTATTGTGTTTTTGTTGAGGGAACAAAGGCGATGCCAACATCTGGGATGGCCTATAAAAAACACAGCTTCCACAGCTTTGGCCATTTCAAGTTCTGTCGTCTTCTGCAGAGTTGAATGTTCAGAATGAAAATCTGATTTTATATATTTTACTACATCTTTTTTTACCTCATGCAGATCTGATGTTTCTCTAAAGGTTTTGTGTTTTCTCCACCACATAGGGACTGTCATTTAGTCAAAAGTTCACACAGGCTTACCTCTGTTCTCATATGTAAAGCACATTCATAACTAACAAGCTAATTACTGCTGTAATGATGTCATTACAGTCCCTTGCCCATCATGATGATAATAAATGAGACATTGCAATGAGCCAGTGCAAGTCAACCTCCAGAGTGATCTTGCCTTCTGAAGAAAGCTGTTATGAACTAAATATGAGGTGTGATGAGCATCAGTCAAGCAAAGCAGCACCATATGTCCGTAAAACACGCACAGACGTGTGCATGTGTCTACACGTGCTCTTGTCAGCTCTGTTTGAGCTCTGCCATCTTTGGCTCGACTTTTATGTGTATTAAACTGTAAATAAATTTCAGCCAGCAGGCCTTCAGCTTACAGCTCTGGCCCTTTAATCTTCCCGCTTTCTCCCTTGTTCGTTTCTTTCTCTCGTCTGCCTAACCATCCCTGACAGGGTAAGCGCATAGAGGTAGGCTGCCTGTCGGCCGGGGGCAAATTTAAACAAACGAGAGAAATAAAAGAGAGTTCTGGAGGAGAGGGGGAAACTGACAGCTTCTGTGGAGGAGAGTAATTACAGTCCAGGGAGAAATTAACTCAGCCGGATGGAGGAGAGAAACAGGGACGGAATAAAAGAGGGGTATGCAAGACAATAGTTCAAGTTTTTACATCGAGATCAAGCATACCAACACTGTGAGAGAAATGGGTGAATTCGTGAAACACATTTCAGTCCATAATCAAAAGGAAATCTTTGTATTTATGTACCATGCAATATTTTGCATTAATACATTATTTTAATTACAATTAGAGGAATAGTTCACCAGAAAATGATTAACTCTTTATTCCTGTCCATCCATTTATCCAATTTACATTTCAAATAAATGCTGTTCTTTTGAACTTTGTTCATCAAAGAATCCTGAAAAATTATACACTCACCTAAACGATTATTAGGAACACCATACTAATACTGTGTTTGAGAACTTTCAGAACTGCCTTAATTCTACGTGGCATTGATTCAACAAGGTGCTGAAATCATTCTTTAGAAATGTTGGATCATATTGATAGGATATCATCTTGCAGTTGATTGAGATTTGAGGGATGCACATCCAGGGCACAAAGCTCCCCTTCAACCACATCCAAAAGATGCTCTATTGGGTTGAGATCTGGTGACTGTGGGGGCCATTTTAGTACAGTGAACTCATTGTCATGTTCAAGAAATCAATTTGAAATGATTCGAGCACTGTGACATGGTGCATTATCCTGCTGGACGTAGCAAGTAGAGGATGGGTACATGGTGGCCATGAAGGGATGGACATGGTCAGAAACAATGCTCAGGTAGTCCGTGGCATTTAAACGATGTCCAATTGGCACTAAGGGGCCTAAAGTGTGCCAAGAAACATCCCCACACCATTACACCACCACCACCAGCCTGCACAGTGGTAACAAGGCATGATGGATCCATGTTCTCATTCTGTTTACACCAAATTACTGAATGTCTGAATGTCTCAACAGAAATCCAGACTCAGATCAGGCAACATTTTTCCAGTCTTCAACTGTCCAATTTTGGTGAACTCAAATCATAGCCTCTTTTTCCTGTTTGTAGTGTAGATGAGTGGTACCCGGTGGGGTCTTCAGCTGTTGTAGCCCATTGCCTCAAGATTGTGCGTGTTGTGGCTTCACAAATGCTTTGCTGCATACCTCGGTTGTAACGAGTGGTTATTTCAGTCAAAGTTGCTCTTCTATCAGCTTGAATCAGTTGGCCCATTTTCCTCTGACCTCTAGCATCAACAAGGCATTTTTGCCCACAGGACTGCCATTTTTCCCTTTTCACACCATTCTTTGTAAACCCTAGAAATGGTTGTGATGCAAATTCAAGATGCAAAAAAAAAAAGTTATTTCATTAAGCAACTATGATTCTTTATGATTCTTATGATTCTTTTGATTTTGGGGTGAAATATGACGCCATTTTACTTGAATAATGCACGTTCATGTGTCTGAACTGCTAGTTCTGTTCTTTTCACTGATTTCTCTTCATAACTGGCAAGCTGAACAGTTACAGTGAACATAACATGGAGGTTGTGCATTTAAAATGAAGAGAGCGAGAGAGTGAGAGATGAAAGGCTGAGAAATGGCATTTCTGGTCTGGTTCATATGTCTGATATACCTCTGAAGCTAAATCAGCTTCAAGTTGAACTGCTCTCAGTAATTCAATTAATTTATAGCTAGGCTTATTTTTAGCATTTGTCATGCAAGTTTGTCCCTTTTTATGTTCTGTAAGTATTCCTTGAAAATCATTAATGCAGTGCAGTATAAGCTCTTAGCTCTTTGAAAAATTAGTCCCATTTCAATTAATATGAGTAATAACGGTGTATTGGAGAAAGGGTGGGGGATTGTAGTGGGCCTTAGAGGCTGCTGATGGAGAGCGAATAATGCCCAACCCCCCATCATCATAATCCACACCAGGATTTATTTTTTATCACCACATCTTCCCCTAACATCATACTCCTATGTACAGATATGTCATTGGTAACCACAATGGGAAAGATGCTTCAGTTCATGTGGTAACTATGATGGAGATTGGCGAGCTCACACTGTCCACCATTCTGTGTACACATGTCTGGTGCTGCACACAGATGGGTCTAAGTCTGAGACAACATTGAGAAACTGGGATTCAATAGTTTGGGGATTTGGAAAGATTGGTTATATTTAATTTTTTTTCTGGAGTAATGTGCTGCTTTTACACAAACTACTGGAGTTCATGCAGTCAATTTTGTTGAAGTTTTGACAATTTTGTTGTCTAAATTGAAGCATTTTTACTAGTAGTCTCAGACATTTGGACTCCACAATATGTCATTTTGTGGAAGGTTTTACTGTTTTAAGTGATTGACAGATACTTTTGTTATTGTGTTTTCTCAACCATGAAACGTCCATTTAGCTGATGGAGGAATGGATTAATTTGTTTGTGAAGACCAACCATAAAAATTGTGATTTAAATGAACTTCTGTCCCATATAACTTTTTAAATGTTGTCATTAAATTTGACAGGTCTCCACAAATTTACTGTGAGCTGCTTCTGTCTCGCATGTCAGACCAACATTGGTCTAGCTGCATCTGAATGGTAGAGGCGGGTGTATATGAAACATTTTTATTACAGAGTGGAATATTAACAGTGGTCATGCTTCACAGTACATGGTTTAATTCAAGTCCTTGATGAAAAATAAATAAGAGTAACAATATTAATTGTGGCTCTTTAAAGAAGGCACTTAATTAAAGCAGCTCCAGGCTCATTATCATTTTGTCTGGGAGCTCCACACCACAGGCTACTCGTGTTTGGCTTTACAAATCATCAGTTGTTCAAACTACAAAGTGTGCTAATACGATAACTTATCTCTGCTAATCTTGTGAAAAGCACAGAGACTCCAGGGATGGTTATGTGCCCATAAATTCCTGTTGCTGGCAGATTGAGGGCTTTTCCGCGGCCTCTAGAGCTCGTGGGAAATGTAGAGCCGGTCCCAGAGAGGTCTCGGTGGGGTCCAGGCTGACGTGAGGGAGCGAGTGGCTGTGTCCGTGAGTGCGTGAAAGGGAGTGGTAGCGCGTGGAGGACGGCACTGGAGATGTGCACTCTTGCTCCGTGGCTTGTTCCAAAATCGCACCTCGGAGTCTGGTTTCCAGGTCCTGAGGTGGCTCCTGTTCCCTGCATCCCTCTACTGCCCTTTCTGTACCTCTCCCAGGCGGAGCTCAGCTTTACTGCAAGAGCCAGCAGGTTTTTCCCCAAGAACACCGTGGACACCCGTGGGTCCCTGAACCACAGCATCCCCACCCCTCTGGGCACGAGCGTGAACACATTAATGGTCACCAGACTGAGCCACGGATAGATAGCCTCCTTTCGTGCCTCCTGCAGCCCAGGCAGCGCAGTGGCACCCAGTTCTGTGAGCGACACGCACGGCAGTAACAGCAACAGCACGTAACAGTAGAAGAACACTATACCCTCAACCCAAAGAGGAACCCCTACGCTGCCCTGCACCTCCCACAGCCCAGCTTGCAGATCCAACACATCAAGCAGTCGACCACCACCCACAGAAGCCGACTGCGCACCTCCTGCTTCCTGACGAAGGGGAGTCATGTAATCAGCTCCTGTCAGGATGAGGAAAAGCGAGGGTAGGCACACCGAAAGTAAAAGAGTCAGAGTCTTGCGGGCAAGAGGATCCGGGGGTCGTCTCTCCTGTCTGTAATTCTGACACACAAAGAAAAGCTTCAGTTGCAGCAGCGAGAGGAAAAGGAACCAGAGAGCATTGGCGAAGCCCCGACGGGGAGAGCGAGCCTCCGAAACCACACCGGCAGAAACAAAGCGGAGCGCCAGCAGGAAACACAGGTCACCGAGTGCGACGGCAACACAAGGCCACACTGCAGGACGGACTCCACTGCGAGGCCCCAGCATGCTCTGCTCCAGCAGGTAGAGGTCGACCACGGCCATCGTGCTCACTGTCACCAGAGTAAGACACGCACACCTGGGGCGAGGGCAACATGCTTGAAGTAGAAGGAGAAACAAGGACATAGTCAGACTCTGATGGCTCATTAAGGAAAGAGATGAGGATGGTTTTAGAGGTTATCCTATATTTCCTGATAAGGACATGAGCTGCATGATTATGTGCAATTACAAGACTGGAACATACAGAGAAATGTGCAATTTCTGAGTGAATTAGCTATAAATCTACAAAGTCTTTGATGTACATGTTCATAATACTTTAAGGCAGAACAGTCCATTTTTATGGACTGGGAAAATTGCATGATTTTCTACAATGTTCTCCTCATTGTTTGGCTGTGTTTAAATGGGGGAGTTTTCCACTTTATTGTTGAAGGTAGTTCTGAATGTCTGTACCGAAGGTCTTTATTGACAAATGTAGTTTGCAATCCTTGGAGATTTTACAATTCATGGCATTTCAAAGGCTTGTTTGGTTTACAAAGCTGGTGACATTGAAAGGATTAGTAAGATGAGGTTTGTGGCAGTGCTGAGTATAAGCTTTTGCTTGTTTGAGGCAGGGCTTGGGTGGCCAGGGTCTTTTTTCATTACTTCCAAAACAAGCACATCTTTCTGCTTTCAATCAAATGTGTTTTTCCAATTGATGCCTTGAATATAATATAATATGCCAAAATCTCTTTTTTTGTATCTTTCTAAATCTAATTTCTTCTTTAAGCCATTTCGACTTTGGAAGTTTCCCGGTTATTTGCATAGCATTCATGACAACTCTTGTTCGCTTATTAATGAATTATATTAAAGGGAACCAAGGCACACTTTCAAAGCCTCTTTTCCTCATGGCTAGCTTTCCATGCTGGTTTTGTCACATATTGCGGTATTTAATGGTCTTTGGTTTCAGTATGAAGCATGACATGATCAAGTCTGTTTCTCTGGCTCATTTTCTTTGGCCTTTAAAGTGCATTGGCCACCTGCTAAATGGCGACAATCAATCTTAATACTGTCTGAAAGGTGTTGTCATAACACTGCATACTGATGTTGATTTTATTCATGCTTCCTCAAGTCATATTTCAGCAACAGACAGTGTAAAACTGTGGTATTGATTAATATAAAGAAATGATTGTGGGCTTTGTGGTGAAATCGAATGCAGGTCTCCTCAGCCGAATGAACTTAATGTCCGATGCACTATAGCTACTAACCATTTGTGTCTGAAGTGAAATGTCAAAACCTCAGATAGATGATTACAAAGTCATTACTGTTGAGGACATACGCAGGGGTGTCAACAGGGTTATGGAATTACAGGCTTTCAACTTTTTGTTTTATTGGATTTTTCTTAAATGTTATAACTACATAAAATAAGTTTACACAAAAATGGTTTGGAATGGCACGAGGGAGAGTAAATAATGACAATTGTTTTGGGTGAACTATCCTATCACAACTCTTGCTACTTTTAAAGACCCATTAGGTATACATGTTGATACATGGGGAGAAAGTGTTAAATCGTGAGGTGAAATGGAAATTGAATGGGGTGAAAGAGGGACCGAGAGAGCAAGATAGTGATTCATTCCCTTGGATTTTTACAGACCTAATAAAGTGTTACGGCATGATGGTAATGGTTCATAAATAAGCTGAGGGAAATGAAGAAGGAAAGAGTGACAAGTATAACACAAAAAGCACAGACGACCTGCTCTGGGAGAAAGTAGATGTTGTGTTAATGAGAATGTGAATGGAAATATATTCACAGCTTGGGAACTGTAGAAATTAAACACATTAAGTGTGCAGGAAATGAAGGGAGTATGTTGGTAAATGACCTAGAATGATTAATCTTCTGTGAGCTCTATGGAATGAAAATGGAGTGTGCGTCACTAATATCTGATTTTGACTGCAGATCTTATTTTGTGTACCTCTTACTGATTTTCTGCTTTGGAATTCAATTGAATCAAATCTCAGGCTGAGTGTTGAATTTAGGAGAAGCCACATGCTCCTGAACAAAAATGCACAGGACACAGCTTTCCTTTTCAATCAGAAAAATGATAGAAAATAGTTATTTTAGGATGAAAAAGGAATTGAAACCCAGAAGGCATGCCTGCAGGTGCAGAGCTTATCTTTTGACTCCACTGTCAGCACATAATTCATTAGGTTATCAAGTCACTTGGATAATACTGTTTTGTTTTTGTTTTGTTTTTTTCAAGCATGAAGACTAGACTTTAGTACTGACAGCCAGTGCATCCTTCACTTTAAATAATTGCTTAAGACCACAGGTTACAGTGCCTAATGTTATGCAGTTTTGCTTTGTACAAATGTGTGCTTTGGTTCTGCGCTTTTATTTACTACAGTGCGATGTACAGACACTAAATTTTTGCTTTTTATAACGATTTTTTTTAAGCAATATTGGTCAGTAGGGATGCTCCGATCAGGATTTTTGCAGCCGATACCGAGTACCGATTTCTTGTCATGGTGATCGGCCAGAATCAACAATTCCGAATTCCGATGCTTAATTGACTTAATATAAGACAAATAAACAAAATGGAACAGTTTAATGCAGCTCATAAGGTTTATTTAAACATTGTCCAATACTGTGGAGGACAAAATAAACATTTAGTCTCCTAAAATGGAGAAGTCTGATGTAACTTAAACATCGTCCAATACAAGTCTGAGCAGGACAAAATAAATAAATAAAAAAAATCAAACAACATTTAAAACTCCTAAAAGAACAAATTGAAGTGGTTTGATACAACTCATTAGGTTTAATTAAACATTGTTCAATGTTAAAAATAATAAAATAAATAGAAACATTTAAACTCCAACATGGAGAAGTCTGATGTAACAAATAAGGTTTAATTAAACATTCTCCAATATAAGTATCACGTACGTCCTCAGGCGTTAACGTCATCAAATCGCGATCGGTTTGTAAGATCGGCCAAGTTAGTGAGTACCAATCGAGTCAAAAATTGCTATGATCAGCCAGATTCGATCTCTGGCCGATGCAATTGGAGCATCCCTATTGGTCAGTTGATATGTAATATGTATTATATTGTTTTAATATTATAATCAAATGGCCATGGAATTGTATAAAGCAGAAATAAAACAGAATAATTTCTATTTGTTATTTACATAAAAATAAAAAACAATCATCATTATTGCTGTTTTAAAGTGATGTCACCAAAAATAATATTTTTTAAAATAATTTAATTATTAGAATTATTTTTTATTCTATTATTATTTTGTATTTATTTGTTTTTTTTAGATGTTTCTCAATTCTTTTATGCTTAAGAAAGAGCAAAAAAATCACTGGAATGACACAGGCTGAATAAATGATGACGATTGTGAACTATGTCATCATGTGTTATAGAGAATAATAAGTGATGTAATTAAGTAGCCTAGCCTAATGTAATGTACGACAATGTGAGGAGAAATGTAAAAGCTTCTCATAATTAACACTCTAAAGTGATGGTCTTTATTAATGGTCTAGGTTAAATATAGTGTGATGAGTATTGTAAATGTTTAATTACTGTGTGCAAGTGCCCATAATCGCGTCTACCTCTCATTCTTGGAGATGCTCTCTGTTGGACTCGTGCCACATGGCCTCATTTACGAGTAAACGACTGAAAATGTTCGTCGGTAGTGCCATTGAATCATTCCCACACAGAGAATATCCTCACAGTGAGAGCATCAGTTCGCGAAATAAATGGCATCATCTGTCTTGATGCTTGTAATTGTCGAGCTGCTACTGCAGCAGCACACGTGTGATCAACAGACCTGTACCACTTCAATATATCACCATATCGCGACAGGTGTCATTGCATTAGGATACACTCTGAATTAGCAATTAATCTCACCATTGAGCTCAGTCAGCAGGGGAACGGTGACATCTAAAATATTTGAACTTTTTGGACTTGAAGGCTGCATGAATATTTGAATATCAAGTTGCAAGACAGCTCAACTTCATGTAAGCAGGAAGGAATGGATGAAGCAGAGAGTGTATTTACCCCACAGCATGAAGACTTCACAGAGCAGTCTCAATCTAATGACCAGCGAAAACCTGCAGGCATCAAGACGATGTTATCTGAAATCCAGTGTCCGAAATCGTGCCGTTTGTCCAGTAGCCTAATCACACTGTACTGCTTTCTCAACAAAACTAAACGTGGAAAATAATCCAGAGAAGTCAACCACGTCACGCTCAAAAGCTACATTGTCCATAGTATAAGCCCCGACGTGTAGTTTATTCGGGCGAAGTGATGAGGAAAGCAAGCCTTTCAGCCTCCCGACTTTCTTTGTCGCAAAACCCTTATATAATCGGCATGGGGTCTATTCCGTTATCACGACTCGAGCAGGCTCCTTCCCGGTCCATAAAGACTCTCAGCCTCGGCTGCGATGAAGCTTTTTGCGGGCTGAGCAGTAGAAGTCGGTCAGAAGTGCGTTACTAACTGCTGACTCTGTAACTGAAGTCGTTTTTCCGAGTACCTCGACGTCGTCTTCATACTTTACTAACGAAAGGGCGCGAAAGAACGCGTCGCGAGACAGTTTATGATTGCAGTGCGTCATTTGTAGGCAGCTTACGTGCACCAAGTTGCACCCCTCCCTCCGAGCTCTCTCCAACTCTAATGCTTACTTGCTTCTCTTTGAGCCTCTTGGATTTCACTTCGGATTATAGGCGGGGATATTTGAATGGCTTCGTGCATATTGCGAGTCACCATCCGGATGGGTCCGTGCTGCTAATTATACTGCTAGTGCAATCATTGCAATGATAATTACATTGTTCTAGCCTGGAGGAGAAAACAACACCCCCGTCCCTGCTGTTTGTTGGTGATGACGAATGATTGTGTGGTGTGAGATGAGATGAACTAGAAGGTGCTTTCAGATTGGTTATTTGACATTCATGCAATTACTTTATTTTATTATCTTTTAAATCTAGAATTACTAATTGCAAGGACAGTCCTCTGGGTTAAATGGCTGACTGAAGATGGGTTTTCATGGATTGCATAGATTGCAAATGAGCTGCAGTCTTTGCATTATATTAAAGGTGCACTTAGTATTTTTTTAGGGATGAATAAGCTAGGCTACTTTTATATCAGTGTAAAAGCTGATTTAATATATAAATAAAAGTTTATTTATGTTTGGGTCACAAAAGATACTCCCATGCTAGGTATCCTAGTTAGCATTGTCAACTTTAAAATCCCTTTAAAAAGTCCCTTTAAAATTAGCAAAATGTTGTACTGTTTCTGCCTGAGAAATTAATATTTCTCCCATAGGGAGTCAATGCTTATGTTTTAAGATTAAAAAAACAAAGTCAGTTTCCTGTGTGTCTTTATGGGTGCAATTAAGTCCACCCACGCCTAGAAATGTTAAACTTTTTTGTGACTTAAGGGGCCAATTTTGAGAGTATTTGTTCCCTGAGACACTGGTCGGTTTGGTCCTGATGAACAAGTTTTTCTAGATATCTGTCTGCCAATTCCAGTGAGCCAAACAATCACAATTCTTGACACATTGCAGCTAAACATGGCTTCCTCAATATAACATTTGTTAAAATTATTAATAAAATTATGAAAAAAATATGAAAAGCTTAAAAATGAAACAATCTGTGAACATAATGTTTGATATAACAGTGCTATCTGATTTTAAATGCACTGATTCCATTGGAAAAAAATACACATCATTGCTATTTTAATTATGTAGAATAAGGAGGAAACTTATTAATACGTTCTGAGGTATCTGCTCTTGCATGATCAGAGCACCATTATGACTTGAGATTGAGCTAAATCTCATTATCTGTTAAATTTCGTCCACAACTGCTCTGACAGGGCAAGTTTCCACTCTCTTTATCTGAATTGAAAGGTTGTATCTTTTCTTTCACAATGTGCACCTCATCTATCTATTCATGGTGAGGGGTCATCTTGGAGTTTTAATCAGCCAGATGGGAAAGAAAGGCATAGAAGCCAAAGTCATCTTTCTTGTCACAGTCCGCTATACGCACCACTGCTTTCCAGACATTTTCCATTCCTTGCCTTCAAGATTTTTTTCGCCTTTGTTAGCTCCACCCCTACTCCACTCTATCTCTCCATCTCTATTCACCTCCCTCTCTCGCTCGCTCACTCCTACAGTCCCTGTGGGGCTGAAGTGGTTGAAGGTCACTCTGATCTGGCTAGATTTCAGCACGGAGAGAGTGAGAGAGACGGAGAAAACAAGACAACAGAAGTCCAGCAGTGCACAGTCAACACTTTCGCCCCATAAAGTTGGTAAAGCTTCGAAAAAGGCCTTTTGGAAATGTTGCGGGCCTGATTGGTGCCCAGGTGTGCGCTGGCAGAAGCTTGTCCCAGACATTCCTCACTGCATCCATCTGCTACGCATTAGAGCACTTAGCTGACACCACACATGCTCCAGCCACAGCAAAACAATCCGTCTTACTGACTGGAAGATTCTCGCAATGAGTGCACAACCTAGTTCTGTTTTTGATCAATCCGCACCTTAACTTCCTGCTTTTATGTCTGGAACTTAAAATAGCTACAAATCATACTATTAAAACAAACCCTTGGCGAACTGATAATGACACTTGGTTAATTATCAGTCTGCCTTATTAACTAACTGGGATGTTGCAGAGCTCTGATAAGATAAGAGATCCTCTGATGCGATGTAATTCTCTGTAGAGTGGGTCTGAGGAATTGAGCTCTCCTTGAATAACATACGTTTAATGAAATCTTTTCACACTTGCTGATTTCCATCAGACTTTGGACATTACACAGATATGCTCCCTCAAAGCATTTATTGTCCTTTTTAACTTTTTCAATGCCTCATGCTGCGTCTCAGACCTTTAGCCTGCATGTTATTATCTGTAAATAAATGTGTTCTGCTTTAATTAACTGATTTCAAGTCAACAATCTGCCATATTCAAGGACGGAGCGGTTTAACAGCGAGGCTGCACACTCATTTAAAGGCACAACATGTTTTTTTGCTTCCAACTGAAGTATGTATAGCTATCAATATTGGCTTTAAAACTGCACCGTAAAAATTGACCCGAAAATAATGTGTCCCCAGTAGCACGTCTTGCCTGTAGCATTCGCTTTGAACACATTAATCATCGCTGCATATACTTAAAAAGAGAGTGATGTGTTTTTAAATGTGAGTGAAGTTACAGGGGAATTTGGGATGATAAAAGATAAAAGCCATTCTGACAAACTTTTATGTTCAGCGTTCCCAATGTCTGATGCAAACATTCGTGGGATCGCACGTCATGGCTCAAGCAAATGGCTAATAATTCTCTGTGCACCCACAACAATAGGACCCTTCCATGTACTAGGCCTTGTCCATTCCTCTTCTGAAGTCTCCAACTACCAGGACGGGCCAGAGCGGTTGGAGGGTATGAGGCTAATCAGCTGTATGACGCCCTTATGGTGGAGGAACGTAATAAAATGGGAAGAGTTTAGCGCATTAAATTAAGGAAGGGGAACTGGAGTAATTAATTAGAGTGTCTCACACTGCAGAGTTTAATTAACCCCTCGTCTACACCTCCCACCTCACCCCCATCCTTCAGGACGCTGGCTTGGGCAATGAATTGCCCGTCCTTGGGTGCCAGGGGCAATTTATCCTGCCTGCTGCCCTGCGAGGCCACGTGTCCTGTCATGCTTGTGTACACACACTGTTTTTTTGCACTTCTGTTTCACTCACTGTTACATATCAGTTCACACAAGGAAAGATCATGCAGTGCCTTGTCCTCTAAATCTTATACTGAGAGAGTCGTCTGAAAGAAACTGCTGTTACGGTACTCTTGCTCGCTTTAATTCTTCATCTCGCTCTTTCTCCATTTTACTCTTTATACCCTTTTGTTTTCTCTGTGATGTAGTCATAAACCAACAATAATTCATTCATCATTCTGTCATCTGCGCACTATCATGTTGTTCTGGTTCTGAACCTGTATGACTTCTTACATCGAACACAAAAGGAGAAATTATTAGGGTACAATTTTGTGACACAAAACTATCTGAAGACTGCATGAGAGAACGTAGAATATAACTCACAAATATATATGTTTATATAAGTTTAAAAGCTTAAATACAATAAAATATGGCCTGGCTTCACAGACAGGGCTATAAGATTAAGCCAGGATTGGAATGGCAGTGAGATATTTTGAGATGTCAGACCAAGTTGCGTTAAGTTTAAACAGCTCAAACATGCATTTTAGTCCAGGACTAGGATTAAGTCTTTTCTATGAAACTAAATAAATATTATTAACAACGTAAAAAACTTTAATGAAAATTAGAAATGTTTCTTTGGCAATAGGTGGTTTGCAGTCACGTGATTGTGTTTACGCGTGGAATGCAGATGGAGGGCAAGGAGTGGAAGAGCGCAAATGGACGAGATGGAGGAAAATCTGTACTGTACTACTTTAGACGCTATTACAAGAGAAATATATAAACAGAAAATCGAAAACATATGTTGGACGTGATCCTTAAGTTATGAAGAGGAACGATTTTCAACTGAATTGAGGGATTTGCCTGCCATCGAGGCTATAGATATCAGCAACTAACTCGTCTTACAGACATACTTTAGACTTTACAAAGTTCGGAAACTGGTACATTACACAAACAGCCACATAAATGTATTTAAACACATGAATAATGTAATTATAAAGCCACATAAATAATGTATTAACTCACATTTGACGAAGTGATCACTGCACACACACACACGGGCATTTCCCATTCGGCTCCTCCTGACCGCAGCACGTAGGTTTGCAAGGCATTTTTCCCAGTGTTTTTCTGTCAATTTCTTGTATTTCCCCCCTTATAGAACAACAACTTTTGGCACACGATAGAAACTCCTCGTGGTTTGATCAATTTGAGCAACCATAAACGACGCAAAACATAGGCATTTGAGTGTGTTACAGTGCTTCCTAAATATAGAAAATCACTTCCTGCCCTCCATCTGCATTTCGCGCCATGGCAACGCAAAATTTTATATATATATATATATATATATATATATATATCAATTTTATTATTATTGTATTATCTTATATATTATTTAATTCAGTAAACTGAAAATGTACAAATAAAATCTATTTCGAAATCTTAATACAAAGTATAATGGCAGTCAGTAAAAATAATACAAAAATAACACTGCTTTAATGATACTTTCATGGTGCTTTTGTGTGATTTTGAAGCTTGAAACCTTCAGCTCCTTTTAGTGCTATATGGAAAAAAACATGGAAAACTTATTATGTGTTTTATAGATTTCACCAAAGTCACACAATGACATTTAGAATGACATAAGGGTGAATAAAGATTAAATTATGGCACAATTAAACGTTAGTGCTCTATTAAGTGCCTCATTTTGTTATAATTTATTTTTTATATGTCAGTCCCCATCACTATAGGTCTTTTGTCCAACATCTTCTATCCTCTTAACTGACCCATTCAATGTTCTGTTCCTTATATGAAGTGTTAACAATTTTAATTTGCTTAATTCCTTATTCATGCATTTAATTACACAGGTTTTCACTTAGTTGGAAGTCACACTGTCCTCTAATGCCTTCTCCTCAGAGGCTTTGCAGTAAAGTGATTGAACCACTTGAACCCACCACTGCTTCTTTTCCTTTTGCTTTTTTGTAATGGAATGAGCTCACAGCCCTCACACATACATTCTTTATTCATGCCAGATCCCCTATGGCTTCTCCATACGTCAGAAGCCTTCCACCCGCTTTTGTCAAATGGATCTCCTGAATGTTCAGAATTGATCTTCATTATTGTTCTCATAGGGGACATGACTTGAACACAACACTGTTCTTCTGTGTCCTGCACTAGAAATATACACGCATGTGTGCAGTATTATTAGAAGCACTTAAAATATGTGGCCCTTTCAAGCTGTTACTTCAGCTATCTGAAACAACGGTTACTGTCCCGGTCTGTTCTCACTCTTTGTCATTCATCCATGTCTCCGGCCATCTCGTTAAAAAGAATTGCTGAAGCTGAAAGCTTAATAATGAACCAAATGCAAAGTGGGATAACAGATGAAAGAATGGAAAAAGGAGATGTTTCGTGAATCACAAATGCAGTTCGGATGCAGATACAATGCACAACATATATTAGATGGGGCTTGTAGTCTGGTTAAGTTACTTCAGTCTTTTAAGAGTTACTTTCTTACACAATTCAGGCAGGATTTGTCTTCCGTTTCGGGACCTCCACTGTGAATGGCTGCTTTATCCTAGAGCATATTGATATGATAAACACTTATATTCATCTGATATAAGATATAGTGCAGTGTCCAAGGTTGGTCACACGCTCTTCGATCCGTCGAAGGTGATGTACTGCCACGCCATTTTGTCTTCGCAGTCCTTATCAGACACTATTGAAAAAAGGGAGGTTTAATTGGACCAGCTTCAATTTTGGATGATTAGATTTTATGCTTTTGACAGAGCTAGACTGGCAATATTGGCCAGCACTTGAAAGGGAAATGTATCTGCCATTAAACACCAAAGCATCTTGGTCAGTCCGGAGCTTTATTCTGTAAAGATTGCCAGAGCAATCTTCATCTTAGAGCCTTGTCCTTTCAACCAACAACAGATTTCCATTTTTATAATGGCCTCTTATGATATTATAAAACGCTACGTAAAACCGCAGATCTGCTCTGGTTTCTTCCATTTGTATCTTATCCATTTTGTATCTTTCCATTTTGTTTGGCACCAGTTTGAATGTCTTGTGAATGGAAGTGTACAGACATACTGATCAGACAAACATTTCATTCTTGTTGCCTTCCTGCTTCCCTCCATCATTGTACGACCTCTTCCTCTCAGATCTGTCTAACATCCTGTTTTGAACTCCCTTTCAGACCAAAAACAAAGACTTTAAAAGGGAGTTATAGAGCAGCAGGTGCAAAAACCAATGTGGAATCTAAGTGTGTTCACAGCAATGGTTTTTGAGGCTCTTAGAACAACCTCGGTTTAATATTAATCCATATTTTAATTAGGAGTCACCCACCGCTTTTCTTGTTCACTTCAGATGTGTACTTGCTGAAGTTGGGCAGGCTTGAGGAGATGCTTGTGGGGTTGACATGGGATTACTGTTAATAAGCAAATCAGGGAGGGAGATAGGGTGCCTGCCATTCAGCGCTCTTGTTTTTCATTTTCATTTTGTGATAAAATTGAAATTGCTGAACGGTAATACCTCTGGAATTCGTGGGGAAGATTTGCTGTTCACGCATGGCAGTGTTTGCTTTAACTAATCTGAAAAGATTGCATCAAGTAAGTTCTTTGCAAATATACTTTATGACAAAGAGTGCTGTTTATCTTGGCCTGTATATCACATATGGGACTGAGGTAACTTCAACTTTGGTAACTTCGACAAAAAGTCTTAATGGTTGAAGCTCATTTTGGCCAAGAAGGAAAGGTGTTAACTGATAGTTTTTTTAATGTCACCAAACTTTTAATTTTATTTTAACATGCTGTTTGAGTCAGTCATCTGAAATAATTGGCATGGTTGTGCAAAATTCAGGAATTCTATTTCACTTTATCTATTTATACAAGCTTTCCTTAGTTAAAAATTCCAGTTATGATTTACTTTGAAGTTCAATTAGTTTGAATTTTGAATGCCACACAACCCTGGTTGATACCCCAACAGAAGAATGTAAAAAAAAAGAAAAATACAGAACAATTTGTGAAATACAGCACTTTTCAAAAGTTTGAGGTCAGTAAGATATCATTTTAAATTTGTTTTTATTTAGCAAACATGCATTAAACAGATCAAAAGTGACAGTAAAGGCACTTATAAAGTTAAACATATTTATATTTAGGCCTACTTTGTTATTCATCAAAGAATTCACAAAAAAGCCAATCGCCAGATTCAGCAGAAAATTATCCAACAGTAATAGTAATATCAAAAGTTTCTTGAGCAGCAAATCAGAATATTGATTGATTTCTGAAGGATCATGTGACACTGAAGACTGGAGTAATGATGCTGAAAATACAGCTTTGATCACAGTAATTTTAAAATATATAAAAATAGAGTTATTTTAAATTGTAATGTTTCACTATGTTACAGTTTCATCAATATTTTTGATCAAATAAATGCAGCCATGGTTGAGCATAAAAGACATTCAAAGATAAAAAAAATGAAAAAACTTTCACGACTCTTAAAATCACAAACACTGGAATGCGTAGTGTGTTTATATGACAGAATTTGTGTCTGTTCAAAAAATATAGTAAGTACATGTTTATTCGCAGACATCTGAAACATCCAGATGATACAATTCTGCTATGCAGGATATACGGCTATTCATTAGTAGGTAGCTTCAAACAAAAGAACTTGATCCGCAGCTGACTTCCCACTTTTGTGCATTCTTAGGCAAGAAGCTGTGGCTTTGTCTAGTTGCAAGCCAGTCTGCGAGTCCAATGACGGCACCGTTCCTGAATAGATCAGAGTCTGACTGTTAAATAGAACTACTGTAACATACTACCTCAATATGAAACAGGTGTTACCAGTCACTGTCGATCACTTTGAAAAGTTCAAATGCAAGGAAAACTTTTAGACTGTAATAAGATTACAGATTAGCAGCCGCCGCTGCAGTCAACCCACAGAAAACACTCATGCTCTGGTGAAGCCGCTCAGGAGAAATGGCAGCCAGTGTTGACTTAATGTCAGCTATACATTTAGCTTTCTGCCTGGCAAGGGCCAGGAAAGAGAATCTAATTTATCTGGGAGTCTCTAGAGGCACTGATGACTGCCATACACTGACATTACACACACGCACACACACACATATACTCACACCCTTGGGTAAATAGGCTTCCACCAGCCTCTTCTCGTTCGCATTCTCACTCACTCACGCAGGCATCCAAGCATGCCGAGGTCATTAGCAGTATGAGCCAAACTGAGTTATCGAAACTGGTTGACACCATCCAGCCACTCTCAATGGATATTGGTATTCAGTCGAAAGACTGCACGATGAATGACAGGCTCAAATGTGTGTGCTTCTAAACCTTTCTGAATGTTTTTCCTATGCCTTCTTTTCCAGTAAGGGATTCCATAGGGTCTTGCTGCAAAGACTTCAATGAGAAAACCAAAGACCTCAAAGAAGGCATCCTCTTCCATCAAGATCAATGTGAAGGTAATGTAACCACTAATTAGTAATACTGTTGTCGTTTTCTCAATGTCAGCACCATTTACCAATCAGTCACAGATGTGGACATCTTGGGGGCCTCATAATACACCTTATTGCTTCTCAATCAATCTTGCTCTCTATTTTTTGCGCTTGTTTCTCGGTTTATGAGTCCCCGGAGTATCAGTTTGACGATTCGCATCTCAGGCGCATTAGCAAACAGCATCAGATGCTTCTCGAATGCCAAACACGGATTAGGCCTTCTACTGACATTATGATCAAATGAAGGTATTGAGCAGAAGTGGATTAAACAGATGAACAGACTTCCCAATCTGAGCGCGCGACTTGTGAACGAAGAATAGTCACTGATGCGGCGTATTGCAATGTTCGTCTGGCCTCAGGTTTATCTCCCCACTCACCTTTTCAGGGAGCTTCAGCATGTTTATTTATGATGTTTTGTCAAGGACACACTTTCCATCATTGAAGTCAAAGACCGTGAATGTGCTCCACTGAAGTTTCTTGGAGAAATAGGGCCGTCTGATGGATCCCTCACTTGTGTGCATTAGCAGCTTTTTTCCATGACACATTTTAGTCTTTGTTCTCTCGTATAATCTTTCTGTCTTGTCTAACCTATTTTCTCCCATTTCCCACCCGCCCTCTCTGTACAAAATGAGCGGTCCAGCACTTCTCCCCCAGCACCCCGTCTCTTAAATAAGATCGATTGAAGGCTGTTGTCAGTAATGCTTGCCGAGTCTGCGGACAAAGCGCAGGGGCATTTGAGCAAAAGCCCATTTATAAAGGTTGTGAGAAATGGCTGGTTTTATTATGTGTAAGGGGTCATTGATCTCAACTTATAAGTGATCACGACTGTGTGAAATTAGTACTCATTACCAGGTTTCTATCTCTTTTACATTAAAGAAACTGATGAAAACCTCCTGTGGTTTTCAGTTGGAAGTGCCCGGTTCCAAGATCCCTCTGTCTGACAGCAATATGGAGAATGCCTATTGCAGTCCAGACGGGTGGTGATACATTGTGAAGGAAGTCATACTAACCACATTATGTCTCCGCACTGTACCACCCAGACCCAGTCTGAGGGTGTTTTACATGTCTCATGTCTAATGCGCTGTCTCAAGTCAGGGATCCAAACACATAATCTTTTCTTCTGGGATGATTAAGTGCAGGTCTCCGTGGTCCACTTCTGCCACACAGTTTGAATCTGGAGAGGCTTCTGTTGCATAAAGAAGAACTGCAGACATCTTCTGTAACAATGTCACCTTCATCTAGCTCGTCCCTTTCTTGTGTTGTCGTGTCAGGACGTGCTTGCTCTTGCCCGAGGTGGGAAATTGTCAGGCTCTGTTGGTTGGAGCCTCCTGCAGGTCACATCAGCTCTCGATTCCAGGACCAGCTCCAAAGAACATTTTCAGAGGGAGAAGAAGAAGGAAATGTGCACCTCAGTGGCTGTTGCCATTCATCATGCGTTTCTTTGAATACACATGCAACGGCTCACTGTCGAATGGACTTGCTAGACATGACTGTTCAGATCATATTTTTACAATAACAATAATTAAGGTCAAGTTCAGCTATATTAAAAGGGTTGCATATTCGTGCTTTTAAATCAGTTCATTTGTGAGATTTGCTATTGTAGAGCATAACTGCAATATGCTTGGGTCTGAATTCCTCATTATTATAGCTCCACAGGCCCCTATTTCTACCCTTCCCGATGTCCTACTGTGAGCAAGTCGTTTCTAATGCGGCCCTTTTAAATAAAAAGGCGTACCGTCTTACCCCGCCTGCTTTCTGGCAGGGTCACTGAGCTCACGGTCAGTTCAACTTCTCCGCGTTACGAGCCATTGATTCTATAGTTTGATCTAGAGATATGATTACTATAGTTTCAAAGAACATTTTTATTCACACATTAACAAAATGTCAACAACTGAAGACTTGTTCCCACCAAGCCTTACAATATTCTGAGCCAGAGCGAGCCGATTTGAAAAAGATGACGACGATGAACCGTCTTCATATGGAGGCAGGTATGTAAGTGACTATGTATGTGTTATTAGTGAAAGTTGACTATTTTTTCGTGTCAAACAGAGCACACTGACAAGTAAATGACTGCGGTATGATCTTACCACTAAAAATCTGTATTGATAATAATACGATAACTTACGTTTAGAAAGCATCGGGAAACACCGCAGCTATGAATGATAGAAGGGAATTTACCCTCTCATTCAGTATGGAGTCGACTCGGCGGAGCCCTTCTGTATATCAGGCTGAGGTTGTTACGAAGATGGGGGATCCTTGAATGTGACTTCATTTCACTACAGTCCAATCGAACCCGATTACCGACTCAGCCCTCTCGATACAGCTTTCTGCATCATTGAGCTTCGCGACTCCTCCAAAAGATCAGGAGCGAGATGCAAAATGAGCAGGGTCATTGCTCGATCACGTGTTGGAGCCGGGGAGTCAAGATCTCCTTGTTTGTTACAGTTCCGCTGCAAATACGCGGTGACGTACTTGCTCAAAAAACGTTCATCAGACAAACAGAAAAATCTTTGAACAGGTTGAAAAATACCTGAGCCAAAACAAGAAATATCATAAAGAAGATATAAACGAAGCACCTAAAGAGAAGTAGTTACATACTTCTCTCTGTACTTTTATAAACACTCCAAATCTACAAAAAAATGCATTTGAGGGCTAAAAGGGAGATAGTGTATGTAGATGCCCTTTTAATAGCTTGCCTTTATCAGCATGTTCATCTACTAGCATATATTATCGCCTTCTTGATCGTTAGCACACACAAGGACACATATGAATGCTCTTATTTGCTGCATGACCCATGTCCTACATCCCTTAATCCTACCTACATGACCCCCTTCTGCGCCGGCAGCTCACAGCTTACGCGCACGGCGTGAGCTGGAGGCCAAACCAAAGTGAAAACTGAGCTGCCAGCCGAATGCACACAGGCACAGATTCGGCTACATCATAAGGGATGCTTAGATTACTTTCATCAAAATCATCAAATGTCATCTTGTTGTGTTGTTTGGCGTCCAGAGTTCGACCTAAACTTAGTTAATGAACTGTAGCTGGAATTTCTCTCTAGATAAAATATTCACGCTATTAACGCTAAAGCATGCTACACGTGCTGCCACCATTTACGTATCTCATATAGTCTCTGCCAGCTGAGCTTGGAACTGGAGATTGTGACACACAACTCTTGTACAGGTGACCATTCAGCACATCACCGTTCTAGGCAGTCTAAAGATTTATATGCCTCTAAGTCTCCTGCTTACAATTCACCTTACTGTCTTAGGTACAGTGTTGTGAGTCAGAGCCCACTCAACCGAGGTGCACGCTTTAATCCTGGCAATGGATCGTCCATGCATTGAGAATGAGCGTGAAGGCTACAGGCCATCTGGCCAATACTACGGCCAGATGAGCTTTTGAAAATAACAATCAGCGGTCCTGGAACAGAGAGTGACCTTACACATTAAGATAAAAATGGACTTTCTCCAGTCATTGTTAAAGAAACAAGCTAATAAAACTTGCTAACCAGCGTTAGTGAAGCAGCCAGAGGATGATCGTCTCTACCTCCACCTAAGCTCCGCCCACATGAAAACGCTCCACCGTGTTTACCAACTGAAAAGGGGTCATATACCTGAACTTAAAGGGGTCATGAACTGGCTTTTTAAATCTTATTATATTGGGTCAACTTATGACATTCGCTTGGTTTTTACATTAAAAAACATCAGAATGAATAGTAATAGGCTGTTTTCCACACCAGTTTTGAGCCCAGCTCAAAAACGCTCAGTTTTTATGGGCGTCTCGCATTGAAGACTTGGAACTAAACATCCACTGCTGTGATTGGATAACAGTTTTGCATATTATAATGAGTTTCACTCTCGATCCGGTTTGTCGTCACGAGGTAGGCCTATGTTATTTAGCTATACGTGTAATGCATGAATCAGTGGGTCAGAGCTAAACCGGCCGTGTTGAAGTAGGCATTGATCTTCTCCTGCAGGGGTGGTGTTTTATCCTCTTTGGCGTCATAGTTCCCCACTTTGAAAAACGAGTCGTTTGCTGAGCCTGGTGTCAGAGCTTTTATTGGACTAACGAGGAAAACTTACAGGATATCTCTTATTAGGGCTGTATTCGAACCAAAGAAATCCTTAAGTCGACCAAGGTCTTGTCCTGCGCGACGATCAGTCGACTAAAAAAAAAAACGGATGTTCTGATTGAACATTTTTTAAACAATTGTCATAGAGCATTTTATAAAACAACAACGAAAAAACATCGAAAATAAATAAAACTATAAGTGATTTGTTTAACTGCAAGTGAGGAGCTCTGTCCTTGGTCTATACTGACGGTCACCATTCGCGCACCTTGATTCACACCACACGCTACTACAAATGATATACCTGCTATCTGCCACATAATGAAAAATGCCTAACAAAAGCTCCTCGGTTTGCTGCAGGCTGTATATTCTTCTTCACCTACGAAGCTATGGGCTACCTTTTGTCCAAGTCGAATTCGGTTAAGGCCAGCGCACTTAAAACAACAGACAGACAGAGCCTGGAAAAAGCTTGTCTGAAATCTAGGCTGTGTTGTACAATAAGCATATAAGTTTACATATATTGGTTTGTTAGCGGTATTTAGGCTACTTCTCAAATGAGTCGAGTGTACGGATAGAAACCTATCAAGGAAACAATCTATTCAGGCCCACTACTGATAAAGCCCGTTAAGAGCTGCTCACGTCTTTTAGCGCGGTGAGTTTGATTTCAGGAATAGGCACTGACGCGGTCGCGCTCTATACGGGAGCAGCGCGAGTCACACCACCGCCTACCTCCACAAACATGTAGCCAGACAAAAGATTTAGATTTCATTTGGACATTCTGTTACCGACTGAAAAGCAGCGCTGAACTGAATGAATATTCACAGCAAAACCACCTACCAGTACATCCCTTTACTCAGCGCGAGCAGCAGCAGCAGCCAGTAGTGTGCGGTTACCCGAGAATGTGCCTTATGTGTGCGCGCTAAACTGGCGGCGGACAGTTACAGAGAAAATAGCCTAAAAGCATTTGAAGTTGGGGATAAAACATAGGCTAATCATATTTAGAAATACAGTAAATAAACAACCCCTGTCTTAATAAAGGGATAGATATCAGGGAGTAAATCATTGAAAATGTATTTCTATCTGGCAAAAGAAAAAATGCGACTGAGTCGAACCAATGAGAATTCTCAGTCGAACCAAGGCAGGCATCGACTGATCAGTCGACTAGCAACTGACTAACTCGCACAGCCTGGAATTCTCCTTATAATGTCTGATGACCATCTTAAGAAGTCGGGAAGCTCAGAGGAAAATTTGATTCTCTCAGTTCATCACCCCTTTAACAACTATTGGGTTGTGGTGTGTGGTTCCTAAGGTGCTCTCAGCAAGTTTTTCTAGCACATTGCTGCAGGTGGCTGCTTGTGTTATGGCTCGAGTTGTTGTTGTTGCGGTTCTCTGTTGTTGTTGTTTTTACTTTTTCAGTTTTTGCTTCGGTCTGGTTGCGTGGCCTATGGGCATGACATCAGCACACCTAAATCTCCTCAGTGGCACCCTTCTTTGGCCAGGCGGTTTGACCTGACCCTGTAGCTCCAGATGTGAGAGTATCTGTTTTGTTTCGCATTCCATGTCATTCAACGATTCTGACAACACTCACAGTATACTAGCATTTCATTCACTGGCGTGCGTCACCGACTAATCAACATTATTGATTCCTGATATTTTGACTCTGTCTTTGGTCATTTTTTGTGTACGTGGATTGACTTTTTGGAGTGAATCTTACTGTCCATCTTCCCTAATCTCGCATGTGATTCAATGTGTAGACATTCGGGTGTTCAGGAATGGCTTCTTGTTCGTTGCCTTACTGGCACCAAGTCATAAGAGCCCGCCCCAGAGTCTTCCAGTCACATCTAAAAAATTAAACAGTGTATTATTTCATGCCAGGCCGCCTGGTCACCTTGTAAAGAAAACTATGCGCCTAATGACCCGACAGTTTAATCCTGCAATGCATGCACATGACGTCAGCCATTTTTCACAAAACTGACATTTTCGTGGTTTACACTGAGACTATAAATGGCATTTGCTTACAAAAACTTGCACTTTGGAACTGTCTGTTGACAATTTGCATTTCAGGACTTCCCCAGAACACCATTGTCATGTAAAAATGATACGGCCAAAATGCACAGAAATGTTTTCCTTATTTTTATTTAATTGTCTTATATTCTATTTATAATCAGTTATTACGTATTTGGATTTTTTTAAAAATATTTCTGTTTAACCTTTTTATTTCAGTTGTGTCTTCTTCATTTTAGTACTTTATTCTCTTCTTCTTTACAGTTAGTTGCTATGAGGCAGGATTTCCATTAAGTTATTTCATTCTAATATACTTATTTTATTTATTTAGTTGGTGCTTCTATGTCAGTTAATTAAAATGAAGTTGAATCTAAGTTGTAGATCCAATTAAAAATGTCGAAACTGGCTAACAGCTCTTTCAATCCAAATCTGGGCGAATTCTCGTTATTATTTATTTATTTATTTTTTATTGATTCTGATTGCTTAGAAGACCCTCTCTAACAAATAGAAAATGTGCATTAAAAATTACATTAGTAATAAAGAAAAGTCAATCATAAAGGGAAAAATTACCCAAAAATGTATATATTACTTTTCATTTGCAGTATTTATAAAACTCTTAAAGGAACAGGTCCCTCGGAAATGAAAATTGTCATAATTCACTAACCCTCATTGGTTCCAAAAATGTTGGAACGAGTCAATATGACTCATGTGCTATAGTGAATTTCATTGTATATTTATTGTAAAAGAGAAGTTTGTATTCTACTACAAATATTAGCCTTTGAGTAGCCTTTATAAGGTACAGATTTGGTTTCTAAAAGACATGAGGTTTAAGTAAATTATGACACAATGTTTATTTATATATTGAGTAAACTGTCCTAACCCTCCATTGCCAAACAGAGGGGAAATGATTTCTGGTCGTTCTTTGAGTCCTTATTAAAGGCAAGTTCAGCCCTAAAGCTTTAAGTTCCTCTATCACTATACACTGATGAGCATTCGACGGGATTTGAAGATTAGCCTGAGCTTGCGTGATCTCTAGCTGCCAGGAATTTGGGCACGTCTGGTGAGATTACAAGACAAATCTTGCCTCCAGGCTTGAGCCGGATGGGCTGCGTGCATTTCTCACCAGGCTGTCTCCCAAGTGAGACTGCCTGTAAAAATCCCCCAGTTTGTCCCATTAAGCTGTCTGCTGCCACTCATTGCTTTTGAGCCTCTCTACTGCAACTGATCCTGCCCTAAAGTCATTGGTTTGGCAGGCCTGACAGTGGGAGGAGGTGTACCAGGGGAATGGAGGGTGTGGATGCATGCGCCTGGCTCACCACTCAGCTGACTTTGGTTTATGAGAGGCTGAAACCTATGGACAATAAAGAATTATCTAAGGGCTCCGAGACTCTATTCCAATGCCTTACAGGGATTTGCATTCTACAACAGCTCTGGAACAGAATAATAGCTTTTGTGATACCACCCGCTATGTGCGGTATGAACTGAGAACTGGAGCCGATAGCTTGATGCCCACAAACCCAAATGAATTCCTAACATTTTCGTCCCCGCCATCTCAAATGAGATGCATCAATTCAAAATTTAATTATATACAACACACAATCCATAATGTTTTAGAATAACTGTGCAGTAATAAGAGGTTTCTCAATATTGTACGCTTTTATTTTATTCATATCAATTCTAATGTGTTTTTTATGTGAATTTATTTTATTCATTAGATTATCTTCAAACAGACATGATTAATTCACATTTTCATCTTTTAAATAGAAATCCAGGTATTTGTTGTTGAGGACACATAGTTCATGCTGGTCGCTCTGCCTACGCAAGATGTGACACCAATGGGGAAAAGACACTTCTAAAGGGATGCTGGCCACTTTTCGAAAAATAGGCTTCATTTTACCAGCTCCCAGAGTTAAACAGTTAAAGGTTTTGACCGTTCTAATATTTACTCATTCAGCCATAAATCCATCAGTGAGATTAGAAACTGTCTGACCAGTAGACCATACATTCTGGTCTATTGACTTCCATAGTATATTGTTTTTCCTGATGAGAAGTTCAATGAGACCAGAAACTGTCTACTGCATTGCTTTCTAAATATCAGAAAGAGTGATCATAAATGGGTTCAAAACGTTAAAACTCAACTGTTTAACTCTGCAGAGGTTGTAAAATGTGCCTATTTCCAAAAAGTGAGTATAACCTTTAATGATGTTTAGTGATATATGTAACATCCTGAACAGCAATACTCCACTGGAACTTGAAGCCAGGAATTTGTCTATGCATTTCAGTTGTACATAAAACCAGCAGATTTTTCTTCCAGGCAATTCAATTGCATCCATTTGCCTTATGTATAATGTACACAATATCATATTGTTCCTTATTTATTTGAATTTATTTGTATGTATTGTCTCAAATTTCTTTTGTACTATGTGCAAGCTTGCATGATATCTCACATTTTTATGTACGCATATAAAGTCTGTTTAATAGTCTGATTAAAATTCTAGCTGACAGTTTCATCTCATTTATGTTTCAATTCATTTAATTCAGTTTGTAGTCTCCTTTAAAGGGAAAAGTCATTTAAGTGACACGGAGTTGAAATCCTCAGGGAATTCAAGCAAAGTCAAATGGAAATTCAAAGCAAACAACCTGCAGCATGTACAACTCAAAAGGCCTTAACGTTTGAAATGGACACCAAAGAACATTTTAATCTTTATTCTTAGCTATTAATAAGCAAAATGCAATTGAATGATAAAATGGTGACTAGAAAAGATGTCTATTTCAACTAACTGCTATTCTTTTTAAAGGGCCTATTGGGAATTGTAAATCAAAAAAATAATCCATCTTCCATAACAGATGGGGGGCAGATACTGCTGCCTTTCCAGAAAGTGAGTTGTGCCGCCGCACGCACTATAGCGGGTCTCAAACAACACAACGAGAGCTGTTTTGCTCTATTTTCTAACAGTGTTGTTCAAATCCTTTTGATAGTAAAAGGTTAAAAAGACAAGGTTATCACCATTAGAGCATTTATAAAATATTTAGAGTCAAGAAACTGAATGAACAACATCAACACTGAAATAATAAAGACCGTCTCATAAGGGGCACCGTCTAAAAAACAAGCTGCATGCATTCGACAATGGAATCAAAACCCTGGGCAATTGTTGTTTTAAGTCTTGCACAATTATACGTTTTTTGTTCATATTACACTTTTTGTTAGTCTGAATGAGTTGACAGGACAGCATTCGCTGAGATGTGTTGATAAAGCTCAGCCGCCAACTACAGAGCTAACAAGAACTCTCACAAATCCACCGTGAGACACACGCAATCTGACACTAAATCAGGTTGCCAGTTAGAGCTCTCAGATTCTGTTGTCAATTTTCTACGCAATTCAAACAATAAATACCATTTGGCGGCTTGTTACATGTTCACACCACCAGTCCCTCAGCGCACGTGAACCAATAACGTCTCTACAAGCTAATGGAAAAGAACATAAAAAGTCGCCTCTGTTGAAAAGATGTGCAGTTGTCACTTCTTACAACTTTTACAGAAATGTATTTTCCCTCATGCATGTTGAACAGATAACTTCTTCTCCAACCTTCCCTGAACTGAAATGTGTGAGTGGGTGAGTATATTCCACACAGACTGACTTCAGGTTCAGAATTTACACACACACATAAAACGCGCCACTTACTCGTCTATTGCAGTGTGCGGCTGGTGCTTGTATGTTACGTCCCGCATTTACCGCCTCCGTGGCCGGAACTGGTCTTCCGGCACCTGGCGGGCCGGGCTGGTAATTTCACATGTAATTATTCTACAGTTTATATCTCAACCAGCAATATTGGTTTCAGGTCTAATATGGTTCATTATTGCACTTATTTCTTCTATTAAATTCTTTTGTAATAGGTCTAGCTCATTTATATATTTTTACCTCAAATTCTACAATAGCACCTTTCTAAACCTTTTTTTACCAATTTTAACACTCTCAATATTTTGTCTTGTTTTCCTTTTTCTCAACTGGCTCTGAAATTAAAGAACTCCTGGGGTACATTATAAATGGCATAACGCTTATAAACTACCTTTGCATTATTCATCACATCTGACAAGGACGTTGCTGGCATTATTGTGAAAATTCAGAACCTCCGCCTGTTACTTTCTGGGAGAACAGCCGCCAACAGCTCTGAAAAGGGAGCTGAAAACTCGTCACCGGAACCCTATTATGAGCAGGCAGCTGTGGCAATCATCCTCTCCATCTCTTAGGGCAGTTAACTCCTTGTATATCTTGCCACTGCCTTATGTCCTCAGTAATGGACAAGCTCCCCCCCCTGCGGGTGTTCTGGTTGGGTGAATTTTAACTAAATGATGTGATAAATGATCACACTGGAAGAAGCAAATGCAATTACTGAGGAAAACTATATTGGTGAAGGTGGCATTTAAAAAGGAGAGTATGGATACCCATTTTTATATATTCCACTCACCTCAATCTCTTACTTTATGCCACAAGCATCCCGCCCATGAGCACCATATAGGTGGAAGTGACGCAAACTTCCGGTTTCAAAGTAAACAAAGCGCGACTTGACATGCTTGACACTCGTTTGGTCAGAGAGTAACAGTCTTCAAGTTATAGCGAATACAAACTAGCTGATGTGGGAACACAACCTCAGAGAAAATTAAAAGGGTGAATGAGCAGTACCTTTACCTCCGCAGTAGTCGTATAGAAAATATATAATAACATTATTAATAATCAATACTCATCAAGGCATGGTGACAGACAGTTGTATAGAGCATGACAAACAATTTAAAATAAAAAATACACACTTAGTCATTGTGCTTTGGAGTTTATTGAAAATTATAATGTGAATGTGCCACTCGATAACTAACTGGCACATTTAGGTATTCTGTAGACACAGGCTTTTAATCCTAGTTTAGTATTAACATCAGATTCACGACACACCGCATGCTGATGGTTATGTAGAATCTACAAGAATTTAAACAAATGTGCACAGGAAATCGTCGTCTTTGGGAGGTGATGGAAATTACAGTCGTTGGCAGTAGGAGACGGGTTCTCTGGCAGGATAACTCCGTTTGCGTTTTCAGCTTATGTTCAAAACAAATGAGTTTAAGCCACTGAATTAAGTTTAGTGAATTATGCGTAGTCCCACGAGTACGCACATGTTGTCCCTGAGCTGCGTAACGACATTTATCTCATAAAGATTTGATCTATTAATAGTAAATAATTTCTTCTGAAAAACAGCTAGCCTCTTCGCTAACTAACACACAAAACTCATTAAAATGTACTTCCGCCGCCTCACCGGGAAGTTTACCACCCAGCTTTGTTACAGGAAACGCCCATCGGAAACTTGTTCAATCAGCCCACTCTCCTCCCCCTCTTTCTGTTACCTCTCACCTTCATTCATATCCACTTCTCCAATTTGCTCAATACATGACCAACCACACCTCCTGCTGGTTTCTCTTTCTGTGTATATTTCTCATCCCCTCTCTTTCTCCTCCCGTAAATCCTTAACCTTTCCTGTATCTTTAGGCATGAGATCGCTGGTATGGTGACTGCTAAGGGCGATGATTGCACAGGAGTGGGAATCGGCAGATGACATTCCATGCACAAGCACACCTCCATGCAGAGCAATTGTAGGAGCATCATCAAGTTCTCCAGCCAGATCCTGAGCATAGGAATCGTCAATAGTAAAGTACCTTCAAACTTCATTATACCATATTATTTAGATAATTATAATGCCAAAATATTTTGGATTAACTACTTTTCCACATTTCTTTATAACAATAGTAATGTCTTAAAAGCTAAAGAATAGCAGAAGTGAATATTATATAATGACCAAAGACATTAAAACAAATACTCTTAGGACAATAATACTTTTATTTTTATTTACTACTTGTGATATTTTATTAATCAGTATGCATTAGAATTGATCAAAAGTGACTTTAAATTGTTTATTAGTCTGGTTTCCTCAAGAATATTAAGCAGCACAACTGTTTTTAACATTGATGATGATGGGGAATGTTTACTGAGCCGCAAATGTAGATACACGTGACACTGAAACTGGAGTGAGATGATACTGAAAATTACAGCTTTAATCACAGGACTTCTGAACATGTATTTTCACAAATTTGAATGAAGTATAATTTACAGATTTTACTGTCCTTTTGATCAATCATTTACACGCTTGTTAAGCATTGAGACTTTCTGCAAATCTCACCAATACCCAGACTATTAAATACATAAGTGTAAATAATTTAAAAATTTAGTTTTACTGAAGACATTATCTTTAATAACCTTTATATACAAGCAATTGTTCTTCATGTATTATTATTAGTCATCTCACTAAAGTTTAAAATCATACCATTTAAACACTATTTATAAATATTTCAGACATACCACCACCTAGTAAAGACCTTAATAAGAAATGTGAATAAGTAATAGCTTAAAAAATAGATTCTACTTCACACTCGCCTATTACTTTCTTGTGCTCATTTTTTATACCATTTTCTCATCATTAAGACTAAAAGTTATGATTTAGTTTTATGGAAATGAATAATAAAATCCATGTTCTGTATAATTAATGCTTTTAATTAAGCACTAAAAATATGTATTATGGGATATGCTAGCTTTCATATATTAACACTGTACCTACATTTAGAAATGGTATCCTTGACACCTACCAGAGCTTTTCCATCCTGAATTTGTCTGCGAATGTCAAATGTCATTCACCATTGAAATCTATCAGAACATCTTTGACAGCATGCTATTAGCAGAGTCTGGTCTTTCAATTAATTACAAAACTAATAAATGAGCCTCTTATCACCTAGGTGCAAATGCTGAGCCCATCATTATACTTGAAGGAAAAGCAGGAACTGGACTACCTGATCGATCGCTAGAAATGTTTACATGTAATGCCTGTGTTCCATATGCATATAATCTCCAATTCTTCTGATGTTCCGCCCTACTCCTGTGAGCATGTCACCGGCAGGAGTGATACCTGCGAACAGCCATTGGGGGAGTTCTGAAAGGCCAACGGAGGCACCCGCTGCCGGGGCTGTGGTAGTAAAGAGAAATGGAGAGCTGTTTATATCCTGTTGCCTAGTTCTCATTACAAAACCCCCATTCACACAATTTACGTCCCACTATTTCCAATATTTTCTGTGGTGAGAAATGCTGCTGTAGGTGTGGAAAATGTGAAATATTTTTCTCTTTTTCTTTATGTGTATATATGTCGTTGTTCTAACTGTCTATTAAATTCTATTGTTATTTCCTCTAATTCCCCTCTTGCTCATTTTTCTCTGCCTCCTAAAACCCTTTTCAGCCACTTTCACCTCTCTGCCTCCCCCTCCATTCTTTAGCCATACTGTAGGGTCATAATTAGGTTTCTAACTGCTATCTTCTTGACACCTGTGGAAGATCAGTTGCCCTTGGCAACATAGGTGATCTGAACTCAGTTAATGGCAGTGAGTATCATCCCGTCGTGGTATGACTGACGTTTTGGGACGTCTTTGACCATTCGTCAATATATTGCTTCAGCACCCTTAAACGTCAGTAGATGACGTTATGGATCCTGAGCTCTACCCCAGACCTAGATTCCAACTCGTACACCTAACTGACGTTTTCTGATTAAAGGTAAAAGCGTCAGTTGTATGACGTTCCAGGATCGTGGTCTACTGACGTTTCGCAGGGGCCCCTAAAAAGGCATATGATAAATGGTCAAAAGGGCCAATTACAAGGGCGTGCAGTTATATGATGATAAGAGATGAGCTGTGTTAGTTGATATATAGAAGCATCAAAAGATAAAATGACCTTAATGTTTGCTTCAGAGCACCAAAACTGGTAGAAAAGTTGCTCAAATTAGGGTCTTGTTTGATTTTGCTTACAGTGACTGGTAATATGTCTATTGGGTTATGTGGTAGATTCAAAACTAAATTGTTGTTAATTACAGTAGATACTGTTTGGTTTACAATATAGATGTAGACTTTGCCTTAATGCACAAAATGGCCACAAACAATTTATGATTATCTAGACATCTATTATCTTCATTTTTAAGTTATATTATACAGCACCTGTATACAGCCTAAATATTCCCTATACAAGCACAAATGAAGGTTAGAAACATTAAATGTCTAATGATTTCTTTTTTTTAAGGAATAGCTTGTTTTCGTAACGTCACGCCACTACGTACAATAACACAGAAACGCCAGATGGAGACAAGGAGGAAGTTGATTTCTCTATTCAGGAAGCTCTCTAACACACCTCAAATGCCTATGTTTTGCGTCATTCTTTATGGTTGCTCAGAATCAAATAGAACCACGAGGAGTCTTAGATATGCCAAAGGTCTGTACTGGTAAGGAGGAAATACCAGGAATAACAGAACACCTGGGAAAATGCCTTTGTGATTCCTAACTTACATCTGCATTTGGGAGGAGCCGGAATGGGAAATGCCCGTGTGTTTGCTCATGTAAATGATACACTTAGTGAAATGTCAAGTTTGATACATCTTATGTGGCTTATAGTACATTATTCAGTGCTTTAAATACATTTATGTGACTGTGTGTAGACTAATTACCAGTTTCCGAACTTTGTTAAAGTTAAATATTCTGTATAAGGCAGTTCATTGCTGAAGATATCTACAGCCTCGATGGCAGGCAAATCTCTCGGAATCAGGTTGAAAATCGTACCTATTTCATAACTTAAGGATCACGTCCAACATGTTGTTGATTTTCTGTTTCTGATATTTCTCTGTAGAGCGTCTAAAGTGAAGTACAGTGCGGATTTTCTACGCACTCGTCTCCATTGCGCTCTCTTCACTCCTTGCACCTCCATCTGCAGTCCGCGTGTAAACACAATCACGTGGCTGCAAACCACCTGTTGTCTTATGTCTTCACCAAGGCTGCATTTATGTGATAGAAAAAATTTAATATTGTGGAAAATATTACGTACAAATTAGAATAAATGTTCTTCATGTATTATAATGTAAATTCTAAATTAATGCACTAAATACAGGTAATGTTGTAAAATCTAGTACGAATTTGAAATTCATGTTTAGCTTCTATTTTAATCTATATTAAAATTTAATTTACTGCTGTGAAAGTGAAATGGAATTGTCAACATAGATTGTCAAGATATGTTATCTACAACATTTTTCTTTTGCTCAATCCTCAACTTAAATAATTTATTTGGCTCAGATAACTTATTATTTTTGAGTTTTTGATGATTTAAATCAATCTCCTTCATTGTATTAACTGACACTTTTCCATTTCAATCAACTTAAAGGTGAACTCTTGCGAACAAGGATGAACCTTTGGTCTAATAAAACATTGGTATAGTCGTGATTTCTATGAGGTATATTTAGTAAATAAGTCAAAATGTAAAGGTTACATCTCTTAAAAACTGTTGGTATAATGCTGCATTATTAAGACAATTGTAACAGTAAAAAGAAATCACTAGTTTATAGCACTAACAAGGCTCAAAATCACCCACACTAACACAGTAACATAATGAGGGTACCATCCTGCAAAGCAAACAACTTATAAAGTGTCTAACCGTTTAATGTAGGAGTGCGTAAGGGCAGTGCAACTTCATGTATACACAGCAGGGCCGTGTTCAAATCATCTACTAAAGTCGTGACAGACGCCGTTCATACATTACAAAGTCCGCTGAACTTCATACAGTTCAGCTTTAGCTGGTTTTAAACCATTTCGTGGTTTGACTTATGAGACTATAGCAGCACTACTGTTATTAACAATGTAAAGCAATGAAAAAAGCACTGTGTTATCAAATAAATGTGACTGTCGGATGAGGTTTGGGAAAAGAAACCTAAAGCACTAGACATAATAAAAAATACTGTAATGGATGGTAATTTGCGTCCAGTAATGGACTAGCCCGGCACCTGACCCCATCGAACAGTGAGGAGAGTTCACAAGCACCGTCAAATCACTTTTTCCTCAAAGTCGAGCGCATTTTGTGATTGTTTTCTGGAAGCGTTTGTCTAAAGGAAGTGAAGGGCAGAGACTATTTTCCCCTTTTCGGGATGTCAGCCAATAGACCATTTGGCTCGACTCCTTCGAACTGAATGAGATTGCGAGTGTGCTGCTACATCTGTGCTGTAGGCTTCAGTGACAGAGTGTTCTCCATTTCGCTGACTGCAATTTCAGCAGAGAAACACAGAGCACAAGAGAACAATGCAGGTTCCTGAAGAGGATGTGATTTTTCACGTGGCATCATGGTCACAACCCCATCCTCGTTGATATTCATTATAGAATGAGGCAAAAGGCATCAGAATCTATATCTTATGCATTAGATGAAGCTTGTCAAAGTGCAGAATCTCAAAAGAGCCCTGAAGGGATTTGGAGGCAAGAGTCTTTCTCAGACACGGTCTTGTGGTCATATGAGATCCCGGCAGTGCGTTTTTGCTTTACAAATGAGATTTGCTGTACGTAAGCCAACCCTTCTTTATTATTGTACACCTGTGAGTGAACCCCATACTTACACAACCTCATGAATATTGCAGAAAGTAGACTGAAGAACCCCGCTTAAGAAATCAAGAAAATACAATTTTTGCCCTCATCTTTTAGTCCATAGTTAATACAAAATGGCCTGGAGCATAAACTAAAAAACAGAGAAAACTCTTGTGCCTGTTAATCAATCTATCCATCCTGTCTGTCTGTCTTGTCTGCTTTGGGGAAATAATCTAAAAATAAAAATAAGTGGCCAAGATTTTTGTAATATGTCAATGGATGTACATTCAGTCATCATAATACATTAATTTTGCTAGAAGAAAAGGAATTTGTCTGCTTCTTTAATTAAATAGTTTTAATTAGTAATTTGATTAATTAATCTTCCTCATCCAAAACCTATTTGTGTAGAGGAAAGCAGCCTCAACCTAACACATTTTTACTTTTTGTCCAGTACAAATATGTGGTCTTGTTTCATTATTACAGTGTATATTTTTAGTTTATTTAATGTGACAATTCATGACCATTATTTTAAAATGTTATATTATATTAAAAAAATACAAACTAAAATATTCTGTCAATAAATACACATTAATTTGTCTCATTTAATGGTGTTTAAAAAATAAAAATAACCTAACCTTAAGTAAGAAATGTACTTTTATGGTTAAATAAATGTTTTCCAACATTTTTTTCTTTTTTTCTTCTTCTGTTATAGTGTGTTGATATGGCAGAACAAGTCATGCTAGAAACGTTCTAATAATATGTGTTACCTCACCCCTACTGTACCTTTAATCACCTTTTCTAATCTCAGCATAAATATGAATCTTGGAAACGGTTCCCTTTCTCCTTTATTTCCACGTCTGTTCATTTCAGTCAGCCTACATTTTGTTTCCACTGAGTTCTCACTAGAAAAAATTAAGCTTTCTGGTAACACTTTACAAGAAGATTCCTTTAATTAACATTTAGTCAGAGGTGGACAAAGTACACAACTTCCTTATTGTAGTGAAAGTACAAATACTACTTGTCAAATATTATTACGATAAGTAAAAAATTTAAAGATTAAAAGTACTTGTTTTTAAAAGTAGGCCTACTTACAGTCTTGAACGTAAATGTCAATGCATTGTTTTATTATTGTTGCATTGTATTTATTACTTAGAGTATCTTATGCCCTGAATCTATGCCTGCCTACCTACCCTCATATCAATATCACATTTATTTCTAGAATGCAGTTCCAGGTAGTGTCAGACTGGAATGCGAGATTAAGTGCACTCAGATAACGTCCACAATATTGGACACCCAAACAGCTGTTCGCTCAAATAGTGTCCTAATTAAGGTTTTTGGGGCTTTTAGTATGAATTATGTTAGCTTATTTTTATTTATAAGCTAGTGTGCTCCAAAACAATGACAAAATTAGCATTTAGAAGACCAAACCCAACGATGAAAATTAAATGCCAGAATCCAACATCAGAGCTGACGTTCATCTCCAATGTTGGACAGATGTTGTGGTTGAAAATGAAAAACTGGTCGGGTCTAACTATCCAATTCAAATTCAGATTCATTCTTTATTGTCCTCAGTGGAGGAAATTTGTTTTCACAGTCTGTTACAAACAACACTATCAGAATTCTAAACTAGGATACACGGATATATATGGACTATTATATATATATATATATATATATATATATACATAGCACAAAGGTTACATCATTACCTTGTCTGTAAGTTTAACGCCCTTGCACAGGGTACATTAGATGTGGTTTTGACATAAATCAGATGTCCGGTTCTGACATCAAACTGACTTTCAACCATTTTCCAACCAAAATGCAACCCCTGCAACCAAAATCATCCCCTGATTAATGGTACATCTTTCTACTCAAGGACCTTGACAGAAAAGTGGAGTAAAACGTATATTTGTCTTTGAATTGTAGTGAAGTTAAAGTAAAAAATGTTCAGAGAAAAAATATACTCAAGTAAATTAGGCTTTGTAGATACTAAAAAAGTGTACTTAAGTACAGTACTCAATAAATCTACTTTGTTATTGTCCACCTTAGTAAAAAACAAAAACAAAAAAACAGTTTTTCATGTTAGCTCAGGTCCATTAAGTTCCTATGTAAAGGTAATTTTAAAAATAAATCTAAACACATTAAATAAATGTTAGAAATATTGCTAAAACAAAGTAACTGTGAAGTACTGAATTGTGGAGTTTTTGGGTGGGACGAAATGGGGGCTCGGTGACGCACAGAGGCCACTGAGGCGGGCCCCTCCCATACACTGATACACTTCGCTAATTTTACAGTTACTTACCGCAAAAAAAGCCCAGTAAAATACCGTCTATATTATTTATGGTTAATATAATTTACTGTAATATGCACTGCATTGTGGGTATATTTAATGAAATTCACAGTAACTCACTGTATATGGGTATTTGCAGTATTTTACTGTTTACGCAAAAGCAGTAGTGCTAATTTAAATGCATCTCTAGCGCAGTATGAGCATATAAGCAAGCACTGTACAATTCTATACAATTTGCCTTTTAATACATGGGATGACTGCACTTTTGTTTATTGTGTAGGCTATGCTACCCACCTTGTACACACCTTGTTGTACTTATAGGGATATAGGCCTATGCATATTGTATATGTTTTAGGCATTTAAAATGTCATATGATAATGTTTTATTTTTCCCCTCCATCTTGTTCTGCAGATGAATCATGAATCTGCATTCTCATTTAAGCTATGCTCATGCTGGAAGTTTAAAAAACACGAAAATGGAAAGATTTCAAATGAGTTCTTAGTGAGAGACCATTTTTTATATTATTATTTTCTCCATATTTATATATTTTTTTAATACTCTTTTTTATGCCAGGTAAAACAGCACACGTGTGTGTATCTTTTGCTTACAACTCACAAAATGTAAATTGTTTCTCTCGTGCAAGGCCTCGCCCGCAGCAGAATTTAAACTGAGGTTTGTGTGACGTCACGATGTTGAGTTCGTGCTCATAACGGACGTCCCTGCTGAGAGCTGGATTCGCATCGACGCCAGCAGTTTTTCGGAGGTCAGTAACGTTACTTTTTACTGGACACATTTCTTTATATGCAACTTTTACAAAGTAAACCATTACCAATATCAATTAAATATAACAAAATGTATGAATAAAGTAGCCTAAAGAATAAAATCTAATAGGCTCCTAACAGGAGAATCTGAAGGAACGTATAGTTTTCCTCAAAAACCGCTGCTCTTCATATCCCAGGCATTAACTTTACTTAAATGTCATAGAATTGACTGACTGCCTTTTCCAGTAGGTTAGATGGTCCCAATATTATTTACACAAACAATGGGTTTCCGTCCTTTTCTCCGTCAGTTATGGCAAAGCCTGTTTTACTTGTCAGTTGTGTGAGGTGTAACGTTAGGACCTAGCGTCAGGTCCTACTTCAAAACGTTACTTTTTACTCCAAGCGTTACATTTTACTCCTAGAATGCGCGTTTTGTCCTAGAGCGTTTTCTCAAAGGCCCTTTCTCAAGTGTAGACACTAGACAGTCTATGGTTTTTTACAGTCTATGCGTGTCGAAACCGAATGTAAGATGTGACGGCTACATACATGCTGTATTCAGGCTACAGGACAGAAATATGACATTTTAATATGCATAAAGAATTAAAAGCAATGTAAATGCAGACTAAAAGATAGGCCTAAATAGAAAAATATTCAGGTTGCAACCTATTTTAGAAATTCTATGTCAATTGATAAAACTGTAGGCCTAATCTGGTGTCTAATCTGATCTGATGAAAGTTCGTATCTACTAGCACGAATGTGGTTTCATCGTGCCATTTATACGCCAAAACTGCGTGTTTTTGCGGACGCACTTTTTGGCGTTAGCTTTTTTGGCACTTTTTTGAAATATATTTTCAAAATAATGTTTTTTCTTTTTCTCTTTTTCCCTTGTGTCAATAGGAGCTTCTTTTTTAAGAGCCACATCACTGAGCGTCTTTGGCTTTGTAAGTACATGTTTGGCTCAACTATCAGATGCATTATGTGAAAACGTATTGTAATGCATTATTTGCAAGGGCTCTACACTTACATTTATTTTTAGGAGCACTTTTGTGAATCAGTAAACATTCCTAACTATTTACAGTTGTACACTTTTTCAGGATTCTTTGAATAGAAAGTTCAAAAGAACAGCATCTGAGTATAAAGCTTCTGTACTACACACATACATATATATATATATATATATATATATATATATATATATATATATATATATATATGTATATATATATATATATATATATATATATATATATATATATATATATATATATATATATATATATATATATATATATATATATATAAATTTTGTTGTTTTTTTAAATGAAATTAATACTTTATTTAGAATTTATTGACCAAAAGTGACAGTAACAACATTAACAACAGATAAAAGCTTTCCATCTCAGATTTAAGTTTTAAGTTTTAAGTTTGCACGCACACAGAGAACCAAAATTGACAGGCTGACAAGTTTAAATATTGTTCTTGGTTATTTTTTTTTCTGTCAAAATGTCAGAAATCATTTTTGTATTATCCATCCATGTTTTTAAAATGTTATAATGATGGATGTTTGACTATAAACACAGCTGCATGTCGAATTCGATTCCAGAACTTTTTAGAATAAGTGATTCGTTTTGCTATTATTGGTCCTGTGACAAAACTTATGTCTATTCTTTGCCTAATGACTTTTGACAGCTTTCCCACGAGATGGTTTCACACGACATGCCCCCAGCGTTTGCTCATTTTTTCAAGATTTTGATGGCTTATTTTATTACTTGGTGGCTTTTTTATCATTCAAATTTGGATGTGTGGCTATAATACCACAATTTTATGTGGTATGACAAACTCCATATAACATACTTAATTTTGAGTATACAGGGACTTTAAATTACTTTACAGATATAACATTTGGTTTTAATGATGTATTAGTAAATGTTGAAATTAATAAACTAATAATAGCTGCATTCTTTATATGTATGTTTCACTGTTAGTCAATGTGTATTAATAAATGGATCTTTATTGTAAAATGTTCCTCCTGAACGCCTATTTTATTGAAAAGGCAAAAAAAAAAATCTAAAATTGTGATTTAATTCACAAGGCTCTTCGAATGACCACACTGATGGCACTGCATGTTTAAAGACTGTTGCAGGTTGCTCACAGACTCGGGTGATCATTCCTTGGTGAGTAACTCCCTATACACTACATCTTGGAGAGTGCAATCCGCATATTACTGTAATGCCTGAGAAACCAGTCAGATCCTGTGTCCCGGCCTTTGTGCATATAATTTATAACCACGCCATGCGTAACTTAGATGCTTTTGTCTAAAGTCTGAGACAAATTTCTCAGGCGCTTCTCTTTTGATCTTGGCTTCTGACTGATCATCTTCGAGTCCCAGTGAGTGGCTTTACTTTGATGTGAACCTTTGTCGGCTGTTTCTGCCAACTTCAAAAATCTCTTCTCTGCATAACGAATGCAAAAATGGTTTTGCTTTTAAAGAGACAAAATGGAGTGTGCTACATATCTGTTTAATAAATCAAAATCTTATGTTCTAATTCATGTTTTCATATGACGTCAATGTCACAGTCCTAATCCAAATATACACATGAAATTAACTCACTCGCCAATGCGTTGCTTAGAGTGGTCTAATTTTGAAAGAAACCAGGTAGAATATGGGTCTGGTCTGTAAACAAAAAAATAATAATTAAATAAAAATAAAAAAAATTACTCACCTCTTGTTGTTTCAGAACCTGTATGAGTTTATTTGCTCTGTTGAACACAAAATAAGATATTTAGAAGAATGTTTTAATCAAACAAATCCGAAACAAAAGGTAAAAACATGGTAGTTGATTGAACTCAGTGTTAAAGGATTAGTTTCAAGTTGACAAACTCAAACCAATCCAATTGGTACCACTACATATATATTTAAAAAAAATATAATCCATGTGTTATGGATTAAGGGTAATAATTACATTATTGATATCCAAATCACACAAAATAATTATTATGAATAGTCATCGCTAAAATACAGACAATTTTATCTTTAAACATCTCTTTTTGTGTAGTTTTAATTTAGAGTAGAAACTGGGGAAGTGGCTTATTGCATCAGAAATCTGTCTCTTTGCTCACATCAGGTCTAATTTCAGTTTGAGATCTCATAACCTGCCCTGGAACAAGTTTGCCATGGAGTGCAAGTTATTATGGTGATGAAAAGCCAAGCCACTTTCATTGTGCCTAAAATACAGGGTTGGCACAAACTAAACTGAAACATACCTGACTAGGCGTATCCACCTTAACTAGCTTCATAGGTGCTCCTCAATACTCAAATTTGATGTTTCCTTGTTTCCTCACTCCTATGTCCTTTAGCCCGTGACCCGGAAACCGATAAAACTCCATCTTAAAGGACATCTCAATTCTCTATTTGCACCGTGAAGAGGCGAGGAATGTGGAGCGAGGAAGGTGTCATGAGCAAGAATACACAGGTGTTTCCTTCCCTCGCACCCTATAGGAGGTGGAGCTGAGACGCAAGGAAAGGAAGTGAGAGAAGGAGAATGAGAGGCACTCATGGTATAGGCCCCAGGCTTCCACTTTCTAATGTGTGTGTTTCCACAAGGGGAAATCCGTTTTAATTTGTTTTATTTTAAATTTTATATCTTTCATAATTTATTATATGTATCCTTGCTAATCTCTTAAAGCACTGATAACAAACAATATATGTTCAGAGACTAAAAACTTTAATTTGTCTGTGTGATATATATATGAAATGCCATTTGAAATTTTCTTCTAAAATGACCATTTTTATCAAGCTTGTATATTTAAGTTCAGTAATTTCACTTAAATGACAATTAATAGGTAATCTTCATTGCCATTGAAGTGAAATTACTGAACTTAAATATACAAGCTTGATAAAAATTATCATTTTAGAAGAAAATTTCAAATGGCACTTAGAGGCTTTTGCATCTGAACTCTTCATATATAAACCCTCAGACTCTTAAATGCTTTCTAATCCATAATTTTTCTACAGGAGTGCTTTGGACCCAGTGACCGCCAACCCAGAAACCCCAGAATGAAGAAGTTATATTTTTTAGGTAACGTATTATAATTTTTATTCATAAAATTTCGTGCTTTTTCTCAGCTGGTGCAAGCTGGTAAACCATCTTGGACCTGCAACAAACTATCAGTCATACATGCTTGGTCAAGCTCTATCCATCCATGCATCCTAACTGTAGTTTTCAATAATACATTTTTAGGATTACTACAGAGATGCATTTTATTTGACACCAGATGGTGTAAGAGAGCCAATCTGGGTTTCTGTGACACTGTTTTGTCTCAATAAGCTGCAATGGAGAGCGATGAGAGGCTGGAACAAAATGTTCCCATGCTGACGCACAGCTTGGTTCGACTCTTTTATGGCAGATGGTTACTATACTTATGATGCTTGATTATTTCTAAGCTCCCCAAGGTGCATTGTGCCTAAAAATAGAAGGTAAGAGGGGAGAGAAAGAAAGGAGTTAGAGGGGATTGTGCTTTACATAAAAGATCTAGAATTGGGAGGAGGCTTTGAATCACAGCTTTGGTGACTTAACATCGGTTGCTTTAATTGGCTGACTGGGTACGTTAAATTCATTAGCATAGCAACACAGCTCTCCGCTCTCTCTCTCTATTTCTCTCTCTCTCCTTATTGGGAAGGATGCTGTGAGGAAAGGGAAGAGGAGGAAACTAAAATTGGTGCCCCTGTGCAGGAAAGCCCAAATATGGAGTCTGATAACTCGTCATGTGACGTCAAAATAGCAGGTACATTGAGTGTGGGCTGAGAGAAAAGAGAGAGAGGGTAGAGGGAGGAGGGGGGCAACGTGCGTGTAGCATTCAGTACGTGAGTGCGTCAAAGCGGGAAGCTGGCGGTCTCTGTGAGCGCCTCTGTGTCAAGTGTTTACGTCAGTCTGAGTCAGAGAGCGTCTCATTGCGAGCGTGCGTCAGTGGTGTTGCTGAGCAGTCTGCACTCCAGGGAAAGAGTGAGGAGAACGCTCTGAACAGAAGAGATACAGGGGACAAGGATGATGGAGGAATGGGAGTGAGGGAAAGGACAGTGGTTAGGAAAAGGGAAGGAAAGGAGGAACTAGAAACTGACACATGGGTACTTTTAAGTGCACTTTAATATAAATGCCTCTGTTTTGACAACCAAATACACTTATCAGCGACACAAAAGAACACTGATCCACAATGTCCATTCTTCATAAATAGCAAATGTCAAGTATGTTTTCATATCATATGATACAAATGTCTCTGATATGTACAGACTGTTGTTTGTACAAATGTACAAATGATTACAATCTTTAACCGTTCCGCATCATGCCTATCTAGAGGCACGTGCACCAAGCATTCAGTAAATCAGCATACATACAATAAAATACTTTTTTTATTTTTAAACGTAGCATGTAAATAGCTAGAACATAGGAATCAATCCTTTACTTAACCGTAGACAACTCTACGTTAGCATGTCGACACCATGGGAATTGAACCATTCTCAACCCGTGTCGATTAGTAACTGAATAGAAATAGAACGTCATCCCTATTTTCCTGCTCATTTTTTAAAACAAAACTTTGCTTCGTTTTTATAACCCCTCTCAAAAAAGAAGAATCAATCATTCACACAGTCATTGTCACCACTTCACACCGCAGACAGCAAAGTTACGATGTCACTGTGGTATTCATTATAAAGGTGCTTTTTCTCTTAGGTCTGCAACCTCTTGATGTGCCAGGCACACAAGAGCTTCTGCAGATTGCAAGCATTACAAATATTGATGCTGCAAAAGTCCAGTGCAATTCCTTCTAGCCATGCCCATCAGAGTAGACGGCCAAATGGATTCGTTACTCCTTCACTCAGTAATAGCTAGAAATAAGTCCAGTAATGTCCGTGCATGCAAAGCCATGCACAAAAATTTTTTCCCTCTCCCTGGTGGCTTCCGCTGCAGCTTTTGTCCACCGGCCAGTAGAAGAACAATGTGAAAACTTGACTTGTCTTGCACACAAAATGGAATTTGTTCACATTTGTACATCACATTGAAACACATGTGAAATGATATGTCCAAGAATTGCATTCACAAACTCAAAGCCCAATGTAGTCTGAATTCTGTCATTTATACTACCATTAGTTACTGAGCTGAAAGATTAGACTGGAAAGTCAATCAGCTGTGGTAAACATGCTGATATTATTACTTTTACGAACTGTTCACTTTTTGAAATGACCAAATGTTGATCTATAATGTGAATACTTTCCAAACATTGGACTTTGTGTATGTGCGATGCTATTGATGACAAGCATTGAGCTATATAAGCTATCTGTTGTTTCTCGATTGAATGTTAAAGAATCTTTTCATGTCCTCAAAGTTCACAACTGAGTTTTCACTACAAGTGAATACAAATGCAAGTCTGTAAGTTGGTTTACACTTACATAGTCAGAGCTGTAACTCTCACTCATATAAGCTCATGTTACATTATAGCAGAAAGACATAAACTGATTTCTTTGTCCTCTTAGGACTTGTTAATACTGACTAGTATATTGCATTGCTACCAAATGGTTGCACTATTATTAACATAAATGAATGGATAATTAGAAGAACAATTGTGAACATGACTCTCATTGGATTTTTAGGAAGTTCAAGTCTTTTTTTGGCATTATATACATTATGTATATATTTATACAATTAATTAATATTCACTTTTCAGCAAAAGTAGCTCCATGAAATATGACAATATGCCATACTTAATGAAGTAAGTCACAGACTTATTTTAGAACGGAGGATCACTTCCACTCCCATCTGTAAGACAAAAAGAAGGAACAGGGGACACAATGTTATTAACAATAATAATATTGTCGGTTTGGCAAAAGTGGCAACACAGCAGAGTGATCAGCAAAAAGACAAACTCTCACCTTTGCGGAAGCACTGTTGCGGTGCATGACATTGGAGTTGATACAACTCAGGTTGTTGCCCCAGGCCAGGGGCGATCGAGGCACCTGCCCCAATATGGGTTCCAGGGCGGCCAGCTCCTCGAGGAGGGACTGGGCGCAGGGCAGGCCGGGCGCGCAGGGCTGACAGGCGACGAGACAGGCACCGAAGCTGGGGAGGCGGTCAGCTGCAGTGGTGGAGATGTTGGTATGCCCATGAATAGAGGCGATGATGTTACCTCTGTCTCCATCGCAACTTCGCCTGCCGCCTTCCCATCTGCCATGTTGTCTGCATTGACTGGCGACATCATAGCCCCTCGCCCGGCCTCATTGTTACAGTGCGCCGATTGGACGCTACAGAAGTGACTGGCACTCACAGCAGAGATCCCGTCAAAGTGCATGGGTGGGCACCAGCACTCAGGAGAAGAGGGGGGGCTGGAGTGAGAGGAGTAAGAGTGAGTCGAGTGAGAGGGGGAGGGGAGGATGTGAGGTCCTGGAGAAGGGTCTCTAATATACTCTCTTCAAACAGAGACTCATCATCAGAGAAGATGGGCATGTCCAGGCCTTTCCAGGACTTGAGTGTGTAGAATTCACCCAACAGTGGGACTGTATCAAGTCCTGCAGAATTCAGAGACGGAGACTGAGAGCGTTCAGAAATGGTGGAAGGAACCAACTTGGCCAGGAATGGATCTAAGTAGAAGCCCTCTGCTAGTGTGCTGATGTGCTGGGCTAAAAGCGAGATCTCCGTTCTCTCTTTTCTCTCTCACGCAGTGAGGAGAAGAAGGGCAGGCTTGGCTGTTTTCCAGGTGAGGCTTCAGGTGTGAGGAGACCTTCTGGTGGGTAAGGGAGTGGCCCATGGGGGACGTCAACATACAGTGGACCACGGACTTCTGGTAAAGTCATGACCGTGCAGTCACCATCACCTGGACTGTCAGGAGTAGGAGGGAGTTTTCATAGAGCGACCCAGCGCAAGGCTCCACTGGGAAGAGGATTTCTGTGGTCGGAGATGTTATAGTGAGTGGCAAAAGAGACGAGAGTGTTGTCGTTGGAGGTGGTGTGCTGCCTTGTGGGTTTGATTGCTCAGATGGAGATAGAGATGGAGCCGTCGTTGTTGTTACTGTTGCAGTTGGAGCAAGAGGAGATGGTGAGGTGGCTCCGGTAGGATCGAAGCTGAAATGAGGCTCCTCGAAGGGAAAATTGCTTCCACCTATTTGAGGTGTGTATGGGGGTGTGCACACAAACTCCTTGGTCTGTTCAGTCTGGGAGGTAGGTACAGGTGGAAGAGGAAGGGGCAAGGCTGGAAGAGGAGGATCTATCTGGAATGCCGGTGGTAGCAAAATATTCTGAGTGAGGAAGTCCAAGTCAGACACTGTTGCAACCGTGACTGGAATGGGAGATGATGCAGAAGATGGACTGGCCACAGGTTCACTTGGCTCATGCTGGAAGAAGCTCTCTTCTTCCATAGAGGAGAGACTGGAACGTGGGCCGCTCTCTAGTTGTACAGGCTCCATTGAGGAGCTGCCACCTTGTTCCTCAGTAGATCCTGCACTGCATGCGGCTGTGCTGAAGTCAAATGACTGCCCAGAGAGGCCACTACTTCCTGGTGTGAACACTTGATCAGGGCTTGAGAGAGTTTCTGGACTTTGTAAGCTTAGGCTTTCTTGTTGGGAAGTACTTGAACCCAGAACCAAGGAGAGCTGGGTCTGTTCAGAGCTCAGCTGCTCCCTGATTGCCCAAGCCTCTGTCTCACTGTGGTAAAGGAAAAAAAAGTTATATTAGTGATATTCCTTCTTCAACTTGGATTATATACTTGACTTGATTGATGTAGCCTGAGCCTTACCTGATGATGTAATTGTTACTGACAATAGGGTTTTCCCCAGTTTCCAGCTGCAAGACCATATAAAGCCAGACCCATGAGTGATCTGCAATCTCTACACGAACCACCATCTCAGCTCTGCCCTCTCCTCCCTCTCACTGTGTGGTGAAAAGAAAAGATGGGTAAGTCAAAACATATTCAACTCCTTGTGAGATTTAATGCCATGTCTTTGTGGGTGGTCACAAATGCTTTTTCCCTGTATATGTGTATTACTCGCTGTGAGTGTCAAATGTTGATAGGGAACTGTGAGGTAGGCGAGTGCTCATGCTAGGCCTAACCAAGCAAATTAAGCTGCTTTTGTTTATTCATTCAGGAGTGAGACTCACATAGGCTGCGGTGCTGAGCTGAGGCGTGTGAAAGATCCTGAGGATGCAGGAAGCTGTACCAAGATTTGGGACTGCAGAATCTCCACATTTAGTCCCAAATAAACATTCACACTGAAAGGTGGAAAAGGAGAAATGGTAAGGGAAATTTTTTTTTTTAAACACATTATTATAAAATACACTTTTAATTTATATTTATATATATATATATATATATATATATATATATATATATATATATATATATATATATATATATATATATATATATATATATATTATTTGTTACAAAATTATTAGTCATTTAACCTCACCTGTCTTGTGCTTCCTGAAGTCTCATGTCACGGCTATGCTGAGAACGGAAACATGGCAGGAAGAAGTTGCTCTCTAGTGTTGGAGCTGAAGATTGTTCTCTTTCCGGGGCAATCCCCCCTTGGGAAGTGTGAGGCTCCAGAGGAGCACAGAAACATACCCACACTGGGTTGGAAGTCCAATAAGATCCTGGGGAAGACTCATCTGGAGTTTCTGACAGGCAATGGGCTCGGATTAAAGCAAGCTTATTGCCTGCACTCTGCCTACGCACTGATTTGGAGGTGTTGAATCTGCAGCGGAACAGCCGATCTAAGGGATAAAGGCATAAATTAAAGACTACTTGCATATCTGGTATGTATTATCTAAATGTGTGTCAAATTTGAAAGATCTTACCTGTGTCAGGTGAAGTTGGAGGCACCAGGTTACTCCTCATAATAAAGTGGTCTGCGGTGTCTATTATGTCGTACACACTGTCCCCTTGAGCGAACCAAATCTACCTAAATATTCAAAAGAGAATATACTGTAGGTGAATGTCCTCTTTAATTCATTTTGATTGTAAATAGACTGAAATAACATGAGACGAAAGACATGTAGATATATAGATATTTAATGAGAATAACTTTTCTGTCTGCTTTACTCACCATTGAGTGTCCAAGGTGCTCTGAGACGCTGTCTGACAGGTACAGTAACTTTCCTTCACCAGTCAATAGCATTAGAAAACCTGGCATAACTTGAACCAACTCATTCAGTTCATGAAATGAGAGGAATCCCGTGGTTGCTTCAGCACTGATAGCTGGATCTGAAAGAAGTAATTTCAAGTCTGAATAAACTATCAAACTTCATCCATATATAAAACGTCTAGTATGAAAGAAAAGTTAGTTAGCTCCATTTCAGCACCATGGACAGTGTTTATGTTTCAGTACCATGGAGCAAAATTGCGTTCTAAAGCGCTGTCTTCACTACATGTTCTGTTGTATCTAAGCTATTTCTTAATCCATACTACCAAACAGATAAGCAGCTCAGATATAAAAATTTAAATAAAAAATAAATGTAAGATGCACCTGTTGCGTCAACTCGCGGCAATAAAAGGCAATCTCTCAACACTAACTCAAATTTAAAAAGCTTCTAATTACATGCGTTTATTCTAATTTCAGTGCAGTCTTTTATTCGACTATATTACAAAACAAACGATATTTACCTTGGCTGAAGAAGACAGACTTTCTCGTGTACATGCAAGCCAGCGACATGATGTGAAGATAGGACAGCCGAGACTTGTCCGCATCGGAGATGGGCAACAAGTCCTTCAGGTTCCTAATCTCCGCGTTTATTTGGTCCCTTCGGGCTTTAGAAGCTCCTTTTGTGGACCGATACATTGTGGTTGCTAACGGAAGAGGACTGTTTCTGAGGTTCGCTGAAAGTGTAGACTATGGTGCAAGTTGAGAAAAGTGTGATGCTCTTTCCCAAAAGAGTTCAGGCGTGTTCACAGGTGTGTCATCTCAGCACATGTCCAGAGTACGGCTGCTCTTCTCCTTTCATCTGCCTCTCCCGGGTTTCCCCCTGCGGTTCCGCCACAGTGCCTGGCTCAGGTTGCGGACCGGAGGATGGATGGATCTTTCCTCCGGGTCGGAGATTGAGTCAGTCGGCTGCTGCTGAAGCCGTATCTCGCCCAGATATCAGGAGTCCGTAAATCTGGTGGAGTAACATTGCAAGCCAGTAACTTATATAGGCTGGGACTCCACCGGTGTAGGGGGGCTCCCAACGCGCCAACACCGACGTAAAAAAAAGAGCGCGAGGGGAGGGGGGTATGGAGTAAAGGGGGGGAAGGGGGGATTTATAGGTCTCATATCAGTGTAAGTAATGCTGAAACTCACTCATCTCACCCCTCCCAACCCTTGCGCTCTGACTCTGCTCCGACGTCAGCATCCCTCTTTCCATTGATGACGTTGGCTTGAAATCGGGAGCTCCGGCGACGCAAAAAGCCCGATTTGGACAAAACCGAGCAATGGGCGGAGACAGAGAGTGAAACGTAGACGGAGTCACCGCACTCCAGTGTAAAGACGTGTGTAGAGGAAGGGGGGAGGAGGGGGGTTGTTTCTGAGCTGCATACGAACGAGACAACTCTACCCAAATTCTCTTGGTGATTGCCTCCAACTGACCGAATTCAGATATGATTCAGAAGCTGTTTCCTATATTGTATTACAATGTCTTGCACTGCATGTTCATGGATGCAGAAAGGGTTTACATGGAAGAACGAATGCATTCCCTGACATTTTTGCTCTCTGTTTCACTGCGTTATAATTTGCATCGTTTTCCACAAGCTCTGTGACCACAGAATGAACCCTTAAACAGATTTCTATTTAAAAAAATGTCAGATAATAGTAGCTCTGTCTGGCAGCATGCGGGACACTGCAGTGCTTGTGATGGCTTTAAATCCAGCAGTGCATTTGCCCCAGTAAACCAGACGGTGTAAACGAGAACACCGTAATATCTGCTTTATTGTTACATAAATGCTTTCTCTCTGTCCTTATAAGGGAAACATGGGGCAATCATACAAGGACAGCAGCTGTATTGAGTTATGTCTTATGAGTTTGAGTGCGTAAGGCGACATTGTGGAGAAGAGCCAATAGCTCACTCAGAATCTATCAGCGCAATATGGTCGCTTCATTATGAACTTGAGATGCATCCCGACTAGCGCAGTGAGACAGTAAGTTTAAAGAATGAAATGGACTTCAGGTTTATCCATCATAACTGACTAAATAGATTATGTGGTTCTTATTTCTCAGAAGAAAATAATGTGTGTATAAATTTGTGCTCTGTCTCATATGATATTCCCATATTTGTTTCCTTCGAATTAGAATTATTAGTAATAAGTACAGTCTAGCTCATTGTTGTAATCAAATGTAGGCTACTTGTAAAATGCTGCTTTTCTCGATAACGACTAAATATAAACAATAACGCAGCAGCTTCATTGTTGTAATCACAAATAACTAGGCTATGGCATATCCTTTATTTTAACATTTAAGTTAACATGGTAAACGTGCTTTTTTAGGTCTAATTAAAAATCAAATTTGAAGCAAATAGAAATGCATAAAACAGGTTAACGACTCGTAATCGCTCTCACAGTTGTCATTTGTGGTAGCCTATAGGCTACATCATTTTCTGTCATCTAATATCCATTATGATCACAAATCATATAATAAACCACGTTTGAAATTTCACTTTCAAGTTCTATGCACCTCAGTGTGGTGGTCATGGATGATTATACCTCTGTAGCACAAACACCGTAATGCACCACTCCCCGGTCTCCACTAATTAACCTAAACACCTGTCAAACAGTGGCTCGTTAATATCACATGCGCAACTGACGCTTATTTGCATCCTCTTTGGACAGTTTGTTCCATCCGTAATGTGGACAAGAGTGTCATAGACAAAAGTCTCGTGCGCTCGCTGCGATTCTGCCATTCGTTTTCAGAAGAGGAAGCGAGGTTGCATGTTCACTGAAGGTGAGCTATTTTTAGCAACATGCAGAAACTCCAGTGCTTTTAGGAAAGTTACAATGTGGCTTGGCGAGGTTCAACGATCCAAAAAATCATAGCTACGTTTCATTTTCATGATAAATAACCAATCGAAATCATTAAAAAACACATCTGGATAGGAATATCTATTCAATTATCAATACAAAGCTATTATGTGAATATGACTCTTTTAACAGTCCTTCTCAGGGGCACGCGCACATCATGAAACCTGTTGCGCGCGTGAGCTGACCGTTTCGCTTTTCTAAAAATAGCCTTTGAATGGTGACTGACAAACGCACTCGTCCTCGGCGACACATTTAGTCTTTTTAATTAGACATTTGTGTTTTGTGGCCAAAATAAGATTCGTGTATGAGTATTTGAGGGTCGAAAAGATTCATGCGAGAATTTGATTTCTGTTTTAGTTGGTTTCGTCTATAATTCTCCCAGCCAAAATTACATTTTAAACAGACACGCTTGAGCAAGATGAGAGATCAGCTAACCGGTTTACACTGGTTTAGGAAATTCTTATCAGCATAAGAGAAGTTTTCAATAAGCACAGATACCCTTTAATACAGAAATTGCAGTAAACAATCTCTTGTGCACGTGTGTTTATGGTGGGATTAGCAGGAGGATACATGGATAGCAAAATAATCCAGAGTGTTGCTACACAAAAGGACTCTTAATTTGCCTTTAGGATCTCATTAACCAAATCAATGTCTTGTTTGGTAGGCCCTAAGTTTTTTTTTATTAAGTTACTTATGCATCTTATAGCCTACTTGTTAAGACTCAATCAAGATGCTCTCAAATTCAGTGGTAGAATCATGCAAGATAGATCAACCCGATCACTAATGATCCATCCTTCAGAGCACCATCCGTGATAAAACCTTGGCAGTGGTCACCCTTTAACAAATTTCACCTCTTAAAAAAGTTGGCAGGTTTTTCTGTTCAGCCAGCCCACAGAGTGATTCAGAAACACTGAAGCATGCCAGGCTTTCTGAAGGTATAGCTTGTATGAATAGCCTCTGCTCTTCGGCATCTTTAAAAGAGGGACAATGATACAATACAGAACACCATGCAGTGTTCAGCCTTCATCGCCAATTTATGTTCAACTGAATGCAGTCCAAGAGCACCACTGAGTGTAAATTCTTATCAGGAAGATCCTAGCAAACAAATTTAAGTTCTGGGAACGTTCCTAGATCTTTCCCTTAAGGTTAGGAAATAAATAACCCAATATAACCTCAGGGGACCATTAGGGAACGTTCGAGGGAACGTTCTGTGTTTGCTGGGTGGTCGCCTAGATAGGTGGTCACCTATTGTGAGGTTGTAGTGCATAAAGTTTAATAATCCTTCTGCTTTCTTTCTTTACGGACATTACTGAGGAGAATTGCACAAAAGTATACCAGACTAATACATTTCCTTCAAAATTCTGAATCATTCACACAAAATCAAGGAAAACTATGTTGAAGGTGAGGATAAAATCTATATTAGGCCTTTTCAAAGTGTTCAATTTTTTGTCATGCTCGTTATGTTGCTATCTGGGTTTTGTGAACTTTTAAATGTAGTTCAGTGTTTGCCTGCCGGATGTGAGTAAATGGATAATGGCCAGCATGATACAGTATCCCACTGTTAGCAGTACATCCCAGGGACAGGAAGAGGTCATTATGCCTGTGCCCAGAGTACATGACTAAGTTGACTGTGCCTACTTGAAGCCTCCTATGATTTTTACATAGTGGATAAAAATAACAATGCATCTTTTCAACCCAACATATAAATGGTTACTTTTTAATTCATTTTCAAAACTTGAAAAACAGATGAAAAATTAGGGTAAAAAATAATGCGATTTGTTGGAAATTTATATTACCCATCTTGTCATGCATTAAAATACATGCATTATGTTTGGACCCCGGTGAGGTAAGTCATCTGTGCAAGTTTAATCCTGCTTTTCCATCAAAGAGTTTTGTGAGTTCAATCAAAATGCGCTGAAGAACAGAGTTGAGGGAAAAAATGCTCTAATGAGAAACAAAATGTCATTGGTCTCTTGTGCAGTTGAAGTACGTCTGTCCTCTATCTCAAGATTCTTTCTCTCTGCACTGCTGTTTATTTTTACACAGAGAGAATCAAGGTCTTCACTCTGCCTCTTGAAAGAAAGGAGCTAACCTGTCGCCTAGCAACACCTCCCACTCCTGCTGAAGCCAGAGTAAGAGAAGAGAGGAAGGATTGAAACTGTCTATGAAACTGAGGAGAGAGATGAGTTGAAGAGTTGGACGTGGGGTTGACTCTAAAGGCGAGAGAGACCAGAACACCATGTGCCGGTATGTTTCCGATATAGTCTACGGAGAGGCCAGTGAAGTTGCACCTGTCGTGGTATTTAAATAATCTAGATTTAAGTATAATAAATTATCTAATGCATTGTTCAGCACTGGTTGATTCATATAAACTACTGCGAGTGAGCAGATGTAACACTCAGACACCCACACACTCCCTCCCTCCCTCCCTCCCGCAGTGTATTTTTAGACCCAGGGCTCAGAACAGTGGGAAAATGTGGACTTTTAATTGAAGTATTTCTATCTCTCTTGTGCTTTGCAGTGTCTGTGAATGGTGACTGTACTAATTCATGACTCTTTTGCTCATTTTCATTGATAAACGTCTTTAGTTTTTCCATATATTTCCCTTTAAATCATTTTCTCCATTTTTTTAAAGAATCATTTCTACTAGTCTATAAATAGTCAGCGTTCTTTTATTCCATGAGGTCTATTTTCTCCCTCTCACTGTTTAAGCTCAGTCAGTTCTAGCGCTACATGCCAGCACATTGTGCTCTCACCCTCCTTTTTCACTCCCTCTCTCTCTCTTTCTCTTTCTCTCCCTCTCTCTCTCGCTCCCTTCATAAGTTGTTGCTGATGCAAGGTTGCCATGGTGACGTGATGTAGATGTGACATCAAAACAGACCTCAAGCAGCAGATTTTTTCCCCTTTTCAGTCTGTCGCTCGCTCTCTGTTCTCCCATCTCATTTCATATTAAGCCAAAGGCATTGCATTACAAAACACCTCTATGAGCTTCTGATCTAAACCTCACAAATGTAAGAAAGATGGAATTCCTTTTAAAATAATGCAGCTCTTAGTGACCATAAGAGATCCATTTTTCTCCACCATTCAGCTCTGCCTTTGATAGAAGCGAGAAAACGATCAATGATTCAGCGTGTGCTTCTTCTTTCTCCTTGGCCATCTCTGTGCATTTCGATCTGACTGTAATGTTCTCAATGTGTAGTGCAGCTGTCTTTAAAACAATACCCAGGGTTGCTTTTCATCCCTCTCATAGTAGTGTGTTTCCCATTGAAACACAGTGAAAATCTAGGAAAATCTCAAAGAACAAAATCACTAAAATGCATAAGAAAATATTTTAATATATTATTAAACAAGAAAAATATCTTGCGGACTATTTCTAGGTCTCTAATCTGGATGTATGTGTTAATTTGTCAGTTCAGCTAATTGTGCAAATTGTCATATGCTGATTAAATTCAACTTAGAGAATAGAGATATATATTAAATTAGAAAAATGCAAGGTCGACAAATCATTGGAAACTGCGAGAACATGAAGTTTGATAAAGCATTGTATAACTATTAGAAGAGAAGAGAGTGGGCAGAGATGGTTAGAAAGAGGAAGAGAATGAGGCGCAAGCAGGAAGGGAGGGAGAAAGTAAGGTACTTCAGTGCCTTTTTTTAGCTTCAAGCTAAAGTTACGATTATTGCTTTTATCCATCCTCAATTTCCCCATGCTTCCTTCTCTTTGCATGCAAATATGTATTTCCCCCTCGGAACGGCTATTTTCCCCATGATTAGTGATCATCTTAGCAGCGTGAACGCTTCCGCATGACTACTTGGCAGGCAGTAGAGAAGCAGAATGACCTGTGTCATTCACCATGGCTGGATTTGAACAACAGAAAGTTTTTTTTATTTTTTTATTTTGGCTCACTGAATCATTGGTATGAATTTATGAATGGGGAGTCCATTACCTGACAGTTTCGCAAGTCACTTGTGCCGAAATGAACACCACAAATACAGGCTGCTTTTAAGGGTTATATGATAAGGAATCATATTGATTCCTGAGTGCGCCTGTATGAAATGCACAGAAACTTTCAGAATCCCAAATTTTTTTCCCAAAGAAAAAAAGTTTTTGTGAAGGTTTACTTTGAAAAAAATAGTTACAAGTTTCTTAAATTAACAAAAAAGCAGCCAAGTAACTCACTGAAATAAAAGTGAAATTTAGATGTAGAAATTCTTCTAAGGCACTGGCGGAAAAAGCTCTCAATCTGCTTGCAATTACAACATTATCAATAAGACACAGCTGATTGGTTCCTGCTCTCAGTAGTCAATCAGCTCGCTGATCAACATCTGCGACAGCAGTGCAGCGCGCTTTCAGAAACCCTTCACCTTCCCTAGCTCCACCTGTATGTATCTGCTATGGGTAATTCATGCTATATTGTGTGTTGGGCAAACCAAGGATGTGTTATATATATACAGAGAGGGTTATCCATTACCATTCCAATTGTTTAAAAACCAGTTGCTTCCCTGGGTCAACACATTTAGATGATCCTGGAACTACATTAAAGGAGAACTCTGGCGAACAATGAACCTTTGGTCTAATACAACATCGGTACCTAGTCAATCGTTCTCTGAGATTTGTTTTCATGATAATCGAATGTAAAGAGTTTTATCTCTAAAAACTGTTTAGCGTATAATGCTAGTATATGGGGGCATTGACTAAGTAAAAGAAATCGCTAGTTTATAGCACTAACAAGGCTCAAAATAGCCCCACACTAGCACAGTAACATAATGAGGCTCCATACATGCAAAACGAACATTAAAAACTTTGTAAGTGTACAGACCGTTTAATAAGAAGATACTTTATAAAGACAGTTCACTCCACGTATACAGACAGGAGCCATCTTAGAAAATAGTCCCGATAAGTCGATCCTCGAACACCGTTCATACAGTTCAGAAGTTCGCTGAACTTCATACAGTTCAGCTCAACTCAGCACGACGTTCGTGGTTTGACTTATCAGAGACTATATTCTAAGATGGCTTCTGTCTGTATAAGCGACGTGAACTGTCTTTTTAAGTATCTAGCCTACTTATTAAACGGTCTGTACACTTACAAAGTTCTCAATGCTTCATTTTGCATGTATGGACCCTCATTATGTTACTGTGTTAATGTGGGGCTATTTTAAGCCTTGTTAGTGGTATAAACTAGCGATTTCTTTTTACTCAGTTTATGCCCCCATTACAAGCATTATACGCTAAACAGTTTTTAGAGATAAAACTCTTTAACATTCGATTATCATGAAAACAAATCTAGAGAATCAATTGACTGAGGTATTGTTGTTTTATTAAGACCAAAAAGGTTAATTGTTCTCCTTTAAGCAGAGTTTGGCCATCTGAGACCAATTTTGTGACTCCTGAAAGATTCCTCAAACCCTAATCTGAAGTCTGTGATTGTTAGTTTGACATGTTAACCAACAGCCGACTAATGACAATGCTTACAGCTGGGATCATGGTCGGTAGCAAGGAACAGTCGTAAAGGATACACAGTGTGCACCCGGCTTAACTCTCCAAAAAACGAGTCCAAACAGAACCTAACCCTACCCATAAATTATGGGTGAATGATACTGTTGTTTGAAAAGCTTGACAATATCAGTAAACTTGTCCCTCAAATATGATTGGTTGATTAGAAAGTCTGACCCAGGATCAACAAAGATGTTGGTCCAGGAACATATTGCACATGGTGAAATCAGGTCCTGCAAAGGGGCACATTAGTGCCTTAAGGTGGGTAGATAAGGTACAAAGGTGTGCCAGTGAGGGTACATCCCCAGTGTTTTTTCTGACGGGGTTTGATGAAGAGCAGGACCATGAAAAGAGTTGTACATTACATTTTCCTTAATGCTTCATGAACAGAATTAAGTCATCTGGACGATCAGTGGAATGTGAGTGCGATTTGCATTTTTGCAATATGGTGCTAAATCTGCCTGAAGCGTTATTTAGTTTTGCCACAGAAGCTGTTTTTTAACACCCTATGTTAACACTCAGCATTCAGACTCTCACCCGCAGGCTCATTCATGGTGACAGTCTCTCACACATTACTCATTCACTCATCATGAGGATAGAGTCGCTTTACTGTTTCTCTCTCCATCCCTGACAGAGATGAGCAGCGTTAGTCCGAAAAGACGTTGTTCACCTCTCTTTACATTCAATTTGAAGCAATAGGCCTTAAGCATTCTTAGGCCATATGTGCATGAAATGCATTAAGCAATAACGGATTTTCCTCATTATGAGAGTGCAGTGATGATTCTGGATGCTTGGCATTTCATACATTTTTACTGATTAAAAAACGTATGCTCCCTTCTTTGAAGGAATTGTCTCTTTATTGCCATCCCCTCTGCTCGCACGCCCACGCGCCCATAGCAACACGTTGTCGTATCATAGTAACCACATTTGCGCAGGGAGAAAAAAATTAGGGTGGGTTGTAGAGTTATCTTTCACTGACCACAATGAGCATGAAGCTTGATGATAGCTCCTTGTATTCAAGAGTGAGATTCTGAATGCATATAAAGAAGTGTAGCACACTAAACAAGATGTTCGCTGTAACTTCCTGAAATGAAATGACCTGTCAATCCTGATTCTGGTTCCCAGGTTGTAAGCCATATAATGTCATTAGCCATCCTCGTTAGGCTCATCTGAATAGCCAATCAGTGGCAGATGAGGTAGATGACTCTTGTTATCAAAGTCACTCCAGCTCAGATGAGGCTCTAATCAAGGCGTGATGGTAATATTCAGAGGTCAGTTTAATTCCCTTAAACAAATGACCCAATTATCAGTGACCAACATGTGTCCCTTTTTACTCTTCATCTGTGAAAGAGCCCCCTGTCTGCTCTTCAATGGAGATCCTTCTTTAATCAGGACGCAGTGGACTGAAGCTAATGTGACATGCTAATAGAGCTACTGTGTAAACCCCAATCACCCATTTGAGCATGCTATTCTCCACGCCGACCCTGCTAACTGTCCATCAAGGGTCGCAAAACATCACAATTAACACTTTTGAATATAAAGGCTATTTCTAATCTTGTATTAGCTTTATTGGATATCTCTGCTGGGAAATCCAGTTCAGTTTGTGTTGATGTGCCTTAGGACATGAAACATAGGTGAGTCGGCCAGTGTGTACATTCCATTATCATGAAAACAAATCTCAGAGAACGATTGACTAGGTGTTGTTTTATTAGACCATTAGATTTATTCGATTTATGGAGCATTCCACCTAATGCTCCATATTGAATGAGGAGCATTAGGTGGAATGTGACGGAAGCTTGGGTGCCATGACATCAAAAGTGTCACATATTTCTCGGTCTCCTCCTTTAAAGTTGGTGCCACTGTTGCAATGCAATTCCATGGGCTTACCTCGCTCTTGCTAAAAAGTGATGCAGAGAGAGCAGGCATCGCATCATTTCAAGGTGCTCCAACAGATCTTGGTGCACACGTCAGGTTGACATGCACTTATAAAGGATCTTTTTTACGTGGCGATGACCAACTTTGACTAAAAGGGGGCCAAAAATAATCTACCCCAGTAGAATAGAACGGGGTTTGGTGAAGTTGCAGCCTGTAGGATGGAAGATTGTCCATTTGAGGGACTTTAGGCTTGGCTCGTCTGAACTGAAAATTTTGCCATTTGCGTCTGATGTTACGGATAACACAGTCTCATCCCAAGACGGCAGACTAACTGACGCTTTTGACCATACATCAACATCCGCTGTTTTAGGGTACCCTTTAACGTCAGTTAGATGACTATCCTGGGCCGTCATTCAACTGACGCATTACCTTTAATGTCAGTTAGGTGACGCGGGAAGGTTTAGGTCTAGGGTAGGGTTAGGATTAGATAGTGTCATCTAACCAACGTTAAAGGGTACCCTAAAACGGCGGATGTTGACGTATGGTCAAAAACAGTTGTATGACGTCTTGGGATGAGACTGAGCTGTTACGGATGGCTTCACTGCCCCGAAGTAGCCAATACTGCCGACGCAATTCCGCTAGAACCCTTTCAGAACCAGAATGCAGAAGTCGGCGGTTCGTCTTTTTAATAACCAGCTTTGTTGTATAATGACCAGGGTCCAACAGGATAGGATAAATGGCATTAAGGTCAAGGTCACTAGCTCCATGTAATCGTCCCCCTACTCTGATAAGACCTGTGTCCTTATCATACTCTGGTGCAAGGGATACCAAATGGCTGGTAGCTGGAATTGGCTGTCCAGTCTTAAAAGCTTGGTCTTCTAGTGGGAATGAATCATGTTCGAGCTTGGGCCAGGATACATTTCTCTGCTTCAACATAGTCATCAGCTTGCAGTGAAGAGTCCATGTCTGCAGTGGCCACCCGTGTAGGGACCTGACAGTGGCCTCAACAAGCTCTAGCCATGTGTGAGATTGATTGCGTTCCACAAGTAAACAATTGACGACTTTGACATTGACGATGAATGCAGTTTCCTCAACTCGCTGATCTCCAATTCTACCTTAGTGACGGGTGTAGATAGCCACTGGTCAGAAGGTTGGAGAAGGAAGTCTGGTCCTGAACTCCATGGGTGAGATCCTGCTATCTGGGTCAGTGTCAGGCCTCTTGTGATGTGGTCAGTGGGGTTGTAATGAGTTGAATCAATGTACCACCATGTCTGTGAGGGTCTACTGTTCCTGGATTGAGGGCTGACACCACTGCGAGATGTTTTCCTTGAGCTGCTTTGGGGCTGACAAGGATAGTGAGAGGAAGCCTTTGGAGGAAGGACACCAGCAGGGTGGTAGCCAACATCGTAATCCATCCAGATGTGTAGGTAGATTAATCTTGCTTCAAGGTTCTGGACATTGTCTTTGCTTTGTCCATATTTGTTTGGTTTTGCTCTTAATCCAGCTTTTGTAGCACGAAGGCGTGCTACAACTTTATAATACGCTGATTGAGGCAGCCAAATATGGACAGGATTCGGTCAGAGAATCAGAGGTCGGAGAATAGATTCTTAACAAAGATGTGTTTGTTGAACAGTCTTTTCTGGATATCATCTGAACCAGTCATTCTTTGGCAATGTTGTCTGTATTAATGGTATCAGGACATAAACGCATTATACAAACAGACAAGCGTGCAGAGATTAACATTACCAAACCGTATTCTTGTGTGTCCCACTATAATCAGTCCGTGTGGTAAAAAACGCTGGTTCCCAGGACAGGCTTTCGTACAGGTAGAGTTCAGGCAAAATTTAATATTCTGTCATCAAAACCTGTATGAAAGCCTGATGTGTTTATGCCCATACAATGAAAGTCATTGAGTTCCAGTGTTCGGGTTTGGCAAAAAAACTTATTTTATGTACCACAGAAAATAAAAACCCAGCTATAATATAAACTCTCTAATAGTTTTAACTGGATTGTTATCTGGGAGGTTGGCATGTTTATTTGGTGTTTATATTTAGGACTAAATGTAAATTTCACTGCCTCCGCACACATGCTTAGTGAATACAGATATCATGAATACTGATCTGTTGTAATGCAATTAATGCAGTGGATGTCACGAATGGTGAGAGCTTGTTTTGTAATGGCTTAATGTGTTTTTTAAAAAGCTGGTGGAGGGCAATAGTGTTTCCTCTTTTCATTCAAAAATAACCATGATGTCCAGGTAAATATAGTGCTTCTATCTCAATGACTGACAGAATTTGTGGGGAATTTCCTGAGGGGTCCTTTCTCTCAATTAATGTGCGCACTCAAGCATGAAGGTAAAACGCTCTCATTCCTGGCTATAAAAATGTATTCATTCCTGGCTGTGCAAGAACTAATCTGATCAGCAGTTTTTTTTTTTTTTTTTGGAGTTGCCTAAATTTTTTCACTATGGTGAGGACAAAATGAGAGATTGCCGACACAGCATTCAGAATCACCTTCACAGCGAGAAAGTGATGAATTAATACAGTAGTACAGCCTGTTTTAAGTCGAATAACAAACACATTTGGCCTTTGTTTGTTGTGTTGTTAATATTATAACATGTAACATCACATTATGTTGTGTTATATGAAGTTATGTTATACTATGTTATATGTTATACATAATCTTGTTTTGAAAAGCTTGTTTTTGATTGAATTACAACCACCTTTGGCCTCTGTTCATAGCCAGCAGTTATTTTAAAAGAGGAAAGAAATCAAAGAATATGATTCAATATTATAAAAAAGGGCACTTTAGCAAGAGAACAGTTCATTCCCAGGACATCTTGGTCCATTCCCATTCCACCCACTCACCTGTTCCTGACCCATAAATGAGGTCACATTTGGCATAAACTGGTGTGTTCCTCCGCTCCATAGGACACCATGACACAGGAGTCTGTATATGTAACATTTTCACACACCCATGCAAGCAGACACACACACGCCTTTTCCGAAGGACACCTCCACATGCGGAGGCATATTGGCAGAGCTCATCAGCCCTCCTCGCTCTCTGTGCCTGCTGGGGTGGGTACAGCACATCTCGCTCCTGCGTTTGTCTCACAGTTGGGTTTACCGTTTGTCTGCCATCCAACAGGAAACTGGGTGAGAATGCCATGTTCTCACCCACATATATCCCCATCACCCACTTCCTAAAAAACACGTCTCTATATTGTGATCTCTGCTGTGAAGTAAAGATTCGAAGCAACCTGCTGGTGCCATCTGTGTGTGTCCATATACGTTTACAAATTAATGTCACCTAGATTCTCAGGTGTGTATGTTTGTGTGTGACCGACTACATGCGTGTATGAAATTCCATTCATTCATAGTTGAACAGACTAGCTCGGGAACATGTAGCCAGTCAGTTTACAGGAAGGAGGTAAAGAATCTGGTTCACTGGACAATTAGGTTACAAAACCAGCTGCAAGATTCCATCACTTCAAGTTATGTCTGATTTTGGGCCTTGGACTCTGTGTGTTGCACTGCCCCCAAGTGGCACACTAGAGTTAGTTTCCAGACCTGCGATTATGTAAGACTTTGCAGCGAATGAGTCATCACTGGGTTGTATCCGAGAGAGTTTGTTGGCACAGATAACTGGAGACAGTAGTGGGATGGGCAGCAGCGCCAGGGACGATGAAACGCAAAGTGGGTATTTTCCCGTTGCTTTTTTTGGCTGTGATTGATCAGTGCAAGTGGTCACTCCTGAAAAGCTGCTGCAGTGATGCTGTTTATGGCAGGTGGAAGGTTCTAGAACTGCATTCATGTTACTGCAAATAGTCTGAATGTATCTTTGATGCTGGAATGATCTTGATTTTGCTGTCCAGATCAGTCTATATGTAATGCAGCTTAAAACGAACATAAAAAGTACCTTTTTTAAAAAAAAAAAAAACATTAATAAACAAAAATCTGTAGTATATTATTGACATAGTAATGTCATGATCCTGCAGAGGTTAAGCGGATTAGACTTTATAATGAATATAATATAATATAATATAACAAGATAGTTGTCTACTTTAAAAAAATATATAAAAAATACAATATATAGGCTAATAATAATACTAAATATTTGTATTATTATATAGCGTAATATTAACATAATACAATACAGTGTATCCTAGACTAGAGGATAAGCAGTTTGGAGAATGGATGGAAGTTCTTGTTCATATTAGGTTGTGCCGAATATTTATATTTAATATGTAATATACAATATAATAATAGTATTATTATTATATAATACCAATAGTCAAAAATAAAATGAAAATTTCAGTCAAAGGAGGACTATTTTAATTCTGTATTATGTTATATTATATAATACGTATTAGTACTTAACATTTATTCCAAAAAGTATGCATTTTAGATTGTTAATTACATTTTTTTGCTATGTAGCCCTCAAACCGTTTTCACTTTATAGCCCTTAATCCTGTAATTGTGGACAAATGTGAGCACAGAGGACTCGGGTATGATCCTACATTTTATTTATTATAAATGTTAGTATCACTGTCTTCGATAAAGATTTGTCTATCCATTTAAGGTGGGTTTTTTTATTAATATATATTTTTTATTTATTTATTTACTTCAAAAAGTACCATATTTCTATGTAAATTATGCTTATTTTTATTTTTTTTAACTACATTAAAATATCATTCCAATAAGTTCTTATAGCTAAAACCTAAAGATGAAGTGACTTTGCTGTCACCTGGTGTTCTTGTTTTAGGATGCTCTAAATTACAGTTTTTCCCATTCATTTCTATGGGTGCCCATTTTTTACCCAAATACAAGATTAAGGAGTTTTTTTTTCACCCACTTAACATTGTAGAATTGAGTCAAAAAAATTGTGTGTTCAGGAGGCAAACTTATCAACTATTTTGCCCACATTTGTCCAGAATACGGTTTTAGGGTTAAATATTTTGCACAACCTATAACACGAACACCTTCACAAAATCATGCAAGTCTTGTGACATCATTACCCCATTAGCCAAAAGATACAGTAACTTTAGAATTCAAGCCACTGTAAATCCATTCAGAGAAGTTCTCATTGCCCTTCTGAGAAAGGGTCCTCTTGCTGCAAATGTTATATCTGGATCAGATCCAGAAAGTTCTATTAACCTGGGATCTGTTACTCAGTGGAAACAACATAGTATTGATTATAAAATTATATTTTTTGGACTCAAAAAATAAATCGCTATTGTTTTTTTCACCTTAAAAGTTTTTCCAATATAGTTTAGGCAAGATGCTGTAGATTATACTGAAATATATAATTTGCTTCCCTCTAAATCAGATCTCTTTCTCTGTCAGGCTTGTGCTAATAAGGCTACAGAGAGGCGGACAGCTCCTCAATAGGGTTCCAGTATATCTAGTAGTTAGATGACTCAAGAGATAGGAAAGGTGGGTGGAAGGGTTAAGCGGGGCACGTGAACATTTTCCATTTGGCGGAACAAGATGCATAGCTGAGAAATATCAGCGGGAATGCAAACATATGTGGGTCTGGAGCCAGATTTTTATGGTCTCATCGAATTTATTACAGTAATAAATCCAGGATCGAAAATACAACAATGGCACCGTGGTATAAAAAAAAAAACAACACAAGGAAATGTGAGCATTATTGATGGTTGTGGTGGGGTAGAGGTTTGGAATGACTGAGTGGTTACTGAATAAGAACAATGAATAAAAACAATTCTGAACTCAAGATATGGATTATACATAGTGGAACATTAATAGAGGCTTTTGACACTAAGAACATACAGAGATACTTTTTACAGCCTTGATATGGTTATTGCTACATATATTTGAATAGGAGGGATTAATTATTATTGCTGACTTCTGAACTGGAAGAGCAAACCATAGGAAAGAGAGGAGAAAAACAGGCATTTAGAAATGACAAAAGACAGTTTACATAGGTTGTACAGCAGGTTTGGGATCATAGTGCAGCTGGTAGCTTCGCCATTTTCCAAATGACACAATATATTGAGTCGTTATCTTGTAGACATATTGTCCTTAAAATATAGTCCCAGCCTTATTTATTATTTACGATGTAGAAGTTAAACAGGTCGGTACATGACTTCTGTACAATCTTGGAAATGATGTCTGTCATTTGGCAGACATATCCAGCTCATAAACCCTCCTTGTTGGATGAATCAATCAGTGCTTCCACTCTTCCACCCCGTTTCCCTTTCTAGGCATCTCTGCATCTCTTTCAGTTAAAAAGCATAAGGCCCAACATAGATGGTTAAGCGCAGGGCAGAACTGGTGTGGTAGCTCATGAGCGGGTTGACAGAAACCATCTCCAAATCCAGCACGTACTCTCTGGGGCCGTTCACGGCGCGGGCGAGAACAAGCATGGCACTGATGTTGTTGATTTGCTGAGGAAAGGCACATGACAGGAACAAGATCATTTCAAAACTTGGCATTGTGAGATATGCATTAGTCGTGATTGCACAAATCAAAGGGGTCTTCTTGATTTCATGGACCTTTTAATATTTATATATACACTACTATGTATTGATATAATATTTGCCTTATATATATTTTTTTCCTTTTATTTATTCAGCAAGGATGCACAAAAGTCACACTAAAGACATTTAATAATGTTCAAAAAGATTTCCATTTTAAAGCTACACTGTGTGATTTTTTTTTTTTTTGTTTTTTTTTGTTTTTTTTACCTCTATCTAGACGGTGAAAGGGTATATGACCATCCAGGGAATATTAGTTTCTGTTCCTCTCAATTCCGATTTCATTTTAACTGCTGTGGTGGCCAATGTAGTCCAAGATTAACATGGCTTCCAGTTCGACCTCGTCCAAACGTAAACGTCGAAAGGCGAAGCTTGAATTAACGCGTATGTTCCTCTTTGGCTAATGTACTTTCAAGATGGAGGGGCAACATGGTGACCGACATTAGAACCCCTTACCCGTATGTATTTTCAATGGCATATTATACACTCACGAGAATACTTTATTACTTGAACGAAGTAAATGTACATTAATGAGCACATATATTTGTGAAAGAACTAAGTGTTTTTAGCTAAGAATAAACTAAAAGAGTTACACAGTGAAGCTTTAAATAATTTGATAATGTTTCTTTTGAACTTTCTATTCATCAAATAATTCTAAAAAAGTCTCTCACAGTTCCCACAAGAATATTAAGCAGCACAACTGTTTTCAACACTGATAATAATACATGTTTCTTGAGCAACAATTTCTGAAGGATCATGTGACACTGAAGACTGGAGTAATGATGCTGAAAATTCAGCTTTACCATCATAGTAATAAATTACATTCTAATGTATCAAAATAGAAGTTATTGTACTTTAAATTGTAATAATAGTTCACAGTATTACTGTTTTTGCTGTATTTTTTTTAAAATATATTTTCCTTGGGGAGCATAAGAGACTTTTAAAAAATATTTTAAACTCCAAAAAGTCCCAAAACCTATAAATATCTGTAAAACCTAGAATATCTATTCTAGATATAAATCTAATTTGTTTTAAAGCTATGGTATACGATGTTGAAAATTGGTTCGAGAAAGCCTGAGACGGAAGGAAGTTTTAAAGAAAAACTCATCCCGCCCCTCCACACACACACACCCCTCCCCTCTGTGCTACCTGATCCCTGAGCTATGTCACGTTTGAGTTCATGTCAACAACGCAAGACTAGCAACACATGAAATGTTCTTCTAAGGTTTTGAGTAATTGTTATAGCAGCACATAGCGCATATTGTTCAAATTCCGATCGGCTCGAACAGAAACCCGCTAGGCATACTGAAATATATTCAAGCACTTTTAGAAATATAATTACTTTGACCTGTGGTTGGCGATATGCTAAACGGCTAACATTGCCAATGCTGACCGGCAGCATGAGCATGTTGTCAAACTGATAAAAAGATATGTAACACACGTCACAACATAAAAGTGTAACTAAATGTTTACCTGCTCAACAAAAAGTCAACCGTGCCCGTGTCAGTCGGTTTTCAGTGCCAGATCTCCCTAAGCTTCCTCCAACGGTCAATGTTGAACCCTATATTTATCCTACTTAGAGTCCGACTCCAGCGTCACATTTTTTTTTTTATCTCCGCTCTTTCCTCCACATACTTTCTCTTTCGTCCAAACTTTACAGTAGGGGCAAGCAGGGGCCGCTTGCTGCTGTCGTTTATATTTTTATCCAATGCTTTATCCAGTGCTGATATGACGCTACTTAGCTAGCTACCATAGACTGTCTGTCAGCTGCACTTGCTCGCGTAAGGAGGGGGGCGGGGTCGGGTGTGTTTGGGTTGGAGATGCGAGCGCCAGGTGGAGTTTCAAGTGTAGCTGGTGATTGGATGAGAGCAGTTGACCAATGTAGCTTTGCGGCCGCAAAGCTTTCATTGGTCAACTTCTCTTGCGGCTGTACAGCCAATAGAGTGAATGGATTTTTTTCATTCTTTTTTCTATTCATATTGTTAGGATTGTACTATATAACCATAACCAGCATATAAACGAGGATATTAATAATGAACAATCTTTAAAATCGTATACCCTAGCTTTAAGGGTGTTTAGATCATTGTACTGGAAAACACCAAATCAATATTCTCTCAGAATCTGCAGTAATTAAAACATGAACATACCCTGATGTAAAAATCTCCATTGTCATCTCCAGAACGGATGCGGAAGGTGTTATAGGCTCCAGGATAGACACTGGTGGCCTGGATCTGAAAGATATCTGAGGGGACGGAGCGCTCGGATGTGATACTCATGTAGCGATGAACAATAGAGTAAGGCATGTCTCGACAGCTGGGCTTTGTGACAGGACACATACAGCGACTGCAATGAAGAGAGACAAGTATGCAGTTAGGTATCAGCACTAAACGAAAGTGAACTGAATAGATTTGAACTGATCTGCACTCAAATGAATCAACAATTGCACAGGACTGGACTGATTTAGACTGAATATACTAAATTTTATTGTTTTTACTCTCTAGGTCAGGTTTTGGCATGACTAATGACCGTGTTAGCCACAACTGTACCAAATTATAGAAGAATGTGTACCATATGTCCAGCAAATTGGCTTAAAATTTTGGATCCCATCCACTGAACCAGATATTTCTTCAGAAATGCCTGACCACCTGTTTTTCATTAAAAGCTTGTGGAACTTTGCAGCTTATGTTGAAACCTGTTCAGAGGCACAGACTGAGAACTGGCCCAAGATATGGAAAAATAAACCAGGCGATTTGAGAAACCATGTCAGGTATGTCTCAAATAGGCAGTAATGAAGAACAATAGACAATTAAGGAAGAGGAAAATCTCTAGAAATTCCAATGCGTGAACTGAACAGCCTGCAAGTGCTTAACTTACTTTTCGGACACTTGCACATAGGGTTCCTGACAGCTTTTGTTGTCTACACATTTGTGGCCTCCATGAATGTTCACACAAGTCTGTCCATCAGAGCACTGATGAGCTCCTGTCTCACATTCATTGATGTCTAGATTGAAAGAAAGATGCGGGGTAAAGAATGTCTCTTTTCTCCTATGTGCGAATTGGGGAAGCAAAAGCGTTTAAAAAAAGAGAGAGTTAAATTAAGGCGAACCTTGGCAGAGGCGTGTGCCCAAGAGCTGATAGCCATCAGGACAGACACAGGAGAATTTGCCGTGCTCATTAACACATTGATACTGGCACAAGTAACTGGAGTAGCTGCACTCGTCTATATCTGTAGACAGAGAAGGAATTTGAACAGTCGCTTCAGTTGTAAGTTGCATAAATATATTTCACAAATATGTGTATTTATTTATTATTTTTTTTCAACATTGTATTTATTGATTTTAGAAACATTTACATTAAAACAAACACCGAACACAGACTATGGTACATTAATAACATAACATGGTAAATATTATTCCTGGTTACACTGAAAATAAACTATTTAGTTCAGCTTCCTTTAAAAATTCTATAAAGGGGTTCCATACTTTGAAAAACGTTCCAGATTTTCCTTTAACAATGTATGCGAGTTTCTCCAAAGCCAAACAACCTGATAATTCCTGTAACCATTGTTTAAAATTAGGGATTTCTGTGTTTTTCTAATGATGAGCAACTACAAGTTTTGCTTGTAATAAACAGAAGGTTAACATTTTCTTATCAGAGTTAGTTAGAGTGCAAGTTACAGGGAACATATTAAATATACAAAGTTTAGGACATTTAGGGACGTTCTGTTTCACCACCAGTGACAAGAAGTCCAGAACCTTTTCCCAATAAAGTTGTACTTGAGGGCACTTCCATAGGCAATGGAATAAAGTTCCTAACTCTGAGTTGCATTTTATACATTGATTGGGATGTTGGGATTCAATTTATGAAGCAATTCTGGAGTTATGTATACTCTCATTATCCACTTGTACTGCACAGTACCTGCACTTGATACTCTGCCATTCATCTTCTGTTATATTCTCACTTATATCTTGACACCAAGCCAAACGCTTTTTCTCTGTATTTTCTTTACAGTTAGTGGAGATCAGTTTATAAAACAAGGAAACTTGCCTAGCACCATTAAGGTGGTTTAGAGTAATTCTTTCTAAAGGGGACAGCTCTGGTAAGAGAAGAGAAAGATGCCGTGTTTTATTGATAAAATTCCTAATCTGAAGATATTTTAAAAAATGGGTTTTAGTCAAATCAAACTTGTGACTTAATTCCTGAAAACTGAGCATAGTTTCATTGCTAAATAAATCTGCCACCTTGTTCAAACCTTTTGATGCCCAGATTTTAAAACCACCATCATGTGTTCCCGGTGTATGTGTATTTATTTTGGTTTGTGTTTGCTCCCAGCTTACCATTGCAGGCGAAGCCATCTGGACCCAGCTCATAACCCTGCTCACATCGACACAGGAACGTCCCATACGTGTTATAACACCTCTGACTGCAGGGAGCCCCCATGCCACACTCATCAACATCTGAGCGCAACAGAATGACAAAGCAGACGGGACCATATATGAAAACATTCGGCACAAGGTAAGCAGTGAAGGATTGCAATCTGGATAATTAGGAAAAGAAATACTTTCTGAGATGGACTGGCCATTTTTGTCTAATGATTTTAAGTGGCTAAGCAAATCAAATCTCAGTTCATAATCATTTGTTTTAGGGATGGAAGGAAATGTTCTGTTTAATTTTGATGCACCCTAATGAGATTTTATTAAGTCAAAATTGACCCTAGTATTTACTGATGCTTAATGCACACAGTAACGCGTCTTGTGTTGATAATGGGGAATAGCTCGTCAACGTCAGTTGCAGCAGAAGAAAGTATAGTAGAAACTTTCGTATAGGTTGGCTTTTCACCGTTTGTATTTTATTCACTACCAGAAAAACTCCTACAAACTTCTATAAGCATTCTGCTGTCAAGTGTTACTTAAACAAAAGTAGTTCATAAGCAACAAAAATACATAATCTGATTCCCACACACATAGGCTAGAGCCACATGCTATTAGCAGACGTCTTACACGCAGTTACACGTCTTATTCTCCTCGTTTCAAAATTATTCTACAGAAATGTAGATGCAAATTTAAGGCATGTTATTCTACAGACAAAAGTGAATAATAATTGCACCATAATAATTTAAAATTAAAAGACTTAATCAACATGATAAAAGTGTATTCTGGGCTGATCAATTCCAATCAAAAGTCACGTTCTACATTTTTATTTATTTTTTTCATGCTGAATAACTTGTTTCACTTGGAAATACATCCAATTATAAAAGTGCTGCAAACAGCTGTTCACACGGACTTTAATGACTCAATTTCTCGTTTTCCTTCATGCACAAAGTACTCTTTTACTGGTTTTTATTTTGGCTCTTACTTAAAGAAAACAAGGTGTAGGATGGAGTTGTGTAAGTATGTGGGTTTGGATTCTGAGTGCTTGAGTGTGTGTGTGGTGGGTTGGCCTATGACTCAGGGTATGGCAAAACGGGTGTGGGTGTAAGCATGTGGGTTGGCTTACCAATACAGGAGCGATTGTTGCCAGCCAGCTGGAAACCAGGCTCACACTGGCAGGAGAATGAGCCAGGGACGTTAACACAGCGATGTTGACAGTAGCGGTACCGGCACTCGTCAATGTCTGAAAAGTATGAAAACATTTAATTAGATTACAAATAAAACAAATTATTTTCCTCATTGGTATGATTGGTCAGACAATGACAGATCACCTCATTATTCTATCTGAGTAAAGACACACTTCACTCAAACAGTGGTATCCACTCTAAACCATGAGAACAATTTAGTAAATTGAACTGATTATATTATAGTGTGTGGATACAAACTTCCTAAGATTCCAAATAATTGACTTTTAAGTATTTTAAAGCTAATATTTATAGATATTTCTAAATATTAAATATCAAGATAATAGATAATAATAGATATCAAGTTAAGATCATGTGTAAATTAAAATGAGATAAAGATCATATTAACTCTTGTCAAGCTAGTGATAACTTGAGGTACTAGAACCTAAAGGGTTTACATTTTAGTCTGTTCCTCACATTATTTTTTTATATGGCTTCAGAAGACTTGTACAAAATGTACACAAGCTATATGTAATACTCTTTAAAAAATGTTAATGGTGATTTGTGTAAATTTCTGAAAGCGTTTAGGCATAGCATACTTTTCAAACAAAAATAATGCTTGTGTACAGTCGAAAGTATGTCTAAAATATACTTGAATGTAATTTGTATTGAAATGTGTATGTAATGCATTTACATATGTTTATAATTACACATATGGAATTATGAAGTTACAATTTAGTACATTTTAAGTACAATAACTATACATTTTAAAGGGATACTCCAATTCTTTTTGGAAATAGGCTCATTTTACAACTCGAATTAAACTGTTGAGTTTTACCGTTTTTGAATCCATTCAGACGATTTTTTATATATTTAGAAGAATATCAGTAACAAGACAGTTTCTGGTCTCATTGACTTCCATAGAAGGAAGAAATATATACTATGGAAGTCAATGAGACCAGAAACTGTCTGGTGACTGATATTCTTCTAAATAGTTGTAAAATGAACCTATTTCCAAAAAAGTGGAGTATCCCATCAACTATAGGCGTTATTAGACAATGAATCAATTATTGCACGTGTGCTTTATTACGTCAGTCGACACACACCAAAATAAGTGTAATAAAAACACATTCAGGACAATGAAGCAAACTTATTTTTTAAAATGGAAGGCTTGGAACGACATGAATAAATAGGGACAGATCTTTGTGATTTGCTTTTTTTGGAGAAGTGAACTCTGTTGTTGTATTGCTACAGAATTAGACAGGCATTTCAGTTCTCACCGATGCATTCTGTGCCCACTTTACGATACCCATTCGGACACTGGCAGGTGAAGGAGCCTTCTGTATTGAAACACTGCTGACTGGGCTGGCAGTCGTGACTGTCCCGTTCACACTCATCCACATCTGTTTTTGTGAGACAATAATGGAAATTAATTATGGACATATATCTCTGGTTGCAGTTTTTATCTCTTCTTTGTCTTCTCAGTTTATGGCATTGGAGCTAGCATAACTATGGAATGTAGTTATGGCAGCATTTATTGGTTTACTGCTCATGGGAAGTGAAAACTACATTGCGGTCTTGAGTAACGTTATCTCTATTTCCTTCCTCTTGACGATAGACAACAGCTGGGATGTCTTAGTCTTAGTAAATTCTTCGCCCCCTGCAGACCAGCCACCTGCCAAGACTTCAGAATGACTCGCACATGTTGTCTGGGCGCAAAAACTAGCTGACCATTTCCCCTGACCACCTGTTTCTGCCTGAGTCATTCAAGCGCTGTCAGTCAAAACTAAAACATTGCATGCAATAACCCCCCAGCACCATCCCATTCACATAACTGATTTTGATCTGGACACACATGACTCTCTACAAAAGCATGCTACTGATTACAAGAGCTGATTCCCACACACTCACAGGCCGTCTGACACCTGTTCAAACACACTCGTTTTCACACACTCACCCACGCAGCTGTCTCCCTGGGGCTCAAAACCTGTAGGGCACAGGTTGAATGACTCGCTGGCCATGTTCTCAAGGCTGGGATGGACCTGGTTGGGCGGATCAGGGGCGGGGATGACCGAGGCAGAGCGAGGCAGGCACAGGTACCCGCCATAGTGGTCTGAAGCACTTCATCTCTCCCTTACAGGCCTCTGGGATTGTCTCACATTCATTTATATCTGCAGAGAGGATAAGCAGGATATACAGTCTGTTTGAATGGCATGACCATGGGTCACAAAACTGTTAAGACATAAATTACTATTGAAACAGTCATTTTTCAGGATGTTAGATTATATTAAATTAAAGATAGAATAATATACACTACATGATCTTATAATCAAGTTGTGCCATTTATTTGATACATGAAAAAATATATAATTTAATGCAATTTAAAATATGTTTTCTATTTTTAGGAAACTTAATATGGCTTAATAACATTTCAAGCCATAATTTCAAGTTTTCAAGCCATATTTCAAGCGGAGCTTCAAGTGGAGCTGGTGATTGGATGAGAGCAGATGACCAATGTAAGCTGTCCGGCCGGACAGCTTACATTGGTCAACTTCTGCGGCTGTACAGCCAATAGAGTGAATGGATTTTTTTCATTCTTTTTCTATTCATATTGTTAGGATTGTACTATATAACCATAACCAGCATCTAAACGAGGATAGTAATAATGAACAAATCTTTGAAATCGCATAATATGTGTGGTTTAGCTAAATGTTGTCTGTGTTTGATGATTTTCCAGGGTGTTCCAAACGAATGTTTTTTTTTATTTAAAGTGAAGTGAACTTGAAATTAAAGATGGTTTACCTTTGCAGTGCTGAGTCTGTGGATCCCAGTGATATCCATCTGTACATTCCTATAGAAAAACACATGAATTCGTTCATTAAACGTTATATAGGTGATCTATAAATCGAATACACCATAGCCTATGTGTAATATAAGATATGAAGATAATATTAAATGATCATGTATGTAACATAGGTTATGATATGAAGATTTATTTAGAGAGAGAAAGGGAGGGAGAGAGACAGGGGAAGGTTTCTGTTCCTCCTTACCGTGTAGGTGTCAGTTTCTGTGGGTGGCTGTGAAATAGCGCGATGGAGAAACACAGAGATGCACATACAAAAGACCAAAACACACCCGGGCCGCATCCTCACACACACCTTCAACAGGCTCTGATGAGGACAGACACAAGAACACCTTCCAAGAGTGTAGGGATCAGACAGACGTGCACGCGCCCAGTGATGATGCTGCGATAAAGTTCACTGAAAGTTCAACCCTGTGGATGAGAAACAGCTTGAGAAAACTTCAGAAACAAACTTTCAAGTTTGAAAATATTTAATTGATACCGCTGTATTAATCATTACTAAAAGTCAGAACGGATGTCTGTGATTTATTTCGGCCATTTTAACATATCAGACTCTAATGTAATGTCAGCACCTCTCATTTATCCAAGTGGTGCTACTCCCTCTCATTCTCAGTGCACGGGACCGCTGACATTGCTTGATTACCAGACTCCCGCCAGTGGTTGTATTTAAAATGCAACAGTTTAGGTAACTGAAGGAAAATCAAATAGACCTGATCGTGGTCTGTTTTGTCAGGTGGACCGAAATATTAAGACCTAGGCTCTTTATGTGCACAAAATTAATGTTGCAATCAGGGGCGTTGTTAGACATAATGCTCTAGCTCTACTGAGGCACAGGTCCGAGATAGCAACACTCACTAAGGAGGGCGGGGCTTACCGATATGTCAATTAATATCTGAAAGAACGAGTCATTGTTATCACACACAAAGACAGTAATACAGAATAGAATAATGTGTTTATTTTCTGTGCTACAGTGCTGCAGGGGTGAAATTCAGGGGAAATTTGGATTTGGACGTACATATGTGCATTTTAAAGTGTTTGAAGTGGCAACAAATTGGATAACAATAGCTTTAAAACTAGGCTAGTGGGCAGCAGTAGCATAAATGATTTGTCAAACAGTGTAGGTCGTCAGTAAATGAGTGTGGCATGTAGAGAAGTCCATCTACAGTCAATTATGAATAAAAATAAGATTATTTGTATTATTTACAAACTTTTGTTTCATCATGTTTCCATAGCCTACATCAATACACATGCAAACCACTGATCTGAATAGAATAGTGTTTTTTTTTTTTCAGAATTGGTTTGATAAAGATATCTTGTTAGTCAATTAATCAATTCTCAAGGACTGTTGTTTTCATATAAGGAATTTTTAGAACATTTTCAATTTCCTGTTTCTCCCAAAGAATTTTCAATAGTTATGGGTTCAATCCCATCAGGTGCTCTTGCTTTGTTGAAAGGAACTCATTCTCTTCTTCCAGTCTCTCTGAGTTTGGTCAATACTCCTGTTGGCAAATTGTGCTTTGCTTCTCCGAATAAAAACAATAATAGTTCAGTCCGTTCACTATTTCAGCAAGACATTTTTACTTTATCGCCTGTGACCGCTTATTGGAGTAATTTAGTAAGTAATATCTGTTGGGAAAAAAGTATGGATGCTTCCACATCTCTTAAGTAAAAGAGATTTATTTTAAAATAATTAATAAATGCTACCCTGCAAATCACTATCTGAAAAAGTTCAAAAAAGAAAATTTCATCAGTTGCTCTTTTTGTGACAACTCTGATGAAACTTTAGTTAATCTTTTTTGGCATTGTCCATTTCCGAAAATGTTTTGGCAAGATGTTTTAGGATTTAATGAATGTGTGTTGTATTGGAAGGATGTGGTCCTAGGTTTTGTTGATTATGATAAATCTAAAAAATGATCTTATTACTAGCAAAATTCCATTTTCATAAATCTAAATATCTACATGCCAAACCGCTCTTTCTTATATTTGTGAAAGAACTTAAAAAATATCTATTTTCAATTAAGTTGTCTGAAAATAAGAAAGCCTTAAAAACGTTATCTGTTTGTAATTCTTATAATGTATCAAAATGTTTAATTTATATTATTCCCCCATTGTCATTTATTTATTTATTTGTATGTTTGTATTCTGTTATCTGTTATTATTTGTGTATTGTGTTAAGCATTAATAAATAATAATAATAATAATAATAATAATTAATTCATAAATAAATACAAAATCAGCAGTGCTCCGATGTGTGCGCGGGCGCTGCAGTTGCTAGGAAACATGGATTTCTGTCGCGTGGGTCAGCTTATGTTTTAGGTTAAACTGCGTTGCTTTTACGAGCGTGGATTGTTTTATTACTGCGTTGCAAATAGATAATTTCTATTACCCTATAAAATCATTTCTATTAAATAAACTGACAAATAAATACTTAAACTTCAGATCTCCTGGAGTACGTCGGAGTTAGCTATGTCACGTGGCCCAGTAAAAGGAGTCTAGCAATGCCCTTGTTTGCAATACTGTGGTATGATGATTGTGTATGCCATGGCACTTAAAGCTGCAGTCCGCATTTTTTCTTCTTTGAGCTCTGTTCGAAATCTGCAGTTGCAGTGATCGCGGAATTATCAACTTCATGTGAATTGTATTTCGACACCGCACAGCGCGAATGAACACAATGAGGAGACTGTGCAGCTGTCAATCACCGCGCCGGTGTCAAAACTGGCATTCAGAATCGCAGATTATTCTTTTTGGAAGTATGACTAACATAATTTTAACCGGAAAATGTCATCTGAACAAGTACGTTAAGTAACATCCACTTTTGTTCTGGTTCATACATTGCAGTACATCGCGCTGATTAAATCGAAAAATCGCTGATCACGCAAAACCGTACTTGTTCCCAACTTATTGTTAACAACGTCAGCATTGCGTGACTACATGTAATGTTCCGATATGTTTCCTTGTTTTCGCATAGGTCTGGTTGCAGTCTCTTTTTCTGTAGTTAGCCACCGAAGTCCGAAAATAGTCTTTAGTCACTTTACATCGGGTGAATCTGTTGTCACTGGTGATTGTCGTTTGAACCTTTCTGGATCGGCCATCAAATTGATGAGTGTAATTATATCAAGTTCTGTGAGAAAAGGCTATAAATATCCACCTCTAACATCCTCACACGCAATTTAGCTTAACTAGCCGAGACTACTCCCTTATCTGTACAGGTGTGATGTAATGATGCAAAGACCTGCTCTAATCTCCCGTGGAAATCCACCAATATCACTGGAATTAAAAACATTATTACAAGCTTACCGTTTTGAATCGGAGCTACGGCAAGCAGATAGTTTTGAACACTGGCTGGTTATGTATTTTTTCAAATATGTATTTTGGATAATTTTTTACCCAAAAAAAGCTACATGGAACATGGTAATGTTATTTACACAGTACTCCAAGGTACTTCAAAGAATACCAATGCTATGCTTATAGTTCATTTTGCTTTTAATACATTAATAAATGTTAATTTAGACCTATTTAAATACTACGTTTTTAAATACTAATAGGCTACTACTAAATAATTCAATATTCTTCAGAGAGTCCAATCTAAAAGTATTTGTCATTTTGACTCAGCCGACAAAACCATCGCGGGATGACGTGCAAATCTGCACATTCTCTCTCGGTTGCATCAGCCTCCAGATAGAATTGTTGTGCTTTTCCTCCCAAACCACAAGAAATGATTCAAGCCATTTACAGTAGTCACCAGACAGAGAAGCACTTGCGACATCATACGCAAACACACAAACACCCTCACAAATCTCTTATCTGTGAATTGCCCACTCCTATACTGACCTATACGTGCTATTATAGTTAAGTGGCATCCTGAAAAAATCTGGAAGCAGGCTGTCCCTGTGGTGTTGCTTCGGATAGGGAAAAACCTGAAATCAACCATCATAAACAAACTTGAGGCCAGCAAGAGCACGGTTTAAGTCGCTTGGCCGGAGTGTGGGCAGTGTGGAGGCGTGGGTAACATCGTCTGCCATGTTGTCTGAATGGCACTTGACCTTCTGGAATGCCAGTGGAGAGGATGTGGGCACCACTCTGAATAACGGTCAGCCGGACACTCACTGTTTTTCCCACAGTATCACATTCCTGGGAACCCCCAAGGTTCACTAGTAAGGTCAAGTGATTACCCAGAATGCCCTTGTATAAGTCCCAGTCTCTGTTCTACTGTTTTTACATTAATTTAATTTAATTTTCTTTGGCAGATAAGTCAGTCATTGTACGGCTACAAATTAAATGTGGAGCACTCCAGATGCACCATGTGCTTTTAGATGGGAAGCAGCTCGTCTCTTTGCTGAAACATTTGCTTGGCTGGTAGTGCTGTGACTTTTGTAAAGTCTGCAGTGATTATACGACCACCAATAACATAAGTAATAAAGAAAGGACTTCATGGGCAGACCACAGCAGAGACCACACACATGTAATGACAAACGCTCACCTCCTACCTCTCTCTCAACCTTATAAACATGCTCACACTAGTCCAGTGTCACGTTCTACGGTTAACTCGGTGTGCTCAGCTGGACATTAAACTCCAAATCTGAAATGGTGGTCAAAGCACTAATGCAGGGTCTCCAATTTGAAACCTTGCTGGTTGGTGCACATATAATTTTATGAATACTACCTCCTTACCTCCCACCTGAGCAACCCTAAGTGTTTTTTTTTTTGTTTGTTTGTTTTTTTTGTCAGGACCCTCATGGCCCCAACAACATTCAGACAGTCAACAAAGACATCATAGAGATACATGTATTAGCTCATGTTTCTTAGCTAATTTTCTTTTTAGGGTCAGATTCTCACAGGTGTCATTCTGGTCTTCTATCAGGAGGAAACATCAGACAGAAAAATATCGAATTACATCAAAATCACATTGAAAATGATTGCATTTTATTTATGTATCTTTATCTCATTAGTATACATAATTAAACTGCAATCATTTTGAGTCTATTATATATATATATATATATATATATATATATATATATATATATATATATATATATATATATATATATATATATATGGCCTTTCAAACGATTAATCGAATTAATCGCATCCAAAATAAAAGTTTGTGTTTACATAATATATGTGGGTGTGCTGTGTATTATATACTATATATATATATATATATATATATATATATATATATATATATATACACACACACACACACACACACACACACACACACATGCTTGTATATATTTAAGAAATATTTCCATGTATATTTACTGTATATAGATTTATTTATAATTTATATAATATATAAATATAAATATTTTAGATATAAATAATAATTTTTTTCTTAAATATACATGCATGTGTGTGTATTTATATATATATATATATATATATATATATATATATATATATATATATATATATATACAAAATAATTATACACAGTGTACCCACATATATTATATAAACACAAACTTTTATTTTGGATGTGATTAATCGTTTGACAGCCCTAATATATATATATATATATATATATATATATATATATATATATATATATATGAATATTTTTTTATGAATAGGAAACTTTTTTTAATTAGCAAGTTAAATTAATTTTAGAGTTTTGTGACATTCTAAATGTTATTACTGTCAATTTTGATCAATTTAATGCATCCTTGTTAAAAAAATTTCTCAACTTTGGAATGATAGTGTGTAAACATGTAGACTCTTCTGGCCATCATCAGTGATGCTCACTACTTTCATGTTGCTTACTTTAGCAAGTTCTGCCCTGAGATGACAAATGAATATTTCCAAAAATAGAGAATTAATGTGGCCAAAACAGAGGCCCCCAGTCTGGCATATTCCCGGCTCTCTGTCACACTCTCTGCTTTTAAATGAACGCTCAAGTCAGCATCCAGCCAAAATAAAACATCTAACATAAGTAATTAGCAGAACACATAAACAAAAATTGTGTAACACCAGTGGCCTATGTAAGTACAGTAAAGCACTGTTCCCTGTTCTGATGTCACATGGGCATTTTATTGAGCCTTCGTTCTTATAACAACACCTGTGCTTCAAGAGAAGTTTAGAACGCTTTCAGATAAACACGAGTTACCACAAAATCCCCAACCTTTGTGTGTCCTCAGAAACCTTTACGAGCCTGTGCGTAATAGTCCCATTCTGCTGTGTCTTTCACATCAAACCAGCTCATATAAACAGACGGGAGTTAGTATGAATCAGCTTTTTGTCTTTAAAAATAGAAACATTATCTAAACAACATTTCCCCGTTTCACATTCACAGAGCTCAAGTAACAACATACAGTCAATGGCATTACTCTGGTTGTGAAACAGTGCTTGGAAAAGAGGTTGGAAAGATTTTGCAACACTTCAGACATGTAGAGATGTGTAAAACCATCATGATGGTTGAGTAATAGATGCTGAGGAAAATACAACACTATGTATGAGCATGGAAACTTGGAAGATATGAGATGATGCAATACTGGTAGGAGATGAGGAATTTGCTGAATAATGTGACTGATTGTTCGTTCTATAAGGCCTAGTGTGGTGTCTGTAGTCGTGGAGAGCGAGCGTGAACGTGTGCAGCCTGGAGCAACCCGGCTAGTTGAAATTTTCCTTAGTCTGCCCTTAATCGCTTTCTCCCTGTGCCCCACTGTCTGTGACATAACTTCAATTCAGCCTGACATTTCTGCTTTTAGATGAGCAGATCCACAATGCCCAAAGACCCCATGCAAACAACAGCTAGTTGGAGTATAAGATGACACTGTGTTCAAGTCCAATGTAAGATTTTCTTTCGTAAACATGCTATACTTACTCACAGGCCGGACTTTCTTTCTTTCTTTTCTTTCTGCTATGCTCTTGAATTCAGTGGTTTATCTTCTTTTGTTCTGGTGGATCCCTCTCCTGCTTGTCTCTGAGCAGTGGTGGCACGTCTTCTCTTCTATCCTCACCCCTCAGCCTGATAGAGTGAGTGTGGAGACGGACAGCTGGACTGTGAATGTAAGGGAGAGAGAAGACGGAAGAGAGGAGAGAGGACGGCCCATTCTGACCCCCATACAGCCCCCCTGCACTGCTATCCTCCGCCCCTGTCCCCTCCTTGTCTGACCCCCAGGATGAAAATTCCTGGTCTGCGGCGCAAATTCCAAAATTCCAAATGTGTCCAGCTCAACGATAGAAAAAACAGCATACAGATTCACACACACATGTAGCCAACCCCCCTCCATACACACATATTAACCAGCCCCCGCGCACACACACACAAAGGCAAAGACCCCACCTGGTTTCATTTAAACTCGCCCCCAAAGCCTACAACTTTCTTTCTCTCTTTTCCCCTCCACCTCAAGTCACCCTTCATCTCTCCCATCTTTTTCGGTCTCTCGCTCTCTCTATTCCTTTCATTCGGCTGGATATTTATAGCTTGGGAGAAGCTAGTGGAATGTAGACAAAAATTGGAGAGCAAACTAGAAAGAGAGAGAGACAGAGGAGGCAAGGGTAGAGTGAAAGAAGGGAGGATAGGACGCACGTCTTACTTGGAAAAGTTGGTTCGTTTTTTTGCAGTCTAAATATTGAAACTGGAGGTGCTCGCGGGCTGATATTACTAGAAATGAGAGGCAATGGAAATACTTAAACTTTTACTTCACAAACTCAAACAACATTGCATGATTTAAAAAATGTGAGATTGTGGCTTGAAGACCAGGTTTATGTAAATACACCCTTCAACAACATTTCTCTTCTGGGAAAACCAACAAAAATATTGATTATTGCACAAAATTTGTGTCTAATTAAATGCTCACAATATATATATATATATATATATATATATATATATATATATATATATATATATATATATATATATATATATATATATATATATATACATACATATATTCGAAATAAAGTTATTTGTAACTACATAAACAGAATTCCCCCAAATGTATTCAAACACACTTGTCTGAACTAAGAATTGTAATGTTTTTCTTTGAAATGTTGCTGCCGCTGGTTAAAAGATGATTTTGATATTGATTTGCTGTTTGCAAACTTAAATTATTTAGTTTTGTCATTATGAACTGTGTTTTGAGTTCCTATTTTTACATTTATTCATTGTCACAGTTCTTCCATGAGTGTTCGCTGTATTGTAAAGAGCTGTGACAATAAACAGGGGAGACCAGGTGATACCATGATGTTTCATAGAATTGCAACCAAAAACGTTGACCTGATGAATCAATGGCTAATTTATTTGTTCTGGATATAACTTTAGATCCAAACACACCTGAAGAGATCATCAAGGACCATCGTGTTTGCTGAGTACATTTCACCGAGGACGACTCTTTTGAAAAAATGGAATTTGCCACACGGACCATGAAACGTGTGCTGAGGGATACGGCCATCCCATCGATACCACAGACAGGACAGAGTGGATAACCTGCGGCTGCGGTAAGTCTTCCGTTATGTTTTTAGATGCCTAGCCTATTCTATCGACCCAGTAAAAAATGAGCGGAACTGAGAGGTAAACTCAGGATTGTGGCCTTCACTGCTAATGAATCTGAAGGGGAGGGGCTTTTTTTTTTGAGAAACAGTGACCTTGACCATTACGGGTAGGCTACTGTCTGTGGGTTCATTTTGTAAAAACAATTTGCCTTGTGCTATTACTTTACCCTTATTCTAGCCTATTGTAATGCAATTATCTAACATTACTGTATTAAATGCTGTTGAATACATTTGGTTCAGCTGTAATAAATTGCATTTAAAATATATCGATTCCTGTAATAATAATTCTTAATTTGTGTTGTGTGATATTTATTAATCAGGATGCGTTTTTGGTTGGAATTCTATGAAACATCATGGTATTACCTGGTCTCCCCTGTTTATTGTCACAGCTCTTTACAATACAGCGAACACTCATGATTGTAAACTATGCTTTTTCTATCTAGTAATTGCTGACTCTATTACTCCAACTCTGAAGGAACTCTCTGCTCCTCACACAGTGTGTCTCAGGTGCTGCAGTAATCACTCCGCTCAAGTAGCAGTGATTCGCCTTTTGAGAATATAGTTCCCAATATTTATACGGTTAAAAGATGGCCGTGTCTCATATGACTTTGTTATTTGTACATTCTGTGACTATAGAAATCACAGCATGTAAATAGGAAAATGTTTGCATTATTTTGTCACTTATTGGGATTAGTATGCTAGCTGTATCCATTTACATCCAGTCTTTGTGCTAAGCTAGGCTAGCGTAGAGGGCATCATGAAAAAGGAATGTCTTAAAAAGTTGGCATGTTCCTTTAATTAATATCAAAACTTTTTTATATGAAAACTATATGAAAAAAGTTATAAAGGAACATAAGAAAACTTATTTTAAATTGTAATAATATTTCACAATATTACTGTTTTTGATCAAATAACTGCAGCCTTGGTGAGCATAAAAACATTTGAACGGTAGTGTAGGTCAGGATAAATACATATTTTCAAGTGATTTGGTTTGAATAATAAACACATTCCACAGTGGTTAAACCACATAAGTTACTGGACAGGAAACAAAGGTGACTTCAGATAAAGCAATGTGCATATGATACAGTGACCCCCACTGGTTACAAACAGAATTTCCCCTGAACTACAGTACCTCAGTGCAGTACACGAGATCCAGGGGGTTTAGTTGAATCCAGATCTAAGGGGTGGAGATGGGTAGGATTAGGTATATCATGTAAGGCCGAAAAAAAATACCGAAAGAAAATATACAACAGCTATAGTGACACTTACTTTTACTCAGAGTAACCATGCAACATTTGGACATTTACAACAGCCCTCCTCAGACTCTAATCTATATTCTCCACATCCAAATCACTCAATCACACAGTGCTGAACACACACCTTTTGTGTTGGTCTAAGAGATCCTTGTCTGTGATTAGAATTTTGAGGTCTTTGTATATATTATACAACCTTTTAAAACTTTGATATCTTTGGTTTATAAGGTGAATACATGTAGTTGCTTTCACAAATGCATTGGCAGAAAGATATTTTCAATATCTATTTTTAATAATATCAAATGGGCAAAATAAAGAATCACTAAGAAAACTTGAAAACTATATATATATATATATATATATATATATATATATACATATACATACATATATATATATATATATATATATATATATATATATATATATATATATATATATATATATATATATATATATATATACATTGGTGCCTATTCTAAACAGTTTGGTCTAGAATGAGAATGTCCTGCCCACTAATACTAAAAACTCTCATTTCAATAAGACTAAATATTAAGAATATTAAGAATACTATGTTAGTAGATATACAATATATTTGTATTTATATTAGCATGTAGAATTACATGATTTGGTTTAGTCAAGGCTTTACATACATGTAATTAAAGAAATGATTATGCATTGACAAAACTCAGTTTGCAAGTCACAAAATCAGTTGATGTTGGAGGCATTGCATTCAAGCTTAATCAAATTATACAAAGAAATAAACGTTGTTTTGCTCTGCAAATGACAAAAGGGCAAACAAATCTGTTTGCCATTACTCTTGTACCAAAAACAACCTCTAGAGTAATGTGGTAGGGCTGACAGCTGTCATTACATACCATTATAGCAAAAACACACATGTAGACTGTGGCACCAAGACCTGACAAATTGTGGCCCCCTACTGCTTTCCCAGCCCCAATGGGCCCACACACAGACCTCACAACCATCAGTGCACCACGCGCCCACTTATTCTGGTCAAGCCAGAGGGGTCAGGAGTTTAAGGACCATAAGGGCTCAAGCCACAACATCCTTTAGACTGTTTGCATGTTAATTATCATTAGGATCCCCAAATTATGTCAGTCAAATCAAGTATGATCAGGGCATAATTTTGTTCCATCCATTATTACCAAATACACCTATTTTTTTTTTTTGCTAAAAGGGAAACCCACAAAGCAGAGTTAAAGAAAACACAAAGCAGACAGTGTCTGTGGAAATCATACTTTGTTTATTTACAAGTCATACAGTTCTGGAGGCCAAATTTGTAAAGGAATGAAACAGGGATAGAGAGAGAGGGAGGTGAAAACATGGACAGATGTTTGGGGGACATATTTAAAAAAAAGATGAAATAAAGATGATGGACAGGAGATATTAAACATCAGGCCATAAATTCATCAGATGCTAGACTGCATGCAGATGAGTTGTCATGAAGAGGGAGAAATGGTTTCAATGAAGATTCTTTACTCGTGGTACATTTTAAGGATGCAACTTTTAATAACTCCCATGTACCTGGTCCAGACAGAATGATGCCTGAGAAAGAAATTGGAGAGAGATTTAAAAATGTGCCACAAAATACATTTTTAGCTACTTGGTTAGTTGGTTTTATAAGAGCTTGTTTTTGTTAATACATTTAAATTGTTCACTTTGTCTACTACCAATCAAAAGTTTGGGTTGAGTGTGTTTTTTTTTTTTTTTTTAAAGGAACACAACGACTTTTTGGGACTTTAGCTTATTCACCGTATCCTCCAGAGTTAGATAAGTCCATACATACCTTTTTCATCTCCGTGCATGCTTTAACTCTGTCTGACGCACCAACCGCTAGCCTAGCTTAGCACAAGGATTGGATGTAAATGGCTCCAGCTAGCATTCTAATCCCAATAAGTGACAAAATAACTAGCGCTGTCAAACGATTAATTGCGATTAATCGCATTGCAAAATAAAAGTTTGTTTACATGTGGGTGCACTGTATAAATATTTTGTGTGTGTATATATATATATATATATATATATATATATATATATATATATATATATATATATATATATATAAAAATACACACACATGCATTATGTAAACACAGACTTTTATTTTGGATGTGATTAATCGCTATTAATGATTTGACAGCCTAAAAATAACACAAACATTTTCCTATTTACATGTTGTGATTTGTATAGTCACAGAATGTTAAAATAACAAGGTCATATGAGACACAGCCATCTTTTAACCGTATAAATATTGGGAACTATATTCTCAGAAGGAGAAGCACTGCTTCTTGAGCGGAGTGATTACTGCAGCACCTGAGACACACTGTGTGAGGAGCAGAGAGTTCCTTCAGAACTCTCTTGCATAGTTTACAATCATGAGTGTTCGCTGTATTGTAAAGAGCTGAGACAATAAACAGGGGAGACCAGGTGATACCATGATGTTTCATAGAATTGCAACCAAAAACGTGTGACCTGAAGAATCAATGGCTAATTTATTTGTTCTGGATATAACTTTAGATCCAAACACACCTGACGAGATCATCAAGGACCATCGTGTTTGCTGAGTACATTTCACCGAGGACGACTCTTTTGAAAAAATGGAATTTGCCACATGGACCATGAAACGTGTGCTGAGGGATACGGCCATCCATTCGATACCACAGACAGGACAGAGTGGATCACCTGCGGCTGAGGTAAGTCTTCCGTTATGTTTTTAGATGACTAGCCTATTGTAACAGTGCCATTAGCAAGATCAAATGTAACGTTAGTGACATTACTATCTAGTGTAAGACTGAAAAAACTGGTTGAAGAGATGGACCTGCTAACCTGGCCCTAGCCAGATGAATATCGCTCCGCCTAGCTTAGTGGAGCTAGTGGAGCTAGGCGGAGCGATATTCATCTGGCTCAGGCCAGGTTAATGGACCTCACCACTGGTCTATGAGACGATGGACCTTGCTGCAAATTAACATTTGAACATCTCACACACACACTTCTTCCCCGCTCTTGCAGAGATCACCCAAATTCACACAAGGATCTATATGGTTTTATTTTGAACAACTATCCTCCAGTTTTATATGTGTGTTTAGTATTATTTGAAATGTATTGGTGCGAATAGTACAAGTGTCCTATTTACAAATAAGTAAAACAAAAGTTAATATGGGTTTTAAGAGTTTAGGCATAACTGGCACACAAAGGAATGTGGTCTCTAGGCATGGTCCACCCAAAAGGTGTAAATTCCTGAATGCAAATCCCCACTGTTAGCAAATGGTCAACTTCTTCTTCTAATGTTTACATATGAAATGAGGTCTGGCTATATAATAATATGCAGCCGAAAAATCAGGGTCTTTCTGTAGCTAAGATCAGCCCGTGAATGCCGAGTCGCAGAGCATTTATGTATTTTATAATGTCGGGTTAAAGATTTTCCTCTTTGTTCTAGAACATTTAATGATTTGCATTGATTATCTTTCAAATTGTAATACATTTACCTGACTTAATACATTGTTATATTTAATTATTCTAACAGACTTTGACTTTATTTTCATTAGAGTTAAAAGGAATAGTCAAACATTGACATAGATTTAATGATGCACAGATATCATGGAAAACCCTTTTTCATTTATGGAGAAATAATGAAATAATGAGTTAATACATAAGATAAAATGTATTGCATTTAATTAAAAAAACCTTTACCATGAGAAAAGACGGAAAACGATTAAGACCTTTACCTCTAATCGAATACTGCCATTGGATCGAATTAGATGGCCTTACGTTAGTAATTGCTGACTCTATTACTCCAACTCTGAAGGAACTCTCTGTTCCTCACACAGTGCATCTCAGGTGCTGCGCTAATCACTCCGCTCAAGTAGCAGTGCTTCGCCTTCTGAGAATATATATTTATATGGTTAAAAGATGGGTGTGTCTCATATGACCTTGTTATTTGTACACTCTGTGACTATACAAATCACAACATGTAAATAGGAAAATGTTTGTGTTATTTTGTCACTTACTGGGATTATTATGCTAGCTGGAGCCATTTACATCCAGTCTTTGTGCTAAGCTAGGCTAGCGGTGGGTGGTTAGACAGAGTTAAAGCATGCACGGAGATGAAAAAAGTATGTCTGGACTTATCTAACTCTGGGGATACGGTGAATAAGCTAAAGTCCCAAAAAGTCGGCGTGTTCCTTTAAATAAAATCAAAACTTTTTTGAGCAAGGATGCATTACAATGATCAAAAGTAGACTTTTACACTGTTACAAGAAAATGTAACAAATCAAATCTGTTTCAAATAAATGTTCTTCTTTTGAAGTATCCTAAAAAAAATCACAATATCTATAAAAAATTAGGTCCGGATAAATACATATTTTCCAAGTGATTTGAGGTGTTGTGATTTGGTTTGAATAATAAACACATTCCACAGTGGTTAAACCACATAAATGACTGGACAGGAAATAAAGGTGACTTCAGATAAAGCAATGTGCATATGATACAGTGACCCCCACTGGTAGCAAAAAGAATTTCCCCTGAACTACCTCCACATAAAGCAATTTTCCAGAAAAATTCAGAAAGAAAATATACAACAGCCATAGTGACACTTACTTGAATGTGTCAAGGATATGTGCCGAGTTAGTATAATGAGTAAGGTAGAGGTTCACATCTACTGATGTCCATTTGTCTGATCGGCAAGGTTCAATAAACTGAAGAGAACAAAGAATAAATGCTTTGTGAAAAATGTGAGTGCTTCAGACCTGATAGATCCTTTTATTACATTTTAAAAAGTACCTTTTCAACAAGGTCAATGAAGAAATCACGAACATCTTTGCTGTTGATTAATTTGGCAGCGATATTCACAAGGCCTCTCAGAGATTCTGCAGCAGAAGACATTTTGAAATCAAAAATCATGTAGTAAAGCATTTATTTCACAAGAAAATAGATGACCAACTCTCTTACCTTAAAATTGGCTTCCATCTCGATTGAAGACATTAAGTTTCACCCGCAGAGCAGTGCACACTAAACTGAGTAGACAAGAGGTTTCATTAATCAGAGGATTGAGACAGAGGGAGTAACCATGCAACATTTGGACATTTACAACAGCTCTCCTCAGACTCTAATCTCTATTCTCCACATCCAAATCACTCAATCACACAGTGCTGAACACACACCTTTTGTGTTGGTCTAAGAGATCCTTGTCTGTGATTAGAATTTTGAGGTCTTTGAGGTCTTGAAGGAATTCCTTATCCAGATCTACATCCATGTCCTCCATCATGTTATCTAATGGAGAGAAATGGTGGATTTTCAAAGTACAGACAAAGACAAAAAAGGAGATCATTTAATCTATGTGTTTTTTCTAAACTACACACGTGTTCAGACTGAAGATGTCCATTAATAACCTCAGACTAGATGCTCAAGTACGTCAAAGATGTCAAATTAAACATTAGGACATTTATGCAAAGGAAAATGTGGAGTCAGGCAGGCTTTATAGCAAACATAAAATTAATAAAAAAAAAATTTAAATGACAGGGTGTTCAGAACCCTGACGTGACAGGGAGGGGTTTAGTACCACCCTGATGCGCTTTTTTACAACACTGACCAGCGCGAAATATGCTCAGGACAGTTGATGGAATTGTCAATGGATTGTTCAGGCCAGTGCTGCATTGTCACAAAAGATTATCAAGTGTTTAAGTCTAGCCAATTTAGTCCTGCCAGAACTCTGTGTCCTCGTAAGTGAACGTAAACGGTTAAGAAGAAATCAGATGTGTCATTATTATTATTAAAGTGACAGCAGCCTAATCAACCTGCTGCCATCTGTGTCATTAACGTTAATCAAACAACAAAAGACAAAAAGAGAATCACTCACTGCTCTTGACTGAATAAAGATTGTTACTGTTTTGTATCTTTAACATAGATTAATCTATATTAAATTTGTAGAGTGAAAACTATGCAGTGTTGTTTTGCATTTGATTATTCAATTTCTGTCCCAGAGTACTTCTGTTAGACCTACTCTGAAAAACTTAAAGCACGGTTTATTTCATTTGTGTCTGTTCTATGGTTTATTTGTGCCTATAATTTGTTTATTTGTTCTTATTGTATTACTGTCACTTTTCTTTAAAGTCCCCCTGTGGTGAAAATCAAGCTTTTAATGTTGTTTATGTCTATAATGCGTTTTTAAAATGCTTTAAGACGAACCAAATTTATAAGTTAACACCATTGCTGAGTATTTTCTCTATGAAACTGCAGTGAACCAAAGAAAAACATCTCAAAAACATGGTTTGAAATCGCTGGCATTTCTGGTGTCACAAATTATATTCTAAACAACAAAAATAAGACCTTTAAATATTTCATTTTGGTGATCAAAGATGAGTTTTAAGGGATAAAATGATTGACTACAAAGGGACATTCAAAATGTTTGAACTATATATTAGTTATACTAGTGGTTTTTGCAGTGGTATCGAAATTGAATTAAATTTCACTATTTTGGTGTCATAATAAGCTTATTTAGTAGAATACAAAGTTACATGGACTGAAAACAAAAACTTATTCATTCCTTCATTTATTTTGTGGCAGGGCCAATAAAAATTTTGGAAGGATTGGCAAAAATGAACCACTGACCTGACCAGGCCAGTAGAAAAAATCCTTAGCATTGAGACCTGTTATATAATTATTATCAAAATGATATAATTATGACTATTATAAATTTTACATATTATTATAATAACATAGAAATATTATAAATATGTGATAATACAATGCTTTAAAAGTGGTACCAAAGACACAATCTAGCACACCTCAGTAGGAAATCGTCTGCCTAGGATAACAGTAGCCATTATACAAGCATATTTGATAACGCTTCCTTTTACAGTCCAGTTACCCATGTAAATACTCTGTACTTATTTTAGTAACTACAATTACTGGGTAATAACTAGTACTAACCCTGAACCTACCCCTAAACCTACCCCTGTTCCATGTACTTACCTTATATTAGCCAGTACTTTCTAGGTAAGTACACTGTAAGTACTGTACTATAAAAGGAAGCATTAACGCATATTTGACCACTGACTGCCACGATTTACCAATTTCAAGTATTGCAGTTGTCTGTGTAAGAGCTGTGTAACTGGTCTTACCAACAGCTCCTAGAGTCCAGTTGTTGATGAGCTGCCCAGCACAGAAGGCAAAGTCCTGGAAGGTTAGATAGAGCAACTTTTTCTTCCCCGTCTCAAAACGATTATTGGCAAAGAACACTATTGCAGCATAGTCTCTGGAGGAGGAATTGGCAAGATCGTTTAGCAAGAGAAGGTGACAAAGCACCAAATCAGCACTCAAGCAATTGTTCATGGGATGAATGTCACTACATTTACCAATATTTTTTAAGATCAAGTATATCTGTTAATATTATTTACATGAACACAAACATTAACAAATTAATCAATACTCTAAGAATATATTGCTCATTGTTAGTTCAAGTTAGTTAATGCATTAACTAATATTTACGAATGAAACCTTATTGTAATGTATTACCGAATCTTTGTTCACCAAATGTTCATTTCTTTCTCACCTCGCTAATTGATCAGGTAACAGAAAGTGCTGCCGTATGTTTTCCACAAGGGGACCCTTGAGTTCTTCCACCACTTTGAACACTCGCTTGAAGTTGTCAAACTATATTTGAGGAGATGGATATAATCATTAAATTCCCAAAACAAAGGATCTTGGAAAAGCATACAAGCATAAATCTTAGATATCATATCAATGAGAATATATAGTTTCAAATAGAGTAGTTCAGCCCACCTGTCTTCTGCAGCTCTTCAGTGTAATACCTGTCTTTGTGCTAACATCATCAAGGTCTTTTTTTGTTCCTTTGGAGAGTTTTTTTCCCAGGACCTCTCGGACAAACAAATCATCAAAAGCATAATACCTAGAAGAAAATACGAATAAATGTAGTTTAAACTCAATAATACAAAACTATTCAATAAATAAACTATTTCAATTGGCAAGACACAAATCAGCGCATACCGTTCAATGAGCATGGCTTGCCGGTCAGGCGGTATCTGAAACAGAAGCTGATTGGCTAGTTTAGCTGGGTGGTGTAAAAGTCTCTCGCACATCTGGAAAGTTCTGTATTGGTCCATGGTGTCACTGAGCAGCACTTCTGCACTCACCTCACACTCCTCCATTACACCTCCTTCTATACGCACCGTCACTGCATCATTCACTATGAAGGCAACCACATTGTTATAAATATAACATACATTTGTAAGCAGGTATTAAAGTAGTTCATAGTCTCATGCAGTATACTTCACCTGTATATCCATTCAACCACAGTTGATACACCTCTTTGTCCATAATGGTGGTGTTTCCAACAAATACATCCAGCTCCACAGACATCTTGACTTTGGCAATGTATGTTTAAGCTGTACAGAGGCACATGGTTATGGTAAGCTATTACCAAACATATGCTTTTGACATCCAGTGACTTTGATTTGCAAGGATGGCACTTATGCAAGTCAAGAACCAGACTTAGCTACAGTAACTATACCAACTGCCGTTAACTAATCATTAACCATCTAAACTAATCCCTAAAACAGTTTAACACACCACACATCTCAGACATGACGTATTTTCCAAATATCCTATGTGGACTTACCAGAGACACAAGCGTATTATCGCGACAGCTGGTTTTCAATCACATTCATGTCATAACATTAGCTTTTGTTTTTGAATGTCTAGCTCCTTTAAACATGTATTCGCTCGAAAAACGTATCGGATGCGTACGTAGAAATAATTATCACGAGTCGATTATGCATTGGTAACCATTGAGTTATGTTTAGAAAACACAGACTGTCATATCGAGCGACTACGCTTCATCCATAGCAACAGCACACCGTTATGATCACTTCCTGGTGTACGCCGCATTCATTTTACGTCACATTCACGTGACTGTAGTTTCGGGTAGTTAGTGTTCGGGTCTCACAACAACTGTACATAAAACAATATGGTAATTCATTAGATAAAATTAAGAACAAAAAAACTATCATGCGTTTTGTAACTTTAAATTATTGTAACTTTACCCCTGGCATGATTTTTTTTCTTTTTAAATTATTTTCTATTTGTTGAGTTGTATTGCCATGTACATTTCTTTGTATATTCTCTGTTGCAATATATAAAAAAACTGTACATATATTTAAATATGAAAACAAAATAAACAGTAGATTTGTTAAGAAACTGAATAATTGAATATGAGCATCAATTGAACAAGTCTTATAGTCAAATACTGCTATTTGTGACGTTATAGGTTTTAATAAAAATACTGAATTTTTTAAGTTAAAAAATATAGATGTCAGGAGAAGTAAAAAGATTTTTTGCTTGATTGAATAGATCATATTAAATGACTATTAATATCAATTTGATTGTTAAAATAGAATGCATGTTTTTTAAAAAAGAATCCATCATGGTGATGACACGCAAGCTTTAATATCAGGTAGAGGTATAACACAAGAAAAAGTTACTGACATCACAACTCTAGTCTATGTCCTTGAGCCAGTTATAAGGGGGAACGACCCTATAGCATTACTGTGGGCAATTATAGGATGCAAAGCACCTGTGTGATAAACAAAGTAACCAAATTAAAACCCTAGTTCACCAAAATCCCACAACATTTTAAAATGTATTTAGAATAGTACATTGAAATGGTTAGGGAAATAACATTATAAAATGATTTTATATGAAAACATGGTTTGATTTATTATTATAATAAAAAGCCAGACTCAGAGACAGGATTATCATCAAACACAAACAGGTATTATTGAACAGATGGAACGGACAGAAGCAGGTGGACAGTGAAGTCAATAAAGTGTTATTGATGATTGATGATATTAGTGAATAACAAAGTCATTTCCTTTTACCAGGTGGCTTGGGAGGAGACTGACCGGTGAGTGGAGGAGACTAAAGAGCACACACCTTGTGGATGGTTGGAACAGGTTTGGAAACAAATAGTAAATCACACATTTTTAAAACAGGAGTTTACACGTTTCCAATAGTTTCTTACATTTCCAAGAAGAATTAGACTGACAAATACATATTCTGTGCTTTCAATATGTTTCTAAGTAGGCTACATAACCATACCATCATTGCCAGTTCATTATTTAATAGCCTATAAATAAGTAAACCGTTTAATCCCCTGGACAGTGGTTTAGGCAACACAAATCTAAATGTTTTCCTTACATCCAAACAGCAATTAATTAACTTAATCCACCAAAGGAGCACAAGCATGTTTGTTCTTATTCTGCACCTCTCCCTATTGTCATGCATGCCTTTGTTCACCCCTCCCGCTCATTTATCCGAAACTGTGGCCTGTTTCCATTCTCACTCCAGCAACCCCCCTCTCTCACCCCTGGCCCTGGTTAACACCCACATTGTTATGTCCTCGTGCGAGCAATTGTGCTGGAAAGCAGGGAGGAAGGATGTGGCTAAATACCATGGCTTAAAAAAGAGAAAAAGCTTTTGTCACCCTTTCCGTTAGTTGTGTGTGTGTGTGTCCCGTGTGTATGCAGTCTCATTGCAGCAGTGGGAAGACCTCAAACAGAGATATTTCAACATAAACCTGTATTACTAGCCTTTGGAATACAATATATCTTGGTATGAGTATCATTGGAAACAGCTGTGAGAGAGACTCACTAGCCAGGATACAGTGCAGAGTTTACAGTAAGGGAAGAAGGGAGGGGGTGAAGAGAATAGGGGGAGGAGAGGAGGAGATGGGGAAGACATCACTGCCTTCTACCACCACCGCCAAAGGAAACACTAATCTCAAGGAACATCTCAACGAATTCCTCAGGAATCAACACGAAGTAAACCCGCAGGCTGCCGCTATACATTTTACCCTCGTTGATTCGGATTATCCGACATGGTTTTTAGGTAAAAACCGACCAATCGCATGCAGCACTAGTGTAACCAGCCTGTCCTACATTTTTACTCTGATTTATTTATTTATTTTCCTATTTATAACGCGTTTTAGAAACGTTAGTGATATGATGTCTCGCCTATTTAGACAGTAAATAATAACGTGGTTATACCGTGGATTGCACTGCATGAGCTTTAGGGCGGAGAGAGAGAGAGACGGATGCAGACGGACATTGTGATCCCTGATAATACAGAAGAGAAGAGATGCTCCACGGGGATTATTTTAAACCTCTCTATTGACCTCTCATCCCATCCCGAGGAGCAGGAACAAACGCGATTGTGCTTCAGTATTTCCCAGAAGCCAAATACTGAGAAATGAATGCTGCCAATTACGATTTAAAACACCGAGGAGAGTGAGGTACGTTAGGCCTGTTCAGTGTGATACAGTCGGGATGAGCTTGTTGTTTTAATCGTTAGACATGGCCAAAACAAGCCTGTTTGCATATAAGAATTGTGATTTTCCCTTATTGTAGGTTATAAATATCGGACCGAAGAGGAAATGGCCGTTTTCTTCGTGCCTGGGTGAAGAATGTTGCGATTCATTTACAGTGACAGACAACTCATGTGCCTCGTCAGATTTATTTTTTAGTTTACCCGCTGTAATATCAATTGATGGTGAATTTGTCTACAATATGGGGAGCGACAGTGAAATATTGAACCGGGAGCTGTCAAAGATGTCTGATGAAGACTTGCTGACTTGTTCTAAGGAAGAGCTGGTGAATCGACTCCGCAAAGAAGAATCGGATAAGATGTCCGCTCTCATACAGCGCGGTCGATTAATAAAGGAGGTCAATAAACAACTGCAGGGACATCTGCTTGAAATCAGGGAACTCAAAGTCATCAACCAGCGTCTGCAAGAGGAGAACCAGGAACTTCGGGATTTATGCTGCTTTCTGGACGACGACCGTCTGAAAGTAAAGAAGCTCGCGCGTGAGTGGCAACTGTTCGGCCATCACGCGGCCAAAGTGATGCGCGAGGACCTCGGCGGATACCTCAAGAAACTCGCCGACCTGGAGCGGATGCAGGACGGTCTGGTAAAGGAAAATCTGGATCTGAAGGAACTTTGTTTGGTGCTTGAAGAAGAGTGCGTGAGCAGAAGTGATTCCAGCCCGGGTGGCTCCACGGATCTCAACATACCGTGTATGGTGGCCCGGGATGTGGGTGACGGGAGCTCCAGCACCGGGAGTGTTGGCAGTCCAGACCAGCTGCACTTGGTGTGTTCACCAGATGATTGAAGGAGAGGAGCAGAGCCATATTACTTAACCTTCTCTCTTGATGCTGAGACAGACTTTTTGTCTACAAAAGTAGTTTACATTTTCTGACAAAGACATCTCAGATTTCAGTGAAAAAATAGACCAGGACTTCAGTAGGCTAGTTTACTCATGGCCTTTTGATGCCATAAGTACAGTTTCTCTATATTTCATTGATTAACATTTTATAGTTGGCAGACCTTGAAAACTTGAGGGAAATTACTGGGTGCCAGTCAACATAGAATTATTTTTAAGCTTTAAAGTGACAGCCTTTTCTTTGAAAATCTGTCCTCCTGCTGGAAAATCCATCTTTAAGAAATAGTTTACACAAAAATACAAAATCTGTGTTCATTTACTCACCCGCATGTCATTCCAAACCCGTCAGACTTACTTTCTTCTGCAACAAGAGATATTGTGAAGAATGTTTATTTTGATTAACTGTTTTTATCCATAAAATAAAACTCATAACTAGAAGTCCAAAACAGAATTGGACCCCATTCACTTTTATCATACTGTCTTCACAAACTGGGGGTTTGTGAGGGAACTGCATGGGGTTCATGAGTGGGTGAAAAGCTAATAATGAAATTGTAAAAATGTGAAATTAAAAAATAAATAATTTTTAAAATAAAAAAAATTTCAGCTGACAATGTTTGGGAATCACAAACACATTTTCATAATATCTTATGTTTTCTGCAGAAGAAAGTCAGTCATACAGGTATGGAATGAATGAGAGTAAATCATCACTTTCCCCTTAAGCTGGTGTTTTGGAACATGATGGGTGGTTTCTTGTTGGTCTAAGCTAGTCTAAAAACATCTGGACCACCTTAAAATGATATGACCAAATTGTCTATTTTTGGTCTAAGATGGCCTACCGGCTTGAACATTATAGAAACCATCCAACATGTTTTAAAATCTTTACGTTTTCCTGCAGGGCTATTAATCATATTAGTAGCATTATTTGAATGTTTTTCCAAATGTTGCTGGATTGTTTCCTCTCATCTCTTACAGGGGTTGTAGATAGGGGCAAATTAGGGTTTAGTTGACTTTTTAAACAACATTTTGAGAAACTGCTAACTTTTACCAGGTTTTACTGTGCACTGATCTGTTCACGGGCTGATGTTTCTCCTACGATGCACTATGACAGGGCTGCAATGAATCTTCAATCTTTAGATATTTACATTTTTACTGATTAGAGCCATATACTATGATCTGTTTGAGATCATTTACAAAAAGCACTGAGTCATTTTCAACAATGGAGAGGAACTGGTAGTATCAAACGATTGTGCAAAGCAAAGCCTCCATTGTAAGCAGATCAGATTGTTTTGTGAAATATGGCTGTATCGCTATTGCGGAGGCCCAAGAATGATTCACTGGAAATGCACATGTGACTAGACCACTTTTCTACAGTATAAGATTGTTATTTCTTGTTTATTTTGAACTGGACAGTATAATTCACTAGATGTAGTGACGTGTGCTCCACTAAACAGTGTTGCTGTGCTCTGCACTGAATCCAAAATGAACTTTCTTTTGCATTAACCCCACTTTAACTACATAGCTGTACTGTACAAAGCTTTTATGTTCAGTTGTTGCTTTGACAAGACTTTGATTAATACATGCTGAATTGACACTGATGTTTGGAGGGGAAAACATTGACAGAAATGTAGTTTTCAAATTATTGTGCTATATATTGTTATTATTATAGTAATTTTTGTTGTATTTGCTGAATTCTACAAGACCCCTCCTACATAGGATTGTTCTGTTGTACATGTTTTAATTCCAAATATATGATCAGTATTATTTCAATGACTTCAGTTTTATAGCTGCAAGACCCCAGCTCTCTGATTGATTAGCATTTGCTTTGTTTTAGGCTATGCTCATAGTAATTGAGATAGCTTTAAATACACTTGACTGACACACCATGTTCTGTTCTGGTCTTTTTTTCCTCATACTTTCACTTTCCATGAGAAAATGGATATATATACATACACAGTGCACATTCACCTAAAGGATTGTTAGGAACACCATACTAATACTGTGTTTGACCCCCATTCGCCTTCAGAACTGCCTTAATTCTACGTGGCATTGATTCAACAAGGTGCTGAAAGCATTCTTTAGAAATGTGTGCCCTTATTGATAGGATAGCATCTTGCAGTTGATGGAGATTTGTGGGATTCACATGCAGGGCACAAAGCTCCCGTTCCACCACATCCCAAAGATGCTCTATTGGGTTGAGATCTGGTGACTGTGGGGCCATTTTAGTACAGTGAACTCATTGTCATTCAAGAAATCAATTTGAAATGATTCGAGCTTTGAGACATGGTGCATTATCCTGCTGGAAGTAGCCATCAAATGATGGGTACATGGTGGCCAGAAAGGGATGAGCATGGTCAGAAACAATGCTCAGGTAGGCCGTGGCATTTAAACCATGCCGAATTGGCCCTAAGGGCCTAAAGTGTGCCCAGAAAACATCCCCCACACCATTCCACCACCACCACCAGCCTGCACAGTGGTAACAAGGCATGATGGATCCATGTTCTCATTCTGTTTACGCCAAATTCTGACTCTACCATCTGAATGTCTCAACAGTAATCGAGACTCATCAGACCAGGCAACATTTTTCCAGTCTTCAACTGTCCAGTTTTGGTGAGCTCTTGCAAACTGTAGCCTCTTTTTCCTGTTTGTAGTGTAGATGAGTGGTACCCGGTGGGGTCTTCTGCTGTTGTAGCCCATCCGCCTCAAGGTTGTGCGTGTTGTGGTGGCTTCACAAATGCTTTGCTGCATACCTCGGTTGTAACGAGGGTTATTTCAGTCAAAGTTGCTCTTCTATCAGCTTGAATCAGTCGGCCCATTCTCCTCTGACCTCTAGCACCAACAAGGCATTTTCGCCCACAGGACTGCCACATACTGAATGTTTTTTCCTTTCACACCATTCTTAACATAACCCTAGAAATTGTTGTGCGTGAAAATCCCAGTAACTGGGCAGATTGGGAAATAATCAGACTGGCCTGTCTGGCCATTCAGTTTGGAGTTCAGGAGATTGTCTTGACCAGGACCACACACCTAAATGCATTGAAGCAACTGCCATGTGATTGGTTGATTAGATAATGGCATTAATCAGAATTTGAACAGGTGTTCCCTAATAATCCTTTAGGTTAGTGTGTGTATGTAAGCAATAAGGTACATGAGGCTGTGCTGTTTTGTAACTAAGTAACGGCTGAAGGGCGTTGTTAGGCACGACACAAAGCGGAGTAACCACTTCAGCAGTAACTTATTCACAATACAGCACTTGCCTTGAGTACCTTATTGCTTTAATAAAATGGGAACCACACAATACAAATATTAAAGTAAAAAAAAACATGTATTAGTGCAACTTTCATGAAGAAAAATCACTAAAAGCCTTCCTTCCGCTAGAAAAAAATAGTCCCTGACCGTGATACGGTGTGTGTATGTATGTGTATATATATATATATATATATATATATATAGTCTATCCCACAAAGGACTTCTGAATAGAATAGAATGAATTCCATTTTCCCGGTCATGGCTTAGCGAGGCCTTAGTCATGCTGTACCTCAGGCCTTCATTTATTGACGTTTCACTGTTTTATTTTGGGCATTCTGTTTGCACAGCAGAGCCAGAAATACTTTCACTGTGATGGGCATACAGAGGTCCTTTCAGCAGAACATGTGCTCGCTGGTTCATTCAGTCAAACTCATTATCTCAATCATATGTTCTCATGTCCCTTCTATGTGACTCACTTGAAATCAGAGCGATAACAGAGGATGCAGTGTGAAGGAAAAAGGGTTGCCATGTTTTTTTTTTTAATATGCTCTCTGTATATTTATGATGTTTTGGCCTCTTTCACCTTATACGCACTCTTTTACTTTGTCACTTTTATTTATCCAGACTATTCATCTTTAAATGTATTTGTCTTTTTGTCACCGGCTTTGAATTGCTCTTAAAAATATAGCTTCTTAATTGTTCCATAAAGAAACTTTAACATCAATCGATCTTTCCATTGCACTAAAGGTCCTTTTATAGTGGAAAACATTTTCACACTTAGAAGAGATAAAAAAAAAGATTATTTTATGGCATCTATAGATGTGAAAACCCCCTTTTTTAAGTGTGATAATTTTTTGAGTGACATCCTGCATATCCTCACACTCTTGTCATCCAGAGCACATGAATTTTTCCCATAACCACATGCATGTAGATGACATGAAAAAAGAAAACGCAGAAAGTGTATCCTAAAATTCTTTATTATTCTTTCAAAACATCACATTAAGATCAATTGTTTCTAGTTCAGAGGAAATGTGTTTGTGACTCTTTGAACTTTTTTGAGATCCCATGAGGAAACCGCACGCTTAACCCCTCCTCATACCCCTGCTCACTTTCCATTATGTAACTTACTAAGCATTTACTTTATTGCTTATATCTGTCACTGTGTGCCCCCTGAAATAACATTACAGCTACAAATAATCATGACCATATATGAATGTCATACAGAATAGAAATAAATGTAATTCCTAATTTCAAGGCACTATTATTATTATTATTACAAAACATCTCAGAAGTCATAATAGTGTGTAGTATTTACAATAGCAGCACATATTTTCAGTAATTGTTTATTTGAGGTTAAACAGCATGCAACATGTTTCCAGTAAAAAGTATTCAAAAAATATCTTGTTTTCAAAAATAAATACAAAACAATATGTGGTCAAGCAATAATAGAATCTAACATAGTTTATCCAACACAGTATAAAAGAGTCTATCTTAATAATTTACTTCTACTGGCCTGTGAATCATTCTCTTTTGTACCTGTAGGGAAAACCCACTGTAGTGTAGCCACTGAAGTGTTCAGTTAAGTTAAAAATAATTTAACCAGTGTAACAGTGAATCAGTCATTGAAGTGTACATTCTCAGTGTTGAGATGTGGTGTTGTAGACATTGTATGTAAAGAAGCAGGTAGGCAGCTTCAGTTTCTTTAAAACTAGCTTATTCAGCACACACTGTTATTATAACATTATGTTTCTCAAAACCAAGGTTAAAGACATAAAATGATACGACAAAGAAATAGCATTACGCTGGTTGTGTAAATCCACAAACGTGCATAGCAAGACAGTATAACCAATACAAATTTAGATCCATCAATTAAAACCGTAACATTTCTAAAATGAACATACTAATAAATAACTTAGTAGACACTCATTAAAAATTGCTTCCTGAAAGGCGTAATGATTGTGCTTTAACTAACTCTCATAGAAACTTGCTAGTAGGCCAGATTTTTAACTGTGACTGTACCATCAATGATATATTAAATCTGTAGCTAAAATAAATTAAAATATATCAAATAATATTATTATTAAAGCCACTACAGTCAATCGTTATGGGCTTTAATGTCAGTCAGTTTTCTTTTCAGTGTTATCTATATATATATATATAAAAATACAGTATGTGTTTGATGATTTCAGTCTACTTCATATAAAAGGTGCTTTTACCTCTCATTTTGGACTACACATGCATGCATAAAGGTGAAGTGTGTAATTTCTGTGCCACTATTCTAACCAATTGAAATGGCAAAAATAAAGACCATTTTCAAGTCGTTTTCCGAACCAAATCACACTGTCTCCCGTAGTTTGGCCAAACAGATTGTTCATGCCCCTGGTTTAGCCAGTATTACTGATCAGCCAATGAATGACATAGTTGTTTCCTTATTAAGCATGGACAGGGGAAAGCATCTCATGTCAAAACTGTTACACACATCACCTTTAACTTTTGCTTCTGTATTCTTATAATGCATTTAAGTGACTGGTAAACAGAATACACAGGTAAAAGCACAACACATGCAGTACTTGCTTATGTTTGCGTGTAGTAGTAAGGACACTTTTGGAAGTCATAAACACGTTGAGAAATCAAAGGGTGAGGATGGTTGGTGAGTTGAGGGAATGATCTGACTGATCCCCGCTGCTGCTGCTGCGGCGATGAGCGACACCACACGGCTCAGGGTTACGGAGAAGGCTGGCTGGTACCGTGTTGAGAGGGTGTGAGACTGAGGGCTTGGGATGAAGTCACTGAGCTGATATCCATTGAAGAAGAGGGGTAGCTGAAGATCAGGCTGGCAGAAAAGGGAGTCAGAGATGGAGTGGACATGAGGACAGGAGTATGAAGAGAATCTGATTCTAGAGGTAAACTGGTAACAGTGGAGGCTGAAGCTGGAGGTGGGATTGTGATTTTGGGTTTGGGTTTATTAGGCTTGGTGTAACTCTTTGATTCTCCAGAGGGTCCAGGAAGATCAGGGTCCGCAGGCTCAATCTTGATTCCACTCAGTGATGGGAGGTCATTGTTGGAGTCAGAGTCTGAGTCAGAGTCATGGACTTTGCAGATGGGTTTATGGGCCTCGAATACCAACTCAAGCTTTTCTTTTTGCTTCTGAAGCTCAGCAATCTCCTTCTGCAGACGTGATTTTTCATCCTCTAACTTGTCAGTTTGCTGTGAAAAGATGAAAAGTTCAGTGTTTGGGTTCAAGAAATACAAAGACATTTCGGTAACGCTTCCTTTTACAGTCCAGTTACCCATGTAAATACTATGTACTTATTTTAGTAACTACAATTGCTGGGTAATAACTAGTACTAACCATGAACCTACCCCTAAACCTACCCCTGTTCCATACCTTACATTAGCCAGTACTTACTAGGTAAGTACACTGTAAGTAATGTACTGTAAAAGAAAGTCGTAACCGACATTTCAAGTATGTCAAATAAATTAACTTACATTTTGCAATGAGTCAGTCAGTTCGCGTCGGATTACTTCCTGCATTTAGCCGCAGCCATTTTGTTACGTTCCCTTCTAATTCTACGCCGCTCAAGTTCCTCAGTGGATAGCTGGAGTAAGAAAGTAAAGCAAATGTAAGAAACATGCAAATAAATTAATATGCATGAGGTAGTTTGATATTGTACACAGATAGAAAATGTAAAAAAATTGACAATAGTGTTATATATAAATAAATCATAAAAAAATAAATATAATTATACAACTTTGTGTCCCAAAGGATCAATCACTTCAATTAAATTTTTATATCAATTTTATATCAAATTTTATATGATTTTTTTCTCAAATCAATTTTTATAGTTGTAAAACTTGTGGACATACTGCCATCTAGGGGATGATATTTTTAATTATACATTCAAAATCGAGGCAATATGGCAATTTTCATCTTTGTAAATGCTCTATTATGAATCTTTATATTCTGTTCTTTTGTAAGCATCATTTGCAGTTTCATGTCCTTGAATTGATGAATCACCTGCAAACACCCTAGTGACTCAGGAATGAGTCATATGACTTTCCTCCAGTGAATCATATGATATCCCATTTCCTGTCTCAATATTTCAGTCTCCCTGCCATCCTCAAGACTTGGATGCATGAGTCAAGAAGGATTTCATGAGTTAATATTGAACGAGCATCTCTGCGATTCATCCTTGGTAGATGCGGTCTTATATAAAGCATATTATAAAATCAATAAGTATATAAGAGTCTTATTCAAACATACTTTTACAGCGCAATACATAAATCGCACCCTTCAATAAGCCAAAATGAGATTCACACCCAGTAAGTATCAGCAATCACGTTCACAGATCACACATACACACTCACAACAGGATAGAACACGTTCTGCGTCTTCCACGCTTTGATTTAGAACAGGTGGATGACTGGGTTTGATTTTGGCCAAGACCACTGACAAAAATGGAGAGTATGACAGCTGAACATGGTGACAAACCATGCTGTCATAGTCTCCCGTAATGACTCATCATGTAGAGAGACGGACAATTAAACTTACATGTTCATTATTTCTGCTTCTTGTTGAGCTGCCGACAGCTGCAGCTGCTCTAATAACACCTGGTCGGGATTGATGTGATAGAGTATGTTGAGGATTCATAGATGGGATTCTTGGTGGCAGTGAGTAAGATGGTCGAAGTGCCCTGGATGGCCCGGGGTGCCCAGAAGGGAAGGCTGAAGCATCCATTGAAGGTCCTGGTTTGAAGTTACAGCATTAAGACTGGGCACAAACTGACTGGATCCGGCCCAGAATACTTCTGCTTTAAAGTACAGGAGACACAGATAATGTATTATCAGTTACCAAGGCATTGGCATTAGATATTTAAGGAGGAGACTTTATTATATCTCATAATGACGCAAAAACCCATTGTTGTATTTGCAGAAACACCCAGATATAAAAACCAACCTGAATAGGCAATCCCACTTATAAAGGTAATAGCATTCTTTATTGTATCATTACTTCACTACTGTTTGCTCTTATTAGGTCAATCCAGTCTAAACCAGGGGTTCCTAATTGAACTCCAGGGGGTCCACAAAGATATTTAAAACGTATGGAATTTAATTTGACAGTTCAAACATACCAGAATACTTCTTGAATATGAATTACAACTAATTTCTAATTAAAATAAATTAATATGTTAAGCATTTTAAGAATAATGATATGTTCGTTTTAAAATATCAAGGTAATATATATTTAATGAACGATTAAAACGGTACTGTAATTGTCTATTACTTGGTGAATGTTAATTAAACTGTTTTAAAAATTTTAAATTCCGGACGTATAAAATATTATCTTGTTAGATATGGTATAAAAGACGCTTACCTGTTGTTGTTGCTGTTGTTGTTGTTGTTGATGGTGGTGAGCTTGTTGTTGTTGAGTTGTGACAGTGGTTGTAGTGAGAGATGCAGAGCTCGAGCCTGATCCAGAGCTGCTATCTGGGAAGGTCCGGTCGATTCCTCTGCCCAAGTTTCCGTAGTTGTACATGTATGCCGTTTACTCTTTAGTAATCCACGGAAAGCTGTTGTCTAAGTCTGTCAAACTCTGTGTTGCTGCTTTCTTTTCTGGGTCTGCTTCCAAAAGGTTCCTCCTACTTATATCACTGACAGTTCATGCTCAATTCAAAAGCAAGTTAGAAATCCACCGTTTTGCGGGCAAGTCGGTAGACTCCACCACGATACTCCTGGGGGAGTCTAGAAGTTTCTGTCAACGTTCAAAATGTTCATATTGCGTACAGCGATAGGATAAAATATAAAAAAATATAGTTTTACCCTATATATAACACAGTTCTGTTCTTTACCGGACTGGTGGTTCCAAATGTTCACGAGAATAAATATGTGATCAAGAGCCGTACAGTTTTCGCCCTTCCCAACTTACGGGAAATGGTGCTGCCGGTTTTTGAATTGACGTATGGTCACATGAAACATTACGTATATGACCATATTTGGATTTTCCGGGAACTCCTTCCTGAAGCTAGTCTGTAAATGTAAACTTGAGCTTTTTACAGCAACGTTTGTCATTTATAATTTAGGTTTTAGTTGATACATCTATTCAGATTTTTTTTACTGAACTAGCATGCGGGTTTATGTTAACTCTTAATAAGCAGTGTGTGGTCTACATTTAATTGGTCACACAAAGCAGTTCACGTACTCTTCCGATGAGTACATGTAAAGAGAGTGGTTGATCTTCCACAAGGGAAGTCGTGAGAGTACATTGAGGTTTCAGCACGTTCCTGTGGAGAGACCACTTTAAAGCCCTATACACTGAATGAATGCTATGAATGAAGGGTCATGAAACAATTTTCACTGCTTTTCACCAATTAGCTGAGTCATCCTTATACAGCAATGAAAGAGAAAATGATTCATGGTGTCAGGGAGTGAAATCTTGATGAAAACTCTCTCTTTTGAAAACCACAAATGATTTGGCAGTTCACCATAGACCTGCAGTCTGCTTTATTTTGAGCGTAAACATTTTACCATAGAAGATACTAGAACCAAGCATGTGTTTTTATATAAGTTGCTCTCAGCCAATTCCTGTTACAGTGTTCACATCAGAACAATATTTTTAAAGTAGGCCTACCTTTTTCCTCACCATATAAAACACAGTGTGTGACCATTTGTCAATCATCTGAAATAATTCTAAATCCAATCAATTGAGACTGTCATCACCAAGTATCACAATTATAAAAATCATTGCTAAAAAATTGATATTTTAATATCTGCTTAGGTCATTTTTATACATTTGGTGGCCTTTTTGACCTAGTTAAGTTCTTATCCTGGTCCCTCTGACATGGCCCAATTTCCCCCCGGCCCAATTTCTACATACTGTAAATATGGTTTTCTTGAGTGAAGGTCAAATAAAATTCATAACATGATAACAACACAAAAAAACAAGCACCTTTTTTAAAAAAAATCTTAAGTTTTATTTTTAATTACCATTCAAATACAGTCAGTGTTGTTTATGACCACTCATCAAAGCATAGGATCATAATTTCCAGCAAATGACTCATTTTGGACTGTTCAGTATCACAATGCACTCAGTACACTGATCTGATTGTGCCAAAGGAAATGTTTGTAAAAATGAAACCAAAAAGCTGCAGGAGATATTGTATCTAAAAATGCTTTCTCTGTGTTTGAGGAATTATTGACTTCCTTTGGGATGATGTCACTGTTCCTTGGTAACTACGTGTTTCAGGTTTCTTCTGGCAAAATCTGGTTGTATCAAGAGTGTTGTGTCTGTGCCTCATTAGGTGAATTATGACACAAGCAGAATGGAATGCTATGACACACCCCTTTTGCAACTCTCTGCAACATGCCTTGACATGCAGGCAAGGTGCTTCTTGCCCAGATGTGCTATTACCCAAGGCTTGGTACTGATGCAAACTATTTACGTATGTAAATAGTTCTGGACATTAGTTCATTAAGGGCACTCCCCAATGCCAGTTATTACATGTATCCAACCAAATATGTTGCATTATTATTTTAGCTATATATTTCTCACACACTTAGGTGTAGGCTAATTATTGTGATAAGTGAATAAATGATGCATCCGTTCAACATTAGAAAAATACCATAAAAGATTCTAAATTGTTTAATTGTTTGCCCTATTACAACAAATATTTTGGGGTGTCTCAACTTCATGTCTGCAAAAAAACAGTGAATCATGAAAAAGGACAACTAGGCCTATATCTTTAAGAAAATCTCTATTTTTATGCCCAAATCCGTTAAATATCTGTTAAATATAGGCTATATTATTATCATGATACTCATGAGACTTATAGAGAGAGTTTTTGAGGATCATTTTCCTCTATAAATGTTTGACACTTTTATGAGAAGACAATTAAATGTCACCAATTTATTTATTTATTTTTATCAGTGTGGCTAAACAAATCAAATGACCTATGATTATATTTAAACATCAGTTAGCACAAATCACATGTATTTGTTATGAGAACGTTTAGATATGTTTATTAAACTATTTTATTTAATAACTGTAGACTATAACATTTGGTCCCAGGTTTCTAACCCCTACTGAGTGAGTTTATTAGACCTTTATTTTATTTTATTTTATTTTATTAAATAAATATTACTTAATATATTTAAATATTAAATTAGCCATGAACATGGTCCTTTAACACATTTAATTAAACGTATAAGATGTAAGAAATAAAAAGATATGAAGCTTAATATATGCCACTGATTATACTGTGTTAAAATCATGGACTGTAAAAAAAAAAAAAATAGGGTTCAGATAAAAAAAATGTATTTTCCTTACGGTGGGTTGCCTAGTACAACGCAGCCCGACCAAACAGTCTATAGAAGAACAACAGAAGAAGAAGAGGCGAAACTCCGATGCTTTTTGGTAACAGCCACTAGGTGGCGCTTCGGCAGCGCGGCCACCATTTTGGGGTGAAGAGATTCCAACATTTATTTTACTGTGTGTACATAATTCCAACTGGAGTTTATTTATTCATTCATTTATTTTTATTGAATTTAAAAAAATTACAGAGTTAGATATAAAGTTATTGACACATTTCTTTTACACATTTATTTTCACATTTGATAAGTAGGCCTATAACTTGAAACAACAATAATTTGGAAAGAAAAGAAAAAAAAAGATAAAGGGCATCACAAACATATATTAAATTCCTTTAGCAGTGATTTCATTTTTTTTATTTACAGACTCAAAATGCATTTTAAAATGAGCAAAGTTGGGGTTTGATTTACTCCATTAAGTTTGATGAATATAAAAAGTTCCTAACAATAGAAACAAATCGATAACATACATTTTCTTATAGAAAAGTCAAATTCATTTGATGACAAATTTAAGACACAGTTGCAGTTCATTTTAACACCTATAGTAGAAATTGAGACATCTATAATGTTTCCCTCAGTTGAGTGGGAACATTTTTGGGATTCCAACGGGAGTTACTGGACAAACTCTTTGTTGCGCAACCATCGCAACCAGCCAAATCAGAAGCACAATAGAAAATATATTATATTAGCCTAAGCCATCAGTAAATTTTGTTCACTTGGTACACCTACAGTAAATGTGGAATTGTTTTGTTTATGATTTTTATTTATCAGTTGTGGAATCCAATCATATACACCCAAGGTAGTTTTTTCTTGCATTATTAATTAAGTAGCCTATTATATGCAACCTTACACAGTTACTAGTACCTCCACTAGGCCTGAAATATATTTTGTACGTTGTAATCCCCCTGGATCATGCTACAAACTCGATGAGCTTACAGAACATAATGCATTGCTGTGTAAGTTATCCTATAGACCATTTCACAAGATGTAAACAACACTGGTCCAGAAGCACTTCCTGTTTCAGTTTTTTAACACTACATAAAAGCTGGGATAAAATACAACCAACAGAACATTTAAAACTGAATCAAAAAGTTAAACAAACATATTTAAGATGTTTTCTTTACATGTGAAATAAAGAAAACAGTTACAAACTGAAACAGGAAGTGTTTCTGGACCAGTGTTGTTTACATCTTGTGAAATGGTCTATAATTGCCACTTTTGGACAGTGACTGTGTTTTTTATTTATTTATAGTCATTAATATAAGATAGTCCTGCAAAAAGCTGTGTACTGTAAAGCTATTTTATTGCTTTTATATAGGCTCTTTATTGTCCAAAATTCTCAATTATCTGATATAGCATGTCCTTTAACCTGTGTTTGTAATGCTACGTTCTTTGGCTGGCTCTACTACCTATTTGATTGCTTTGTTTTACAGCCAATCAAAATGTAAGAACTTCAGTCGACGCAACCGTCATTCTAACCAATGAAAGTGTGATGTTTGTCATCTCTGCCACGCAGGCACATTGTTCATCAGCCAGTAAGAAACGAAGCGAGGAGGGCGTTAGGGTGAAGGCGTATCTGTGAGTATAAGCTAACGTGAGATCCTGTTTAGAAAACAATATTTCAAATTTATATTATACGTGACTACCAGTCGTTTGTATCCGCATGTATGTATTTGTAATAATTTTGGTATCACATTCAAGATAAATCCGACATGTTTTGTTAGTCATCTTTCAGATTAGCAACATAGCAAGCTAGTATATTATTACTAGTCTAGCAATGCTGACATCAGATGCAACATTTTAGTGGGGAGACTTTAATCGCTTAGATTGCGTTTTTTTTCCGGTGAAGCTGACCAAATTATTTTTGTAATTCAAAGCAGGAGAGAAGATGGATTTTCAACATCATGGACACCGGGCAAGTAAGTTAAGTTAACGCTACGTATGAAAGAACATTGCACAACATTGTTGTTCTTTGACATATGGACAACTACATACTGTACTTTAAAATCAGCAAAGTCTGAAATGAATACCTCACGTCCAGTTTGTCCCACAGCACAAGGCAGATTGTAGAGTGACGTTAACTGATTAGTTATCTTAAACTAATAAGATCTCTTAGTTTAATGACGTGCTGAGTGAACTCTTTGCCACATCACATGTAAGTTAATTAGTATGGACTGCTTTTATATCACAGGTCATAGGAAAACATTCAATGGAAAGAATGATCCTATTATTTGAGAAGCATAAATAGCCATACTTGTTATGTCTGAGTTCTGCTTTATCAGTAATTTTTAATCGTATACAAAATGTTTTTCTCCATGCAGCAAAACCCAGAGCCAGAGCATCTCCACCCAGTGGCCCACTTCTTTTTGATGACACTAGTTCTGGGCCTCCAGTCATGAACAACCAGAACTACTACAGTTCGGGTTATAATATGGCTGAAGTGCCAGCGGGTGGTCAAGAGCCTGGAGTGGGCAGCCTCTTTGGAGATCCGATGGCCAATGCTGCCATGATGTATGGCTCATCACTTGCCAATCAAGGGAAGGATATTGTGAACAAAGAGGTGAAATGCCATGTTTAAGAATGTACACAGTGATATGTTATGAAAATGTGTGAAAACAACTGATCTAACTGTAGATATCAATCATGCTTTGATTTATTTTTCATCCACCCTGTAATCTCTTCTGCAGATTAACCGATTCATGCCAGTGAACAAGCTGAAAAATTTATTTGCAGTTGATACCAAATATGTCATGAAGAAACTGATGATTCTCATTTTTCCATACACGCATCAGGTAAAATGTTAATTCCTAAATCAAGGAGATAATTAATGAGAATCAGAATTACGGTACTAATTTGCTTTGTCTCTAAATATTCTTAAAACTAAAAATGATTAAATGGAGCACAAAGTTTATTTAATCCGTTTTAATGCTTTGTCCCAATAAATGAATAAATCATAAATTAATTTCAAACCCAAATGTCTTGCATCACCCAAATGTATTCTGAAAGCCTTTCTTTGAACAGTTTTAATATAATATTTTGCTTTTCTTTCTTTTTGTATGTTTACTCTGATATCATCAGGACTGGGAAGTTCGTTACCACAGAGACACTCCTCTCACGCCACGCCATGATGTCAATGCTCCAGATCTCTACATACCCAGTAATTGATGTTCATTTTTAATTTTGTGCAACCTGAAAAATCACTGATCTATGCTTCCAACATAAATTATTAAACGTCTTGTAAATAATTTTAGAGAGGTTCTCTAAGGCCCAAAACAAACATTAAGCAAATAACTGAATGCAAGCTGAAGCTCAATTTTGTGCATTACTGCACTCTAAAAATGTGTCAGAGCAAAATTCATAGTATGCACTGCATTCTCAGCGTTACCACAAGTGCCGATGTGGTGGACATTTCCATAAACTGTCTCCTCCTACGGCAAGTATTCTCTCTCCAGTCAGCCAGGTCACTTTTTTTCTGGTAATGGAAGAGCAGCAGTTGAAGAGAATCTTTGGGAACAAGTTAGATTTTATAAACATGTTTATATCAAGCTAGCTAGCTACCCGAATAATTACACATCCGGATGGTACAGACATTTGAAGGGAACTGTACTGCTCCCTTGAGTACTAGGCTTTGTTAAAGACATATTCCCCCGGTTTCAAATGCTGTTTTAACTGAAAGCAATTTGCACTGATCAGAGCCGGATTAAATAAATCGACTACACTAGGCAGACTGCATTTTTTGGGCCCCCCTCTATCAATGTTATTTATGAATTGAAATCTGAAACTTACTAAAGTTACTGATAAAAGTAACTTTTACATAGCCTAGTCTTTGGTTACAAATTGGTTGTTTGTAGGCAAAAATAAGTCATGTGTTATATATTAAACAGTCTATCAGACTTTTTGATATTCATTATTTATATGTCATTACATGGCTATATTAAATGCTATTAAATTAGCCTCATCTTATCCATTGGGAGTGTCACTGTTAAGGCAGCAGAACCAGTAAATAACCAATAGGTGTCAGTAAACTATGTAAACCTGTATACATTTAATCAACACATTTAATTAAGATTTTCTGCAAAATGCAATAGCTTGCAACATTTATAACTGTAAATTGTTAAGAGCAATAAGGCAAACATGACCCCATTCACATTCATCAAGACCATTTAGAAACTGTAACAATAAATAATTATAAATATAAGGATTGAGGATTTAAACTATGGAAAACTAAAGGTATTCAGACTATTAAAGACTTTTATATGATTGGAATACTTCTTACATTCAAGAATCGTGTGATAAACACCAGATTCCCTCAAAAAAAAAAAAAAACATTCACAGCTTAAAAGTTTTATGTCTTCCAGGTCTACAGATATTATGTACATTCCCAAACTGTCATTAATAGAGGAAATAATTGGAAAAAGAGGTGAAAAGGGCCAATTAACAAATTATTATAATTGAATAATGGCTAACTCTAGAGAGTCTGCTGTAGACAAATTAAATGCATGGAGGAAAGACATTCAAGACAAGAAAAAAAGAGGAATTTGAATGGACTTATAGGCGCAAAAACAAATTATAAACACGCAGCTTAAATTATTACAGTATAAATGGTTGACAAAGGGTTATATAACACCTGAAAAACTCAATCATATGTCTTGCAATATTCCTGATATATGTACAAAATGCCCAAATTATAAAGTAACTGTAATTCATTGTCTATGGGGATGTTCTGATATACAGAAGTTCTGGAAGAACCAAATTAATGACAGACCATGTCTGCTGTCACTGTGAGCTTCGTGCTAATCACTAATATTTTACGGTCACGTGCGATGTATGCTTATTGCTTATTTAAAGACATAACCGACTACACACCAGTCACCAAGACCGAAATTGACATAATTTTCACATGTTTTTATTTATTAAAGCGATATAATCCACGAAAATAACTGTTGTTACCTGCGAGCGTGTGAGGCGGCTTGTACAGTATGCAGAAAAAAACATCTCTCAGACAGCGCGCAAGTCTACCGGATAGTTCAAGATCGCGTGAATTTTTAAACTGGTAAGACATAAGACGTGCAAAGGGTAAACTGTAGTTACTCATGATGCAATGCTGACCTATATGCAAATGACAATTCTGTCTATCCCGACTCCGAAACGCGAGTGAATTATCGCCGCCTGAACGAGATGGGACCTTTGTACGTTTAAATTTTTTTTCCCTCATTCTGGGCCCCCTCCCGCCAATCGGGCCCTAGGCACGTGCCTAGTTTGCCTTTGCGTTAATCCGGCTCTGGCACTGATATATCTTTGTCAGATGCACACAGATTTTTTTTTAAACTAAGACACGCTTATAAAGCTACTTAAATGCTATAATTGAACTAAGGCCTAATCCTGGCTTAATCTAAGCCCTGTTTGTGAAACCGAGCCTAAGAGTGCGCAATAGAACAATGCTTAAATTGCATTTGCATCTGTTGTCACATGTTCGTGTAGGAAGATCAGAAACAGTGTATTGATTTGTAGTGTTGTTATAATTATTAGTTGAGTTATCTGCTTAGTATAATTTCGTCTTTTTTTTTTTCATTTAGCAATGGCTTTTATCACCTACATTTTGCTGGCAGGAATGGCTTTAGGAATCCAGAAACGGTGAGTAATGGTGATTTATCAAAGGAGAATCACACTGATGTGTCATTTTATAGACATCCTGTTGGATTTGTATAACAATAATGAGTCAAATAGCACTGTGGCCTTATTAAATGGGATTCATTTCAGATGACATGTATATGATTTATAATTTGGTTATTTTTTCTACATGTTCAGATTCAGTCCAGAAGGTTCTGGGTTTGTGTGCAAGCACAGCTCTGGTGTGGATCATTATTGAAGTTCTGGTCATGTTGCTCAGTCTTTACTTGCTCACCGTTCACTCAGACCTCTCGACATTTGATTTGGTTGCCTACAGTGGATACAAATACGTGGGGTATGTTTCTGTTGGATATTTTATAGTATTCGAGCCTAGTTTGTAATTGGGTAATGTGTTTTTGTTATCTAAAATTAAACTATTTTTGTCTTTGTCTTTCAGGATGATTTTAACAGTGTTGTGTGGACTGCTCTTTGGCAGTGATGGCTACTTTCTTGCTCTTGCTTGGTCTTCTTGTGCCCTCATGTTTTTTATTGTAAGTTGTGTTTAGGAGTTTGTTTAAAAGTGGTGCTTACACATTTAAGGTTTTCATTCTTTATTTTTGCCCCCAGGTTCGTCTCTCTAAAAATGAAGATCCTTTCTTCAATCTCAGCAGACTCCATAGGTGCAGGAGGGAGTGTCAAGCCCCGCTTTCGCTTGTACATAACTGTGGCTTCTGCTGCCTTTCAGCCAATCATCATTTACTGGCTCACCGCTCATTTGGTCAGATGACCTACAGTATTTAATTCTATGAAGGAACTTATAAAATGACAATGCTGGACTGGGATGCCTTAAAACTTTGGCATTGTTATAAAAAAAAGTGACTTACCATGATTGTGTTTTTCACAGAGGATTTGTGTGGTCTGATCTTCAATATTGGCTTCATCTGCAGTTCAATTGTTGAAAATATCATTTAAAAGTTTTACAGGATTGTGTTTTGGGAAAATGACCATTTGACTGCTCTTGTGACTTTGCCATGCTGCTTTAGTGTCACAAAATCCAGACTTCTTTTTAAAGGAATAGTTCGCAAAAAAAATAAGATTTTGTCACCCTCCCCCTCATGTTTTTCCTAGAAACTATGGAAGTCAATGGGAGCTGTCGACTGTCTGGTTACAAACATTCTTTTCGAAGATCTTCTTGTGTTCAACAGGGGAGAGAAACTCATACAGGGTTGGAAAAACATTAGGGTGGTTAAATGACTATTTCATTGGGCGAACTATCCCTTTTAAGAGGCATGCTAATCTATCTGCCCTGTGATGTGATTCTTGTGTGATGTGCAATTGGTGAACACATGGTCAACTCAAGTGCCCTTCTTTTCTGGTTATCTGTGCATGAATAGCAGTGTTCCTCTTTATAGCTAAATAAAGTCCATAATTTAGGCCTTTGAGGTGTGTAGAACTGTTTTCACTTAAAATTTAAATACTTGACTTTTGCTGTGATAGATCATGCGCTGTACACTCTGGGGGCAAAATCCTGCTACCATATTAGAATTACAAAAGATGTGTTTCTATCGCATATATCAGAACCAACGGCAAACATCAAACCAAACGCGTTTTATTTCATCCAGCTGATTGTCTCTTTAAAGGAGGGGTCGCGCAGGAGGCGCGCCGGCTGCAAAGCGTCCTTCTGGTTTCCAAGGCAACGTGGAAAAGGACAGCGCAGACAGAACGGGATAGTGCGAGACATAACAGCTTTTTTGCAGATATTTAAACACTTTGACAGAAACTTTCAACTTATAAGAGAAAAGAATAGGAGATTGAATGCTCTAAATTCATTCCCGGTTGTTTAGGTAAGTTTTCACCCTTCTTTCGCTCTTTTGTCTTGACATAAAGCCTTCACGCGAGCATGAATGCTTGGGTAATTATTCTAAATGTAACTTAATATTCTTGCGCCATTTCCTCAGGTGTAACGTTATAGACCATGTGGCTTTGCTCTCTGTGTTAGGTGGAAGAATAGTCGAACTATTTTTTATCTCTGTTTCATAAAGCCTGTTCATATTTTGCATTAATTAACTGTGTTTGTTTAGCACCAGTTGAATGGTATGTTGTTTCTCGCTTGACTAACTTTCCTTGCTCAATGATTTACTCGCTTGTGTTCTCAGTACTGTATAAGAAATGATACTTCTCTGTGGAAGGTCAATGACTTTTACATTCTCCTTCCAGAGTTTAATACCTTCATTTTTGTTTACTTGTTTATTTAACAATTTCTAAATCGGTGTGCTTGTTTTGAGAAAGGACAAAAATGTTAAAGGACATGCTTGCACGTGTGTAGGCTACATCATATGCAGTGCATTAATATCAAGATGTCTGTGTGTTTCTACAGTTCAGCAGGTGAATGTGTGGACCTGTGTCTTGCTGCTGGGAAACAGATGGAGAGATACACACAAGCACTGCCACCCCATTCTCCTCTACATTCCCCCCAAAATCATTCAGAAGCTCTTTCTCTATCCCCTCTCTTCCACAGCCTGCCGCTGTTCTGCCTGCGTCCCTCCCTTCCTCCCCATCCCCTCAGGTATATGGAGGATCACAATGCCCCAGTCCCTCCACAGTATCTGACCAGGATGACCTGACCTGCCTCAGCTGGTTGCATCAAAGAGGGAACCTGTTGCCCTTGCAGCCCCTGCCCAGAATCACGACACTGCCTCAGACTTTCGAGCCCATTCCTGCCCAACAGCTGCCTCCCTCCCCTGCCAAACCCCCGTACTCTTTAGCAGTCTCATCTTCATGGCAATCGAAGACTCGCCTGAGAAGAGACTCCCTGTGAAAGGTATTTATGAGTGGATTGTCAACAACTTCCCCTACTATAGAGATGCTCCGGGTGGATGGAGGAACTCTGTCCGACACAACCTGTCCTTGAGCAAGAGCTTCCAACGAATACATAGAGACAAGAGTCAGGTGCGTCAGACCCCTTTACTTACTATCAGAATTTTCTGATCTCTTTTTGTATAGATTGCTTTATGTTTAATCAAATATTCCTGTATTGTTTTACAGTCTGTTGGAAAGGGCTCATTATGGCGTGTTTGTCCTGAATATCAGCCAGCTCTTCTGGAAGTTCTTAAGAAAACACATTATTGCCATTGCGCCAACAGCAACTTGTTGAACAAGCCTGTTTTGTAAGTTTGATTTGTTTTCTTTTAATACACCTCCTGTATGACGCATAATACTGAATTATCTGGCTTAATATGCGTGATGTCAGATGAACAAATGACAATATTATACTGATACAAGCATATCTGACCTCCATTCAAAACAGGTTGGAGGCGTCTGATAATGGGCAGAACATTTTGAGTGAGACCATGGAAATGTCAGGTCAGTCACAAGTTCACAACACAACTTTTCACTCTAATAGAAAGCTACTAACCACTTATTCTTGTAATCACAATTATTATAGTTTAACTTAGTTTAGCTTAGTGTCCAGTCATGCTAAATTGGTCTTTGGTCTTAGCTTGTCATACTAACAAATAATCAATTACAGCACAACAGACCAAAACACCTAGAATATCATCTATACACATTGACATTGATAAAATAAACGTTCTAAAAAGACTGTTTACAAGTCAATACACTACTGTTCAAACGCTGTATAAATGTTCTAAAAAATAAAGTAAAAACAGTTGTATTGTGAAACAGTTTTACAATTTAAAAGTTTTCTATTTGAATACATTTTTAAAATGTAGTTTATTCCTGTGATGGCAAAGCTGAATTTTCAGCATCATTACTCCAGTGTCTCCAGTGTCGCATGATCTTTCAGAAATCATTCTAATATGCTGATTTGCTGCTCAAGAAATATTTCTTATTATTTTTATTTATTTGTTTATTTGAAAAGGGACAATGTACACTAATCAACATTCAAACAAATGCACAAGCTAGCCACAGGCTAGTTTTCATCGGCAGTCCCCTTGCCAGATGTTACTAGGCATCCTAAAATAATCAATAATAACAATGCAATACAGTTCTATATACAATAAACAAAAAAGTAAAAAAAATAAGCTTTGTTAAAATCAGAAATAATCGAATAAACATGAAATATACAATAAAATGAAATGTTAACAGACTGAATACAATTATTGTTGGTGAATTGGACCCGCATCAATGTTGACAGTGTTGATTTTCAACAAGCCATTTCTTAACATTAATCTTAAATGAGTAATAGGATGTGGACTTATTATTATCATCAATGTTGAAAACAGTTCAGTTCAGGAAACTTACATTTGGTGAATAGACCGTTTAATAGCCTTTATTTGAAATGGAAATCTTTTGTAACAGTATAAATGCCTTTAATGTAAATTTTGATCAGTTTAAATGGTATTGTATGATATAGTGTTAGCTTCTCTCGCATGCACTGTTTTTGCTTGCTAGCCTTTATCCACTTTTCCCAGACATGGTATGTTTGTGAGCTGTTGTCTTGGTAACGGCCAGACATTACCCTAGCAACTTATAGCCACTGAAATAATGTCCGTCCTCTCTGTGTCAGGCTGGTTTACTACAGGGTCATTTAACTAAAGATGTCTTGCATAATAGACAGTTTACTCTTCATTTCCAAACATATTTGACCATATACTACTAATTAAATAATAACGCAACAGTACAGTAATTGGTATTTGTTAGTGTGGTTTTATTTTGTGTGAATGAAAGACATTTATTTAAAGGGATAGTTTACCCCAAAATGAAAATAATTAGAAATATGTTAAAAGCATGCTTGTTTTCAATATACTTTTAGAAAATATACTAAAGTACAATTATTTTAAAGTTGTATTGTGAAAATTGTCATTTACTCACCCTCAAATTGTTCCAAGCCTGTATGAGTTTTTCTTCTGTTGAACTCGAAAGAAGATATTTTGAAGAATGTTTGTTATCTCATTGACTTCCATAGTATTTTTTTTCTACTATGGCAGTCAATTGGCTTTATGCACAGCTGCACTACTTCCTGAACTTCAGCCAGCTCCTTGTTTTCTGTCTGCCATTATTGGGCAAATTGATTAATTCAGGTGTGCCTTACCTCAGTAGTCATGGCGACAAAAATCAGACACACCTGAATTAATCAAGTTTGCACAATAGCTTGTTTTCACGTGACGTCACGACACTGCGTTGCCATGGCGCGAAGATCAGATGGAGGGCAGGAAGTGAATTTCTATATTAGGAAGCACTATAACACACTCAAATGCCTATGTTTTGCGTCGTTTATGTTTGCTCAAATCGATCAAACCACAAAGATTTTTTTACTGTGTGCCAAAAGTTGTTGTTCATAAGGGGGGAAATACAAGAAATTGACAGAACAACACCGGTAAAAAATGCCTTGTAAACCTAATTTGCGTCTGCGGAGGAGCCGAATGGGAAAATGCCCGTGTGTTTGTACAGTGTGCAGTGATCACTTCGTCAAATGTGAGTTAATACATTATTTATGTGGCTTATAATTACATTATTCAGGTGTTTAAATACACTTATGTGGCTGTTTGTGTAACGTGCCAGTTTCTGAACTTTGTAAAGTCAAAGCATGTCTGTAAAGCCCTATTCGCACGGGATTAGTATTATCTGGTGACCTGTAGTAATTTGTAATAATTGTGGAGTTTGTCTGTTATCTTAATCCTGTGCGAATCGGCCATGTCTGTAATTTGTAAAGTAATAATTCCCCGCAAATTACCTACTATATTTCGCGAACACGAGGTCCTGTGATAATATTAGTCCCGTGCGAATCGACATCTCTGTGATTTGGCCGGATCATATATCATTTTTTCAAGGTTTTTGTTTCATCTGCACCTTTTTATCCATCTTTCGCGGATAATAGAGGCTGAGTTGGAGTGTTTTAATAGTATTTTGGGTGCGGGGTCATATCGCTAGTACAACTAACTCATACAATTTGCAGAAAGAGAAAGCTGAAAACCATAAGAGCAAAAACAAAAAGAACGATTAGATCACAGGCTTCGCTTATCCCTGTGTGAATGCGCCGCACGAAACTCAGATGTGGGTGGGTAATTTCAAATTCACATGTGGTCCCCAGGTAATACTAATCCCATGCGAATAGGGCTTTAGTTGCTATATCTCGCCTGCGATGGCAGGCAAATCTCTCAATTCAGTTGAAAATCGGTCCTCTTCATAACGTAAGGATCACGTCCAACATATGTTTCGATTTTCTGTTTATATATTTCTCTTGTAATAGCGTCTAAAGTAGTACAGTACGGATTTTCCTCCATCTCGTCCATTGCGCTCTTCACTCCTTGCCCTCCATCTGCAGTCTGCGCGTAAATACAATCACGTGACTGCAAACCACCTATAACGGCAGACAGGAAACAAGGAGCTGGCTGAAGTTCAGGAAGTAGTGCAGCTGGGCATAAAGCCAATTGCTTCCATCAACTGTCTAGTTACAAAAGTCTTCAAAATATCTTCTTTTGAGTTCAGCAGAAGAAAGAAACTCAAAAATCAGTCCTGTTCTGTATGGTACAATTCTCTTAATTCCATCACTTTCTCACTGTTCCTCAGATCTAGATTCTCTGTCTTCAAACCTGCCGTGCTCTTTGATGCAAGATCACGAGGAGCTGGTCCCCATGGAGTCTGTGGAGCTTACAGAGGTTGCTGGCGAGGATTCGGAGAAAGATCCATTGGCAGACAGTGGTTACATTGAGTTACATTATTATCAGTATCAGCAATATCAGTACCTGGTTCTTCCAGGAGACGCAGAGCTGGACCTGGAGACGGTTGAGATACTGCAGCTCGATGCAGAGGCTCAGGAGGCTGCAGGGTCACTGCTTGATCTCGCTGGAGGAAACCACTGAGAGGTTGCCTGTGTGCTATGTACAAGCATGGAGGGTTGTCAGGGAGATGGGCCACTGTGAAAACTCTAGGCTTGATGTACTATTGGCACTTTATAACTGCCTGAACATACATATTGCCTGAACATAAGCAATCCCAAATAATGTAGTGATTTGAAAAGTCATTTGTAGCGAATGACAACAGTACTGTCTGTGAGAGTATCCTTGGAATAAGTGTATTGCAGGTAACTTTGGTTGAAAAAAGCATCTGGAAAATGATGATCTGTCATTAAGAACAAAATATTTATCGTTTATTTTCATATTTGACAAGTTATGTGTGAAGCACTTCCATGCCATTGTTCATTAAGTTCCTCCTATTGAAATTCATCTAAAGATTTGTTGTATTCTAGGCTCAAATAAGGGGGATAACATTCTGATGTACTTTTTTTTTTTTTTTTTGGTGAAGAAAATTAGGTTTTTACTGTATGGAATCGTTCAAAATTATGAACATATTCAAGTATTATTGAGACAAACTGCCAGCTTTTAGTTTGGGTAGATGGAGAGATTAATATCTAACCCTTATTTCTTGTTGATTATTGTGATTAGTTTTCTGTGTAGTATGTTGCATGTTACATGTTTATTTTATTTTTTTAATTTAGCATGTTAAACAGGTTGACACTAAATGACACTCTGAACAGATGTTCTGAACACTCTGTTTTAATGTGCTACTCATTTAGCAATAAAGGACTGAAATATTATGATGAAAGCTTTGCCTGATTTAACCCTTGAAGTTATGTTTAGTTTCAATTAGCAAATTAGCAAAAATATATAATTTGAATACTTTAGAGAGTGAAACATTGAAGTTAACAACTTCTCGCATGGCTTAAGTTATGAACATTACTCATCTTAACCTTTAGATAATGGTTGGTCTGCAGTGGTCTCATCTGTTAATGTGGGTAATTGAGAGTAACAGATCTGAAAGTCGCTCTATTTAAGATGACCTACCAGTTTCAATGCTTAATTTAAAGGGTTAGATTCATCCAAAAATGAATATTAAGTCATTAATTACTCATGCTGTACCAACCCCGTAAGACCTTCGTTCATCTTCGGAACACAAATGAAGATATTTTTGATTAAATTTGAGAGGTGGATCACTGCTACATAGGCTCCTAAGGGATTGAAACTTGACGGCCCAGAAAGTCATAAAAAGTATTCTTGTCCCTTGATAAACTTATAGTTTAGCCACTGTTGTCACATGGAATATTTAAACATTTTCTTCAATGACTTTCTGGGCTGTCAAGTTTCAATCCCTCAGGAGCCTATGTAGGAGTGATCCACCTGTCAAATTTCACAAATATCTTCATTTGTGTTCCGAAGAGGAACGAAGGTCTTACGTGGTTGGTACAGCATGGGGTGAGTAATTAATGACTTAATTTTCATTTTTGGGTGAACTAACCCTTTAAGTCACAGCTTGAGCCAGTAAAAACTCTCCAGATGTGCTGCAAAAGTATGTAGGCTACAGTATGCATTCTGGGTAATAATCCTGAGGGTGGGTTGGATTTTCAATACACCTTGTATGTGTTGCTTATAAATGTAATGTAATGTAATACTAATGGATTGATGTACTGCCAAATGTATATGAAAAGCAGCAAAGTAAATACATGTAAATGTATAAATAGTTTTGTGATATAGAATCAGTTTGAAAGTGCTGGTATGTTCTATGTAAGTTCTGTGTCAATTTAGACATTTTTAATCATGAACATGTGATATAAAGATTACCTAACTGCATACCAGCTGTTGTGTAATTGTAGTGAGATTTCTTGTGTGGTTCAGGTTCTGGCTACAATATGACAGTTGCCATGCTAGTATGACTCATTGTGAAAAACAAACTTAAAGACACTCCCTAGATGTCTGGCAAAACTTTTTTGAAAGAAAAAAAATAATTAAGGATTGTTTCCATGTTGACACGAGCCAACGATTTTAAATGAATGACATAGCAGTAAAACAGGTCTGAATGTGCGTACAATGATATAATCATAAATGGTAATATTTAATAATTTTTTTAATAAAACCGAGTTTTAAATATTGTTTAATGCTCAGTAATCTTGATGTCCTCTGATTGGACGTAAAAACAAACCCCGCTTGTCAAGCGAGTTTTACTCTAGGTCCTCTTGGGTGTTGTAGTTCTTGTGTGGCCTGTTACAGTTGGAGTGTATGCTAATTTAGTACCGTAAAAACTACCTTTCCTGGCAACACACGCGGTGGGATGTTCTTTGACGGACAAAGTTGTGTTTATTAAAACTGGACGTTCATATTCTGGAACAGAACACGCGGAAGGTCTTCAGTGAAAAGCGAAGGACAAGGTACCGGAATTAATTGGTTGTTTTTAAAGTCATTAATATGTAAGCTAGTTCAAGACACTTTTAAGATGGCTGTTTCGTTCGTTTCTCAAATACGTTGTCGGTTTGGTTGAAAAACTCCTCAATGTTGGGGCGAGGCGACAGTAACCTGCTAGTTTAATGTCAGCTAGTTTTGATTTTATATTCCAATAATATCCATGTATCCTTTAAGATCTTACCACGTAAACAACTTCTGGTTCATATATGGAACATATTATATAAAGGATCTGGAATTCAGCCAGTCTGAACAAGAAGGAGGTGTCTGCACTGTTTCAGATTTAACGTTAACGTTACTCATAAATATGTAGTAAATTTATAAATATTTAGGACCCCGAAACCATTTTGAAGCAACACTGGTTGTTTTTATTATATTTGACAGAAGTTGTTTAGTTTCTTACTACTATATGCAAATTAAGCAGTACTGCAATTGTCTGTAATTATAACATATTCTTTTAATAGACTGTCAGGAATTTCTGACACTTTTTCAATCAGGTTTTTCAGCTCCACACCTCATGAACTGTTCCAGTTATGCATTTTATTCCTCAGGCGGTGTTGTTTCGCTTGTACACGTATTTGTGCACAAACTCATGCACCATATGCTAATAAAATTGTGAATAAGAGGTCTCCACAGCAGTGTTGATTGTAGTAGAGAAAGCAGTCAGAATGATTGAAACAATAAGTCACATTCAAGTCAGTGGAGAAGAGAGCATGCTTGAACCTTTTAACTGGCTTGCCACATCGCAATTTCCCAACAAACCCTGCCTTGCTGGCCAACAGGGCCTGTACTGTCTCAATAATGCCTTCCAGAAATGGATTTAATACACTCTATTTGACACGTCCAAGTAGATATTAACAGCTAGCTTTAAAGGTCAAAGCAAATAGTCATGCACTCAAATATGAACATGTGCCCTTATTTTATTGCTGATATATATTAATTGTCGCCTGGACAGAAAGCCTGTGATATAGGACAGAGGATGCGGGTTGAACCGGGGCCAGTCCAAATTGTGACAGTCAACAAGGAGGATCACTCCTTTGATCTGGATACAGACGCTCTCGGGCGAATTCTTTGGCGCCTGAGGTTCGAGATAAGGATGTTGTGGTGGTGTCTGTCGCTGGAGCCTTCCGAAAGGGAAAAGTTTCATTTTGGATTTCATGCTCCGATACATGTATAGGAAGGTACGAAAGAAAAACAATGCATTCCATCTTCAGATCTTTTTATGCTACACATTATTTAATATTAAGGCAAAAATCTGCCCGTTTAGGATGTTTTAGGATATTAGATCATTTGCTCCCTCTTGGTGTACTGCTCTTGAGCAGGTTCCTACAATATATTCACCTCTCCTTTTTTTGTCCCTTGCAGCCTGGTCAGGACTGGCTTGGGCAGGAAAATGAGCCACTGACAGGTTTCTCCTGGAGAGGAGGCTCTGAGCCAGAGACCATCGGCATCCATCTGTGGAGTGAAGTTTTCATTGTGAGGAAGATGGATGGTAGTGAGGTAACAAGCACCCAACAGCAGCCAATGCACTGTGGTCATGTGATCTTATTAAGAACGAAATACCAACTATTTATTCACTAATAATTGCATACACTATTCGTATTTATGCATGCATTTGAACTTCTCACAAAAAACGCTCTGCCTAATTTGACACATTTTTTTCACAACCTCATTCTAAATGTTGATGAATTTAAAATATTCGAAAAGAGCGACTGTGTGCCTGAGGCACATATATATATATATATATATATATATATATATATATACACACATACATATATATAAATACACACTACTGTATATAATAATGTATATAATACCTATATCTGTTTAGAATTTCATCTTAACGTGTTTATAAGGCCACCAAGTGTATATCTTTTAGTTGTTCCTACATTTTTTCATAGACTTAGAATACATTTTAGAATGAAAGCACAGATTTACGCACAGATTTGTGCGTACACATGCTTAGAAAATGAGTCCCAATGATTTTTATGATTGTGTTAATGTTTTTATCTTGAGTTCTTTCGCCTATTCAGAGGGAACACTAGTCAATTAGATTCATGAACTTGCAGTCAGTGAAAGATATATAATGCATTTAAATGTTGTTCCTATTTGTATCTTTATATTTAAATTGCACATTTTTGCACAACACAAACTTATAGCATGACCAGTGTAATCCAATTTTCTTTTGAATGATTCCAAGCTGTGTGTTTTTTTTTTATTAATCATTCAAAAATAATTCCACTCACTAAATCAGCTTGGGTAGTTACTGAATTTACATCTGAATGACTTATTTAACTGCAAACATTACTTTTGGTCATATCTGCATCATATCAAAATTGTAATTGTTGTGGTGTTAGGTTATATTTAAGGCTAGTGAGATCAGTGCTACTAACTGGTTCTTTATATGACAATGACTAAATTTGTTACTTTATGATTTTGTTGTAATAAATGGAACTTTTATAAATATAACCAATAGTAGTTGTTAGTTTGTTATTATTTGTTGCTTTCTCAAAGATACTTAAAATTATTGTGGAATTCTTGCATGTTTTATATATATGAGTTGAATAAAGATCTGAGATTGAAGAACTAAATGACTAGCATTAGTCCGTTTCTAGTAAGTTTTAAATCTAGTGGTTTTTGTTCAGTAATCTGCTCTTGCACAAGCCCTGAAATCAGATTCATAGAAAGTTTGCGGTAATTTCCTGTCAAGATTTTATCGTCTGGCTTAATGTCAAAACAGTTTGATCACTTCCGGTCACTTGCTCTTTTGAGTTTGGAGAACTTTGGTACAAAAATTAAGCATTTTGTTCTTCTCTGTAGGTTGCAGTGCTTTTAATGGACACACAAGGAGCGTTTGATTCTCAGTCCACAGTGAAAGATTGTGCCACCATCTTTGCACTCAGCACCATGACTAGTTCTATCCAGGTTTCCACAATGCATCTTAACAATTTTGCCACAAATGACTTGAAAGAAGAAGACTGGAAATGTGTCATAATTATAATTACTTTTTTTCTTCTAGATTTATAACCTGTCACAAAATATCCAGGAAGATGATCTACAGCAACTTCAGGTTAGTAAAGTCACAACTAGCCAACTGATTTGTCTTGCATTTTTGATTTGGAAAACGTTGTCTTTATTACACCACAGAGCAATTATTGGATTAAAAGCAGGGTTTCTGCGAGTCTTGAAAAGCTTTAAGTCATCCATACACAAATTAAGGTCTTAAATCAGAGCAGAAAGTCTTAAATTCATAAAGTCATGGCATTAAAGGTTGCATGCACTGCAAAATGAATATTTTCCAAAGTGTTTTTGTCCTGGTTTCCAATACAAATATCTAAAAACATCTTTAAATCAAGATACATTTACTAAATTGAGATGTAAATGTAAAAACTCTTGAAAAAAATAGTCATTTATTTAGAATTTAAATCTTTTGTAACTAGTGCTGTCAATCGATTTTAAAGGGGTCATATAATGCCATTTGATTCTTTAGGGTCTAAATGAAAATTTTCTAATATATTTTAATTAAAAATCCTCATTAGCATTGTAAGAAAACACAATTTTTATCTGGTCAAAAACAGCTGTTTTCAGCACACCATTTCAGTGCATATGCCTTTAAATTATAATGAGCTTCGCTCACTCCGCCCCTCTGTTCTGCGGACAATTCGACACAACGCACGTGGAGTGTTGCCTTGACAACAATTGAGGGTATATTTTTGAGAGAGAATGGCAGCGGAAGTCTCTGAGAACACATCTGTGCAACCGTATCAGTTTGAACCGTATCAGTCGACAATTAAGTTCGACAATTAAGGCTCAAACGGGACGTTTCTGAATGGTTAGTTAACGTAGTGTCATTTTGATCTATCTTTGTGTACTGACTGGGTAGAGAAACTTTGTGAGATGAATGAACGCTATGTGTTTACTGACGTACTCAGTTTGTAATAACACAATAACCATAACGCATTGTTCATTATAAACGTGGGATTATGAATTATATTGAGAACGTCGTACATAGAAAATATGGCATAATGTACCGTGAGCGTAAACAGCTCAATTTGAGGCAGGGGAAAACATATACGGAGATTAAAACAAAAACACTGGATAGATTTTTATCAGTATATGATGGTTGTGTACAGGTACTGCCAACACACATTTCAGTACAATCCACTTGAAAAAGTGCATGTACGATTATATGACCCTTTTTAAGACATTTAAGACTTCATTAAACTCATTTAACACTAACACTTTCGTAGATGCGCAACAAAAAAGGTGTTTTGGTATAATTTTGTGGGGTTTCCCGTTCAAGATTGTCTGAAACGGTTTTCTGTGCTCAAGAGTGTGTGTGTGTCACACAGACAGGAGATTCACAGACACGTGCCAGTTCTGCACTGCATTCTCTTTTGTGTCTTATCACACTAGCATGGTTTAAAAGCATTTGCATGAATAACAGCGTGATCCTGCTAGGCAAAGAATGATGGGAAAAAGCGGATGCTGTGTTAATTGCATTAAATATGTGTAATGCTTTAAATTAAAAGGCCCATCTGTTCTGATGCATCTCACATACCATACAATATATCACAGTCATTAGTTGGTGTTTTTTTGTTGTACATTGTTTTGGTTTTTTTATGGTCTTTCTAACTCTTATTATTACATTGTTTATGTAGCTGTTTACAGTAGTACGGCCGACTTGCAATGGACGAAATCTTTCTGAAGCCTTTTCAGGTATGAACACACCTTGCTGATACGGACATTGTAGTAATCTCTGTTAGTTTAAATGTGTTTGTGTCTGTGTACCTGTAGTGATGCATGCCTTCTGTGGTCATATTTGTATTTTAAATTTGTGGGGCTTTGTTGCTTGGCACTCATTTAACTTTGTGAGCAGAATAACCTCAGGACCTAAAAACACCTCTGGTGACACCGTGTTAAAATGATGGTATCATAAGGCAATATCATGGTATTCGAAATATTATATTGAATGATTATCATAATTATATCTCATTGTATTAATATCCGTATTAAGATAAAAATACAGTGGTAGTACTGTGGTACCTATCCACAGTTACTGCATTAATATGAAACCGTGGACAACAATTTCTTGAGAGCTCTCAGGGCCGTTGAATAACTTGAAACTTGAAACTGGTTATCAGTGCATCTAGATGGACATGTCTGCGCTTGTGTGTTTATTGCCTTCGTGCTTTATTGTGTTTCTTTCAATTCTGCACTGCTCTTTCTTGCCCACAGTCGCTTATGTTCTTGGTCAGAGACTGGAGTTTCCCATATGAGTATAAATTTGGGTTTGAGGGAGGAAGCAATTTCTTGGACAAACGTCTTCAAGTATGTGACTAAGAATGACTTAAGGTACACTATTTGTTCAGTTGTGTGTTTGTCTTTAGTGATCTCTCTTTTGTGTGTGTGTGGTGATGTGCAGGTGAAGCAGACTCAGCATGAGGAGCTTCAGACAGTGAGAGAACACATTTACTCCTGTTTCACCTCCATTTCCTGTTTTCTCTTACCACACCCTGGCCTGAAGGTGGCAACAAGCCCTGCATTCAAGGGACAGCTGTGTGGTATTAGACTTCATTCATGCTTTTACTACTTTTTTATTTTATTTTTGAAATATTAATTTATCGGCCATTATAACTGCTGATACCGATAATTTGGAAAATGCCTAATATCGGCCTGCCGATATATCGGTCTGGCTCTATAACAATGACATGCATTAAAAAGTTTGGGGTCGATAAGTTATTTTGTAATGCTTCAACACCAACCAACCATCAAAATACAGTAAAAAAAACATAATATTGTGAACTGAAGTATTATTAACATTTAAAATAACTGTTTTCTACTGCTATATATTTTGAAATGTAATTTATTCTTGTGATGTCAAAGCTGAATTTTCCACAATCATCACTCCAGTCTTCAGTGTCACATGATCCTTCAGAAATCATTCTAATATGCTGAACTTTTCATTCACTTTTGATCAGTTTAATCCATTCTTGCCAAATTAAAATATCAGGCATAAAAAATCTTTCTGACCCTAAACCATTGTAAAGTAGTGTATATTTGTCAACACTCCATTTACTGATATTTGTGTATCTCATTGTGTGTGTTACTGTGTTTCACTTGCATTTTCAGAGCCTCATTTTATACTGGCATGTTTGTTATTTGTTGTGTTTACATGTACTAACTCTCTTTAACAATCGCTCAATCTTTGATTCTTAGATGTGGCTCCAGAGTTTAAGGAACAGTTACGTGAACTCATTCCCAACCTGCTCAAGACTGACCAGCTGGCTGTGAAAGAGATCAATGGGAATAAGGTGACCTGCAGAGGCCTACTGGAATACTTCAAAGTGAGCACACAACTGGCTTATGAACATCTATATTTGGTTGAACAGCATTTTTCATGAGTTTTGTTTGTAATTTTTCAGGCATATATTAAGATATATCAGGGAGAAGACCTTCCACACCCTAAATCCATGCTAGAGGTAAGATCACATAGTTTTACTCATGTTTGGTATTTATTGGGTATTGCTTTATCACAAGACTTCTTGGTTTTGATGTAATGTGTTGACTCATTCAGGCCACAGCAGAGGCCAATAACCTTGCGGCGGTGGCATCAGCCAGAGACCAGTACTACAAGAATATGGAGAAGGTATGTTACCTTCTAGGTATGTTAAACTCTTGTTATGTGTAGAATAATTACAGTCCCTCCCAAAAGGTTAAAGCATAATACAACTGCTGAAGATTTTTATCCCGTGAAAATGATGAATCATTCATGTTCATTAACTTTTACCTCAGTATAAGATCTGAGTTTTGGATTTCCTGGATTTCCTTCTGAGAAATAATCAAATGTTTTAGGCTGACGTTCACACTGCAGGCTGAAACGACCTAATTCCGATTTTTTTGCCCCTATGCGACCTGTATCTGATTTTTTCATGACAGTCTGAACGACACAGATCCGATCTTTTCAAATGCGACCCAGGCCACTTGGGTATGTGGTCCAAATCCGATATGTATCCGATCTTTTGAAATGCGACTGCAATCTGAACGGCCAGGTCACATATATCCGACACGCACGTCATTGCACGCACCTGTAGCTCGCCAATACACGCCAACTCCTACGCATTTCTGCACTGTTATGGGCCGCCGCAGACGTGCCTCTTCCCGTGACAGAGTTGATCGGAGGTGCTCACAAACATAATCGAAGGTGGATCTGGTAATTCAGAAGTTACTGATGAATTCTGTATCAGTGAAGCCACTCGCATCAGTATCCCACCGCTCCTGGCTGCGACTCCGCACCCACACGCTTCTCTGTTTAATTTTCTTCTTAAAAAGAGAAGATTGTAAGTGTGCTGGCTCTGTTGTGAAAATAACTTTAATATTGCTAAACGAGCTCCACTGTAAGACATCCATTTAGCTACTTCCGCAAACAAGTGACGTCGTTGACCGTTGAGTACTCTTCTGCGCATGCGGGTCACTTCTGGGTCATTTCACGTTCACACAGGAGATCACAAAAGGTCGCATTTAATTGGAATGTGAACGGCCTTGCAAAAAATCGAATTTTTAAAAAAAAATTGGAATTGAGCATTAAGCCCTGCAGTGTGAACGTAGCCTTAAATAATAAGCCAGAGACAGGTAAATTGTCACTAGTCACTTTTATTGTGTTTTACTTGGTTAAGGCTCACTGTCATTCTCACAAATAGGGTAACATGGGGAAGAAGCCCCCTTAAGAACAATGTAGATTTACTTTAAAACTGTAACATTTTGGTTTAAGTTTAGCATGTTCGGGATGATGATGCATCGGTCAGTGTTATTATAGGAAACAAATAGAAACATTTGCTAACATATTTGAGAAACATTTCTCAAATAACAAATACCCCTTCCTGGGGTAAGAAGCCAGATAAACCTTTACAGAATGTATAAATGTCTTTTGATATAATTAGGGCCCAAGCCCTGAAAGGGCGCAGAGCCCTATTGTTTTCCTTCCGATTAATTTTTTTTTTTTTTTTTTTTTTTTTTCTTTTTTTTTCTAGCGACTATTCGGGCACTTTTGAGGCCCTTAACATGCTCGAAACTCTTGAAACTTTGCACACGGGGCAGAACCCGCGAAGCTGGTACCCGGGCGTGGCAGGGCGGCTCGTCAGCGCCCCTGGAATGGGGTCCGAACACCTGGTCCATAACTCAAACACACTTGCATGTAATAATATGAAACTCGGTACACATGTCGATAGCAGAATTTCATCTATACCTCGCGTTCTTACTTTTTACCCCAGCCCAACAGGAAGTTGGCTATTGAGGTTTTTTTGTAAAACACACGCAATGAACTTTTAAATACTCCTCGTAGAGCTCTGATCCAAATTCGACGAAACTCGGTCAGCGTGAAGTCAAGACATTGAGGATGAAAGTTTGTGTGGGGATTTTTGATATCTCGAACGGTTTGGCCGTGGCGAGGAAACGAAACTATGGCGAGAAACGTGAAACAGGAAGTGTGTCATAACTTCAGCATACATTAACTGATCTGGATGAAACTTCAGCAGTGCGTTCGCTGTAAGAGGACGATCACATGGATGTGACTATTGTGAGTCAAAGTTATAGCGCCACCAACTGGCAGCAGGAAGTGTGTCACTTTCAAAATGCTTTGAAATCACCCTCTTATTTTTACCCGATTTGCTTCAAACTTCATCTGTATAATGTACATACACGGCAGATGAAGACCTATGAATGGATTCTTGATATCTTTGAAACTGTTGCCGTGGCGACGCATCAAACTTTACCATTCTTTTAGGATGCATTCTTTTAGGGATTCGAACATTTGTCCATAAATCAAACACACGTGCATGGATTAATATGAAACTCGGTACACTCATAGATCACATCAGGCCAAACAACTTTCGTGCTCTAAGTTTTACGACAGTTCAAACGGAAGTCGGGAATTATGTTTTTTTTTTTAAATAATTGTCCTAGAAAAACATCAAATTACAACCCATGCTGTTACCAATCACCACCAAACTCGGTGTGCATGAAGTCAAGACATTGAGGATGCTATATTCCGGACGGATTTTTGATATCTCTGAACGGTTTGGCCGTGGCGGATTTTTTTGACTAAAAAAGGACACATATAGTGTGTTATAACTTGGTTAGTTTTACTGACAGTTACAAAACTTGCCGTGTATATTGTTCTATTCAAGCCAAACAACTTTCTAATTAACAATAATAAGCTCAAACCCACAGAAAGTCAGATATTGTAGTTTGAATATGATCATGCTCTTTCTAAACCTAGGCCTGTCACACAGTCTGTGTGTGTGTGTGTGTGTAGGGGGAGGGGGCTTAATCATTTCACTGTGTGTCTGGCCTGCTAAAGTAAATACATTTCTTAAGCCTGGTATTTTTTACATAAGTTTTTATTTTTATTTTTTTTATAAGTAAAGGCATATAACCTGTTTAATTGTAGTGCATTGACAATAGTTTTATATAATTAGTGTATTAATTAAATTAACTTGGTCCATAAATCAAAAAAGTAAGTAAATAAATCAAAAAGGAAGTGTGTTAAAACTTCTGCATACATTAACTGATCTTGATGAAACTTCAGCAGTGTGTTCGTTGTAAGAGGTCGATCACATAGATGTGAGTCAAATATATAGCGCCACCAACTGGCAGCAGAAAGTGTTTCACTTTCAAAATGCTTTGAAATCGCACTCTTACTTTTACCCGATTTGCTTCAAATGTAAACACACGCCAGATGAAGAGCTGTGAAAGCATTATTCAATATCTAAGATAATGTTGCCATAGCAACGCATCAAACTTTAACATTCCTTTTTTTTGATGATTTTGAGTCTCTTAGCGGCTTTTGGGGCCCTTAATGGGTTTGAAAACTCTTGAAACTTTGCACACAGGTCAGATCCCACAGCCATCAGAGCCGGGCTGAAGATGGTACCCGGGTGTGGCAAGGGGGCTAGACAGCGCCCCCTGGAACGGGGTCCAAAAACTTGGTCCATAAATCAAACACGCTTGCATGTAATAATATGAAACTCAGTACACATGTTGATCTCATCGTTTCATATATTCATATATTCTCCTCAAGCCGGACAACTTTCTAATTTACACTCATGAGCTAGGACCCACAGAAAGTCAGATATTTTGGTTTGAAAATGTTGAGTGTCTCTCTGAGCCTACACTTCTGTATGGCAAGCCCTTTTAACATTTAAAAGCTAAGTTTTGACTATTCGTAATTAACATTGTAGATATCAACAACGTCTTTCTAGTCGGTAATTACATTTTGGATAGTTTGTATTATCATTTAAGATATCTGTAACGTAATTGTGACTAGTCAAAACGACAGATAGAGTATGGCAAACCGTTTTAACATTTAATCATTTTAACCTACTAGTCTCTATTTTCATGCTACTAGTACTTATTTTTAGATACTAGTATCTATTCCATTAAGTACTAGTACTTATTCATTAGCTACTAGTGCTTATTCTTTAGATACTAGTGCCTTTTCTTTAGATACTAGTGTTTATTCTTTAGGTACTAGTACCTTTTTAAAGATACTAGTACTTATTCATTAGAAACTAGTCCTTATTTATTAGATACTAGTACTTATTCATTAGATGCTAGTCCTTATTCATTACATACCAATGCTTATTAATTAGTTACTAGTACTTATTCATTAGATACTAGTACCTATTAAATAGATACTAGTACTTATTCATTAGACACTAGTACTTATTTCAATGGTGACTAGTAACTATTCTTTTGTTACTAGTCACATTTTTTCCATTGACTTCTATGGTGATCTGTCATTCAGATATCAACTATTCAGTTCTGACTAGTATGTTAGTATGTATTCCAATTGTGGAATACATACTAGTATGTATTCCAAAGCAGGGGTTACGCTTTTGCACGTCGTGCAGAATAACCCTAAAGGCACCAAGGTGGCGGTGCCACCGGCTTTATATATATATATATATATATATATATATATATATATATATGTATATATTAGTGCTGTCAAACGATTAAAATATTTAATCGCGATTAATCGCATTAATGTCATAGTTAACTTGCGATTAATCGCACATTTTTATCTATTCTTAATGTCTTTTGATTTTTGTTTTTGTTACATTTTTTTCTCATTTTAATGCTCTTATCAACATGGAAAAGTGGATTGGCTTGTTTAGTGCAAATGTTTTTTTTTAATTATTATTATTGAAAATAACATTGGAATAGTGTTCAATTTCACTCTAACATATATAGCCTAAATAATCTCTCACACAATGCAACACTGTCCATCAATAAAAGGGTGAAAGAAATACTGACGAGGTCCTGATAGTGACGAGGGGTGGAGAATTTGCATCATCTGTGTTTGTGTGTGTGCTTGCTTGCTTGGCCATCATCAAGTGGTGTTTCAGGCTGGACGTGCTGCGATGATGATAGCTCAGTTCATAATGACAAAACATACAGATCGCTTTGGTCTTGTCAATGGGACAATTTGGCAACTTTTTAAAAGTAAACTTTACATTCAGAATCTCATTGGCATCCATTTCGGCGTCTCGCGCTCGTCATCCACTCAAAACATAACGTAACTATTTGGCCGGCTCGCAAGCTGAAACGAGTGTGTGCGGCACAAAACGTCCTCGTGCTGCGATCTGAAACCCATTCATGGCTTGCGCCGCGCGAGGACGTTTCGTTGCTTCTTCGACCAAAGCGCAAGCGGATCTAGCTAGACCGGAAACAAAACAACAGGCACGCCGCACACACTCGTTCGGGCTTGCGAGCCGGCTTTGAGTGGCATGACGAGCGCGAGACGCTGAATGGATCAGGACGCATGCCGCGTCCTGTTGCAAAAGTATGTGAAAAAACTACAAAGTTTGCTAGGACAAAAAGACCGTTAATCGCGCCGATAAAAAAATTAACGCCGTTAAAATGGGTTTGCGCTTAACGCCGTTAATAACGCGTTTAACTGACAGCTCTAATATATATATATATATATATATATATATATATATATATATATATAGCTGCGAGCAGCGATGAGGGCCAAAGCCGGCCGGTACTCGCCATCCCGGTGCCTTTAGGTAACTAAGGCACCGGGATTGCGGTGCCACCGGCTTGGGCCCGAATCGCTGCTCGCAGCTATATTTATTAATTATATTTATAGATGTTTTAAATTGTCATTAATGTAAAATACCAAATCAACTATTCTGTTTACCTACCCCACAAATCTAAAAACATGAATGTGTCCACAAATGTGACACAAAAACAACTTTGATATTCTACATAATATAATGATCAGTATTTTTCTAGAAACACAAAATTAGATGAATTAACCTCAAAACTGTTTTCAGCTGACTAAATATCATAAATGTTTACATTCAGATGAAATGGCAAATTAAAAAATTGCACAGCCATTTATCAAAAGGCATCCTACCGCATGTTACCCTGCAAACTTTCGCATTGGCATGTGGTGTTTGAACATAATATCCTTTTAAACTTTTATACAATGTCTTTTTTTTATATAAATTCCCTTTCACTGTTAGGTATGTGGTGGAGATCTGCCTTATGTGTCTCCTGACTCTTTGGAGGAAAAGCACCGCTTCTTCCTGCAGGCGGCCCTTCAGCTCTTCTCCAGCACTAAGAAGATGGGTGGGCGGGATTTCTGTCACCGATACAAGGAACAGTTGGAAACAGAGCTGATGGAGCAGTGGGAGTCCTTAAGAAAACACAATGAGGTAACGGCATTGTGAAAAAGAATCAAAAGAATTAATGTGAGAAAGATATTGAGAGGATTTTATTCATTTCTTTTTGTACTCTTGTTCCTTTCAGTCCAAGAATGTTTTCAGTGCTTTCCGGACACCTGCAGTGCTGTTTGTCCTGATCTGCCTCCTGTATGTGCTGTCAGGAATTTTGTTCTTCATTGGCCTGGAAACTATTTCCTTTGCATGTGACTGTGTAGTTGGCCTAGCCATGATTGCTATGCTGACCTGGGCCTGTATCCGGTACTCTGGCCAGTACAGAGAAGTAGGCACAGCCATAGACCAAGCTGCTGGAGTAATGCTAGAGCAGGTAAATATGTTCCTTTTAATAAATGTTTTTATTCAAAGGTGAAGCATGTAGTTTCTGCGACACTAGTGGCACCTAGCAAAATTACAAAAAATTAAGCATATTTTCAAACAACCTTGCAAATGCCCCTTTTGCACATCTTGTCTCCCCCAACTTTAACATCACCATCACAGCTTTTACGTGTGCTTGTGAAGGCATGTCTCAATAGGTAAAAATTGCTACATTCAACAAAAGGTCCAAATTATTAGCAGTATTTTTAGCTGTGTTGGTATGTGTCATGAGTAAGCAGTTAAGTTGTCTAATAACACTGTCTTGAGGGAACGTTAACGTCTCGCTTTTAATAAACCCTTGCAACGTATCTGGACAGGGTGCATTTATCATCTAAATAAACATTATATATGGTTACTAGGGCTGTCAAATGATTCATCACGATTAATCACATCCAAAATAAAAGTTTTAGTTTATATAATATACAGGGTTTCCGCGGGTCTTAAAAAGTCTAAAAAAGTCTAAAATTTCAAAATCACAATTTAAGGCCTTAAAAAGTCTTAAATTTGCTGAAGTATTGTGTTCTAGTTCTTAAATCTTTTTAAATGGGTCTTAATTTTCCTATGTCCATGTAAATCTCATTGAAATGATCCCACAGCACTTTGGAATGTTTTTTTTTATTATTTATATTACTTAGTTGTAGTTTACTTGTACTTAATTCGCTGTATTAAAACTACAAAATAGACCAACATGCAACAGCCAATCAGTTTTGAGGTTTTGTGTTATTGGCGGGTATCTCAGATACCACAGACAGACATAAAACAAATTTTATTCAGCTATGGGGAAGTGGAAGTTTAGCGATACTTGGATTGAAAAATCTGAATTTAGGATCTGATTTTGCTGATTTGGATTTTGCTTTTTGATCAGAGCCAACACTAATAGCGCGGAGGTGCTCTGGGTTCTCCACACGGCGACATGACACCAGTCCTACATTGTTTCAAACGATGTTTCCTTCAGTTGCGGGAAAGATAAAACGGCCTACATTACGCGCTTTGGAAAAGGGGATTTTATAAAAACAGAAACGGAACAAATTTCTAAAATCACTGTGACCGTTGTACTGATTTTCGCTGAATGTTCAGTTTGAATAAATTAAATTACTTTGCGAATAATTTTGAGACTCTGTTATGCGTATCCTTTGTACGTTTTTTTTTTTTAGTGATATAGGTCTTAAATTTCATTCATAATGACATCTTAAAAAGTCTTAAATTTGACTTTGTGAAACCTGCAGAAACCCTGAATATATGTGGGCATACTGTGTATAATTATTTTGTATATATATATAAATACACACACATGCATGCATATTTAAGAAAAAAATATTATTTATATATAAAATATTTATATATATATATATATAATATAAATTATATATAAATCTATATACAGTATATGCATTAAAATATTTCTTAAATATATACAAGCATGTGTGTGTATTTAGATTTTTAAAATAATTATACACAGTGCACCCACATACATTATGTAAACACAAACTTTTATTTTGGATGCGGTTAATCACGATTAATCATTTGACAGCCCTAATGGTTACATTTGTCTTAAAAGGTTAGTGCACTCAAAAATTAAAATCCTGTTATTAATGACTCACCATCATGTCGTTCCAAACCTTTAAGACCTTCGTTCATCTTCAGAAAACAAATGAAGATCATTTTTTTTTATGAAATCCAAGAGCTTTACTTTTTGGGTGAACTATCCCATTCATGATGAGTTCATGACCTGTTTAATCTTTGAAGGTCTTAATGCAGAAAAAAAAAAGCCTGCAACAGAAGCCACGCCCCTAACTCTCGCTATTGGTCAGTGTTGCCAGACGTACAAGTACAATAATTATCATATTTGTACATATTTGTAATTTCGACCTCTATATGATGGATGATCAATAATGAAAAATTATGTACCATAATTTCTAAATTGTGCGACACTTCAAATGATGGTCGTTGTAATCATAGGGCTTCTAAACACATTGATCTAGCTGTGGATTCTATGTCTGTCATGAGAAGAACGTGAATGCGGTGTTACGCATGTCAGATTGACAGATCTAAGCAGACCACTCTCAGTGTATGGTGCCTGGTAGGCTCAATATTTACATTTTTGGGGGAGATAAACCCATGAATGGCATACTAATAATAGTCCATGAACAATTATCTTGGTTAGGAGAATGTATTTAATAACACAGTCTCATCCCAAGACGTCATACAACGCTTTTGACCATACGTCAACATCCGCCATTTTCAGGGTACCCTTTAACGTCAGTTAGGTCTGGGGTAGGGTTAGGATTAGATAACTTCATCAAACCGACGTTAAAAGGTACCCTAAAACGGCGGATGGTCAAAAGCGTCAGTTGTATGACGTCTTGGGATGAGACTGCGCTGATTTTAACATAAAAATCCTGGTAACACTTTACAATAAGGTTCATTAGTTAACATTAATGTATTTACTAACATGAACTAACCATGAGCAATACATTTGTTACTGCATTTGTTCATCTTTGTTAATGTTAGTTCATGGAAATCCAGCTGTTCATTGTTTGTTCATGTTAGTTCACGGTGCATCAACTAATGTTAACAAGATTTTAATCAAGTATTAGTAAATGTTGAAAATAACATTAACAAAGATTAACAAATGCTGTATATGTGCTATTCATTATTAGTTCATATTACCTAATGTAGTTAACTAATGTTAACTAACGAACCTTATTGTAAAGTGTTACCAAAATCCTACATTCTTCACCTTAAAAATGTCCTTAATGTATAGAATGCTGATAGTTTTTTTCTCCATTTTTTTTCCAGGCCACAGATGTGTTAAACAAGACAAGAGGCCAGGTTCAGGTGGATGCACAACATAAGAAGACTAGATAGCTTCTTGTTCTGGCATCTTCAGTTTGATTGTAGTAAACTGCACAGATACGCGACCAATGATACCAAATATTGCAGATCTCCAAATATAGGACTTAAATCTCTCCTTATAATTCAGGTTGACTGATTTTTTTTGCAAGATGTCTTAAACCAGATTTTTAAATATCAACACAAATGAGAATATAAACCAAATATCACAAACCAGCAGATTTTCAGGGACATTTGTGTATTTAGCACAAGGGCTCTCTCCACAGAGCTGCATTGATACGTTTACAGTTGTTCATTCCTGTACAGCCAAATACATCCTTCATAGCAGATCAAGGTCGTGTAACTTTTGGATTGCACTTGCATTGCGCTCTGTTGGTTTGTTCTCTTTAGCCATGAATACCTTTGCACATGAACTGCCATTTTCATTAAGGCTTGAGCTTGATATGATGTTTAGTATTAAAAGTGTGAATACACTATTATCTGACCTTTGCTAGACCTGGTTTATAAGCTGTGTACCAAACTGTGGCCTTTCTGTGCATTCCATCTCTCCATCTTGTATACATACAATTATGAATTCTGTAATAAATCCTGTCAATAAGTTTGTTCTCATTGGGGTAACAAACATATTTTATTCCATTCCAATGGACTTCTTGAGAGCTCAATTGGTCCTGTACACCCTCTTTTAACTGCTGGCATGTTGGGTGTTCAAAACCATCCTGACATATGATTAAGTTGGAATGAAAGTATTGATAGAAAAGCCTATATTAATTTATAAAATGCCTTGAGGAAAGCTCAGTCATTGTGCACTATTATATTACCAATGTTATCAGGTTCATATTTGCATATCATATTAGTAAACACCTGATTTGATTCTGTTTTTTTTAGTGGTTTGAGCACTGTTGCGTCTTACTATCATTTTGTTTTCATTTTTGTCATGACATTCCTCTTGTACTGATTTGGCAGTGAAAGAGTATACCTGGATAATTCAGTTTCCAGATATGTGATAGTATGTGAAAGCAGATCTGTTTTGTTTTTTCAGATTTTTAAAGACAATGACAATATGTGTTTGCCCCCCAAGGCAAGTCTGTAATGTGTCTGTGGCATTGTTCTTTGATGCATTCCACCAAAGCCTCGTTTGTTGGGTTTTGAATGTGTCCTGTGATCTCTTCACATTTTCAATCGAGTGGACCTGCCTAAACTCACCTACCAGGGATCATTCTCTGTCCCTGTTTATACTTTTTACTGCTGCATACACTTTACATTATATATTTAACCCTAAAAATAAAAATGTTAGCATGCAATGCACTCGTGGGTCTTGTTTGTATTCAGATGGCGGCAGAAATGTCAAAAAGAGTAAACTTTTTCACACTAGGTGTCAGCATTGCTTCGAACTGTAAGAACATTTCAGTGAGGAACCGAAAGTATTCATTCATGCACACGTTTTGAACAGCCGTTGATTTGCAAGAGTCTACGAATGACCAAAATCCAAGTTAAATTTGAGCTATTAATACGTCGTTGGTTGATTGCAAATAGAAGATAATAAATTATATTCAGTGTTTGGTCAGCGAGGTATGTTCTTCCCTCTTTGTAGTTTCATTCTTTGCTGCTGTACACCGCTCCCTCTAGCGCGTGCTGTGTGAATTTTTTCTATGAAATGAAATGTCCTTGTTTCCTTATATGGCGATCGGAGTCGCGAGCCGCCTGATGTGCGCGGCTTTGGCTGAAGCGCGCTCACGACTGTCACCATTTGCTTCCTTATTTGGAAGCGAGTTAAGCGAACCTTAAAAGGGGGCAGAGACAAACACAAAGGGTTAGGCTCAGACCACAGCGTGCCCTACGAGCCACCAACGAATATTGCAACCGGTGTAGTATGTTTTCAGTGCAGAATTAATAGCACAACAGCGCTTTCCATCATGTCGCGTTACCAAAGGTAGAAAGCCACATCACAAGAATGTCCTCGCAAGTTCACAAGAACACATTTAAAAATAGTAATTAACTAAAAATGTTTGTTAAATTTTGAGATTTAATAATATTATTAGTATTATTGATGATTGAATTAAAAAATACTTATATGTTATGTGCGATTATGACACATTATGTGCTATTTTGTATTTATGTAATAATATATAACTGACATTTACATTAAAGTTGCACTTTTTAAGTGTGTAAAAAATGTACAACATTGTATAAACGCATTTCAACGGCCATACGCTTCTGCCCATGTACTACTGACAATAGTGAATATATTTTAATGTGTTCACGAGCATTTGTGTGGAGCCCAAAACTACAGTTCCCATAACACCTCAGTAAGCGCGTGACACGGATCCTCGCTCCCATCTGCCGCGCGGCCACGCGCAAAGGGCGCGCCCGAGCGTTGTGATCAAGTGTGAGAGCGAACGACTGCATCACAGCTCATTCAATTCCCATCCAGACGCCGACTAGCACAGAGAAACAACCATGGTATGTCTACATTTAAATAATAATTATGCGATTTACGCCTATTTCCAACGTGTTTGAAGAGTTTAATCTCGTAGGCTGTGGGCTTTATCGGGTGAATGAATAATCTGAGAATCAAATCTGTCAATTAACACCTCCGCCGACTATAGCTGCAGGCTACGTTAAGTGCCGTAAATTGTTAGAAAAACGCAAACTGGGTTTGCTCTTGTGGCAGTGTTCGTTGAGCAGTTGTATTAATATATGACGTTACAGTTAATCTCACAGTTCTCGATATTTTGGTTGTGCCATGGCCTTCAGCTATTCGGATGCGGTGAGATTGGCAAAAATGAGACCCAAAAACTACTGGCGCCATTTCCCCGCTCAGCTTCCTTTATTTCCGTGAGTCGAGGCCCAGGAAAGGCCTCGCTGCTTTTCGTTACACACTAACTACAGGCCCCATCTCTCCACACACCATTATATCGCACGGCGAAATTAAGATAGGATGTGTATAAATCAATGTCTGTAAACCGGTTTGTGTTTAACTGCGTTTTTTCATTTGTCAGATGAAGCGCTTTCTTGAGTCTGTCCTTTGTCTGAACACGGCCAGAAAACACCATCGCTCACATTTGCTGCACCAGAGAGACTGCGGACGTGTGTAAAAACGCAGATTATTCCCTTCTAAGGTCGAAGACCCGCGTGTTTATACTTCGCTTTTCGTCTTTGGAACGCGTTAATTTTGCGGATATTTGGAACGCATGCACGAACACCGCAACCGTGGCCCCACCCTAATTCTTGATGCACAGATGGTGGTGGTTTATTTCTTTGACCGAAAAAAGAAACCTCGACTAGGAACGTGTTATAGGTGGATTACAGCACGGGTTTATATGAAACATTATAAAATATATGCGCTGGGAGGAAGGAAGCCGAGTTTAAGAACCGTTAACACTTGTGCATATGCGTATCGTCAGGCAACGTGTGCACGACCAACTTACACTCTTCCTGGTTGGACGTAACTTTGGAGAATCGTAGGTTATCTGATGTTTTTATCTTTGTTTGACGCGTTTAATTTCCATAATGTAAATGCATTTCGCTTTATCGGCATTTTGTTTTTTACACATGACGTTTCTTGTCTGTGACGTGCAGTGCTTGTGAGTATTTGATTCAATTTGCTTTGCTTGCTTTATTATTTAAGCCGCTGCTGCGTCGCTTTCGCCAGCTTGTTTCTGTAGACCCGAAGATATACTTGTGAGATTGAGAGGAAATTGCGTTCGTGTCGCGTGTAGGCTGAAGGAAATGCCGGTTCCGGTGTGAGCAGTCTCGGTATTCTCGTCACCAGGACAATATACACGTCATAGGCCACAAACAAAATCAAAACCTCTTTCTGTGGGGCAAGTGATGACTTTAAAAAAATAATAAAAAAAAATTATATAATATATATGGTACATGTAAGGGCCCACTGTCATTTCCTGTATGTCATTTCTACTGTGGGTTTCACTTCTCAGTGAATGTAGATTTACCTGCTGCATTATTGCCCTTCTGCTTTAACTTTGGACTTGTGGACTATTTTATGACAGGTGAGCGTGTTTTCTCTTAAGATACTGGTCGAAGACCTAGCTTTTATCTTAAACTTTTGTGGATGATTCTAAGATAAATGTGTCAAAAGTATTTTTGATCCTGAACCAAGGATCACCACAACCATGGAAAGTATTTATACAATAGGCTAGTCATAAAAGACTGAAAGTCATGATTCATTTGTCAAAAGGTGTGGGAATCCTGATTATCCCTTGGGCCTTTTGATGCCCTATTTCTTTCATTATTTGTGATTTGTTAGGTAATGGGGCATGTTAATGCGTTCCTGACGTTCACACCTTAAGCAAACCCGGTTCCTCCCTTTAGACGTGCGTTTCCTGTAAGTGGGCCACTCAAACATCTCCCCGCAAGGCTCCTGTCCACCTTTTGACGTGCCCTAATGTTCTATTCAGAAGCTAGATCTGCTCTAGAGAACTAAATGTTCAGGTTACCGATTTCTTTGAGATGTTTTCTGTTGAATGTTTGGTTGTAGCAATGCTGCATTAGTCACTGATCCCTGTTTCTAATGGAAATCAGAGGACTTGAGTAGGTTCATGGGACTGGTGTGACTAAGGCCATTTTGATTTTTCACAGAAGAATCATTGTTTTGCAATCTAAAGCTGCACACCAGATTTGAATGACATGGCTCTTATAATATCTACGGCCAATTTTATACGCGTTTAATGGTCCTGCTTTAAATCCGATGATGCAGTATAAATTTCATCAGCTCTTATGAGGAAGTGCCCACCATCCCTCTGTTCAAATGTGTTGGAGGATGTCTGAAGTCGTGTGACCAGGAAAGAATGGTGCCTTGTTCAAACCACCCTTTTTCTTTGACTTGCTTTTTCTTTTGGGAGTAGAAACCACATTACTGCAATAATGTTTATTTTTCACCCAGAATGTCATTCTAGTTCTTTTGCTATTCTAGTCCTTGAAGTGTGTAGTCCCATGTCTGGGTTTTTTGGTTTTTAGTCACGTGCTGCAGAACCTGTAGGCCCAGTAGTTTGGTTTCAGCCAAATGAGGTCCAAGTATTCAGTTTTGTTAAAAGGGCAGCCCGTCTAACTAGATCAGACAAGACGGTTTGGTGCAAAACCCCATTCATTCACTTCTCATTTTGCACCCACACATTCATGCATCCTTGCTCATCAGCTCACTCACTTCCCTCTATTCAAACCCATGTGACCTTATCCAGTGTGTGTTTTGTGCTCTCGCAGGCCTCCGGAGTTACAGTGGAAGAGAATGTGTTGACGGTCTTCAATGATATGAAGGTTCGTAAGGCTCATAGCAATGAGGAAGAGAAGAGCAAGAGGAAGAAGGCTGTTCTTTTCTGCCTGAGTGAGGATAAGAAGAAAATCATTATGGAGGAGGGCCAGGAGATCCTGCAGGGGGATGAAGGAGATCCCTACCTTAAGTTTGTCAAGATGCTTCCTCCCAACGACTGTCGCTACGCTCTCTATGATGCCACATATGAGACTAAAGAGACCAAGAAAGAGGACCTGGTTTTCATTTTCTGGTAAGTCTGTGGATGTGCTTCATTTGAACCATGGGTTCCTAATCCTGTTTCTGTAGATCTGGCTTTCTGCAGAGTTCAGTTTCAGGCCTGTCTAACTTTTGTGTTGCTGAAGATCTTCATTTGCTGGTTCAGGTGTTTGTTTAGGGTTGAAGCAGAACTTTACAGGAAGGTAGATTTCCAGTAACAGGATTGGACACCTCTGATGTAGACTTGTCAAATGCTTGTATGAAACGGATGATCTGATCTCTTGTGTCGTCCCAGGGCCCCAGAGAGTGCCCCACTTAAAAGCAAGATGATCTACGCCAGCTCCAAGGATGCCATCAAGAAGAAGTTTACAGGTAATGCTGTCCATCAAAAAAAAAAAGATAAAGGAAAATAAACACAAGTAGAATTTTACAATATATAAATGAAAGGTGTTTCATGTACAATACAAATTATATTTAAATGCATAAGTTTTATGTATAATATGAACTATTTAAATTACACATGCACTTTTTTTAAAGATGTATTACAAATAATGTTGCATGTGTAGCTTAATTTATATTAGAAATAATTTAAATTGTTCATGCAATGTTTTGTTAATTAAAAATGTGTGTGTAAATGTAAGATCTGTAGCGTTGTTGTTCTTGTTTCACAGGTATCAAGCACGAGTGGCAAGTGAACGGTTTGGATGATATCAAGGACCGAAAGACCCTTGCCGAGAAGCTTGGGGGCTCATCAGTGGTGACTCTCGAGGGGAAGCCTCTGTCCGATTGAGGCTGACATTTCAGGGGTTGGCCGTTCATTCCGACATGGGTGGGGCAGGTGGGCCAGCACGACTGTTTGTGGGGCCACGGGGTGGGTTAATGTGGGTGGGGAGGGTCGGGCAGAAGTGACAGTTTCCAAACTCCACACCTGATGAAAGATGTAGGCTGTCATTCCAGTTCACACATACAATGAACAAAAACATTAAAGAGAAAAAAAAAGATCTTAAAAGACAAAAATGAAGGATGATGATTATAAAAACAAAGTAATATAACTGTAAATGTGTACTGGCAGGTTTTCGTTCTTTCTGAGTTCCATGGGATTGTTGAAAGAAAAGACTGAAACAGCAGCCGTTACAATTCAGCTATACAACATACTCTTCGTTCTTAAGATTTAGGTTTCTTGTTTTTGTTTTGCCAAACATATAGTTAAGTTTTTCTAAGTATGTGTGTTGACTAGGTTAAGTACAGAAATTCTCAAATCACAATGTTATTGGACCATTCTGGGAACAGTTTACCTGCCCCTTCCCCCTTTTGTTTTATTTTGAGCTCACATGTTTTATTGATTCCATCTGATTTAAATATTTCAAAATGTAATTCAAAACCATGGCACTGGTGTCAAGAAATTGTACACATTCCTTCTACCTGTAAAATCTGGGACCTAGTGGGTGAGCTGTCTGTTGATGAATTGGATTGAGTGGATTGATGGACACGTATGAAGTTTAGATGGGGAGCGATATATTTGGGCAGCCTGTGTACAGAGCTTTGATTGATATTGGTCAGTGGATGTTTTGTATCGTCTCCTTATCTCTAATAAAAAAAAAGCACTAAACAACTCTGCTGTTACAACTGGTTTTCTTCATATTTGGCAAATTATGTGTGAAGGCTGGCTTTTTTTGTGAATCAGTCTTGAGTTGATCTTTAATGTTGGTTTATACACTCACCGGCCACTTTATTAGGTACACCTGTCCAACTGCTCGTTAACACTTAATTTCTAAGCAGCCAATCACATGGCGGCAACTCAGTGCATTTAGGCATGTAGACATGGTCAAGACAATCTCCTGCAGTTCAAACCGAGCATCAGTATGGGGAAGAAAGGTGATTTGAGTGACTTTGAACGTGGCATGATTGTTGGTGCCAGAAGGGCTGGTCTGAGTATTTCAGAAACTGCTAATCTACTGGGATTTTCACGCACAACCATCTCTAGGGTTTACAGAGAATGGTCCGAAAAAGAAAAAACATCCAGTGAGCGGCAGTTCTGTGGGCGGAAATGCCTTGTTGATGCCAGAGGTCAGAGGAGAATGGCCAGACTGGTTCGAGCTGATAGAAGGGCAACAGTGACTCAAATAACCACCCGTTACAACCAAGGTGGGCAGAAGAGCATCTCTGAACGCACAGTACGTCGAACTTTGAGGCAGATGGGCTACAGCAGCAGAAGACCACACCGGGTGCCACTCCTTTCAGCTAAGAACAGGAAACTGAGGCTACAATTTGCACAAGCTCATCGAAATTGGACAATAGAAGATTGGAAAAACGTTGCCTGGTCTGATGAGTCTCGATTTCTGCTGCGACATTCGGATGGTAGGGTCAGAATTTGGCGTCTACAACATGAAAGCATGGATCCATCCTGCCTTGTATCAACGGTTCAGGCTGGTGGTGGTGGTGTCATGGTGTGGGGAATATTTTCTTGGCACTCTTTGGGCCCCTTGGTACCAATTGAGCATCGTTGCAACGCCACAGTCTACCTGAGTATTGTTGCTGACCATGTCCATCCCTTTATGACCACAATGTACCCAACTTCTGATGGCTACTTTCAGCAGGATAAAGCGCCATGTCATAAAGCTGGAATCATCTCAGACTGGTTTCTTGAACATGACAATGAGTTTGCTGTACTCAAATGGCCTCCACAGTCACCAGATCTCAATCCAATAGAGCATCTTTGGGATGTGGTGGAACTGGAGATTCGCATCATGGATGTGCAGCCGACAAATCTGCGGCAACTGTGTGATGCCATCATGTCAATATGGACCAAACTCCCTGAGGAATGCTTTCAGCACCTTGTTGAATCTATGCCACGAAGAATTGAGGCAGTTCTGAAGGCAAAAGGGGGTCCAACCCGTTACTAGCATGGGGTACCTATTAAAGTGGCCGGTGAGTGTATATGCGCTTACATTGTTTATTCTGCATTTATTGCTGTTATCAGTGTTCAGCATGATTTATGCACTTGATATGTGATGGTTGTAAAATTCATAAAGTTCAAATAGATCCAAACAGAGACTGATTGCTTAGTCATCCTCCCTACAGATTTGTTGGATGGCTTGTTTTTTAGTAATGTAGTTCAGAAGACTACAAGCCAATAATAAAATAGCTGATTATATTGAAACTACTATGATTGCAAATCCATCTTGTACGGTCATTCATTAGCATGACAACTGCATTGGATAGTATTAATAAACATGCAATCATTTCCTTAGGCTAATTGGTTGAATCTCTCTTTTTGAGAAATGGTAGCAGTGTTTCGTTGATATTTGTGCAGTAGGCTTGTCATGTTGACAGAATAAGATGCCACACAGAACAGAGATGCAGGTAGGATGAATGACGAAAAAGAAAAAGCATTCACTGTATGTGCTGCACGTCACATCTAGTGGGCCTATGTAGAATATAAATGTGGATGAAGCCGTTGTCAATAAACTTCCTGAGGATAGGTATCAGTTATAAACCCGTATTAAACGTTTATTTTATTACCACAGGGATTTCTGGGAACAATTTTGAATGACTTCAATGAATTAGTGATGCTTTTGTGAAGTGTGATGCACTAGTTTGTTCTTTAAAACATAGCTTACTGGACAATTTGTGCTATATTAAATCGCTGATCTCCTGCAATACTGTTGAATAATGTATTCGGACTGACTGACTGACCAAACCGCGAGGACTTACTGTTCAGCCATGTTGTGAAAGACAAGACTCAATGAAAGATTTACATGTCAACCATTGGAGGGCAGTAGAGATTCATTTCAAAACCTGAAACTGAAAAAATGAAACTTCCTACTTCCTGTGCTGAACTACAATCGTCTCTGTGTAACCCTATGTGTGCACCTCTGCCTTTCGTAGTCCTATTAGTAGCTGTTATTACAACACTGAACTCACATATTCTCTATGAAATATAAACTAACAATAAACAATACAAGCCAAAAAAGAGTAAACTGTAACTGCTGTTTAAAGGTTGCCAGTGGTTTCTGGCAGTATTTTTACGTTTTCCTCTTCTTACCACCAGATGGTATCAGTGTCACATTTTATATACTTTAATAATGGTCAGATTTGTTTTTCTTTTTTCATCAGACTTGAAAAATACAACACAGAATCACATCTACTAATATTACCATTTCTTTAGGAAATAAAAAGTTCTTTTTGAGAAATGACCTCTAAATTTGCAATGAAAAAAGCAAAAACAAGAGACATATTTTAGTTTATTAAAATAAAAAGCTTTTTAAAAATAAAACCATAATCAACATTTACCCCACAACCTTTCTCTTAGTTTGTGTTTGTTTGGTATTTATATTAATTCAACATAAAAGAATCAGAAAAATTATTTACAAACATGTAATGTTACTAATATGAACTCTTCATCTATCTTGAAGAGGAGTGAATTGTATTCATGGGTTACATATAAAGATGTGTGCATTAAAATAAACTAAGGATCTATGCTTTTAATTTCTATTAACTCTAAACACCCACACTACAGTCATCAATTTTGTTGTTGTAATGTTCAAGGATGGAAATTAAGGAATTTCCTCTACTTTAAGTCCTCAATTAAACTCAGTGTATGTTCATTGTAACACAAAACCCAAGGCATGAGATCAGAATAAAACCTCCATCCCAATTCTAGTTTCTAAAAGTGCAAACAACAGTTTAAAGCTTCTGTAATGTGAATCTGAACAAAGCAAGGCTGTGGAGAGAATCACTTAACCAGACAGCAAGATAGTGTTCGGGCCAGATCCGGCCAACATCTGGTACGTGTGGATTTCACATGTACCAGATGTGGGCCGGATGTGGGCCGAACACTATGTTGCTCTCTGGGAAGGGAGATCAAAGACTTGACAAGCTAAATCTATTGGTGTTGTCGACCTCAGAGTCTAAAGCTGAGTAACATTAGCAGTATAGCGAGCAAAAACTAAAGGTAGTGGTTAAATAAAGTTCCAGCTCAACCCATGTGAGTGATCAAAGACTGTGGGAAGCGATACTACCAGCCATGGACCTTCTTTCATCTCAGTATAGTAGCCACACCCGTAAAAGACTGTAAAGTGCAGGTTCCAAAATCAGGCACGTCATATTTTGTCCATGATTTGATACTGTCCCATTCCTCTGTGTCATGTCTTCAGTCCTGATTGCAGTCCACTTTATTTCCATGAACCCAGTAACAGATCTGAGCAAACTTCAGTGGAGTGAAGCGAACAGCCACGTTGTAGTCACGATTCTCTCCATTGATTTCCAGCCACTGGTGGCCCGAGAAGATCCCGATGACCTTGCGCTCCCAGCGCTCCAAGTCTTCGTCCCACACGCGTCCGTAAACACCAGAGCCACTCGCACCCGGACGGGCGTCACAGTGCTGGTAGATCAAATCGTCGGACTCATCCTCCACCGGACAAAAGCGGTACACCAGGTCCCCGGGCCGGTCACTGTCAAATCCAGAGAAGTGGATGCGTTTCCCAGCCAAATAGTCTGAGGTGGGTGCCACAGCCAGTCTGCATGAAAGGACGCCGGTGAGGCCAACGTAACTCTAGAAGTGCGTAGTCAAAGTCCATGCTGACCTCTTGAGGACCTTGAATCCAACCTTTAGGAACTCGGGTTCGTTTAACTCTCACCCAGCGCACCAAGGGTTTCTTCGAAGGAGCCTGACCCGGCCTTGTACCGTTAACAGACGGAGGGATCAGAAAGCCCACCCTGAGTTTCCTCGCACCTTTGACGTAATCTTTCCCATCATGCACACAGTGGGCTGCGGTCAGGACGTGCTGCTGGGACACCAGAACTCCAGTGCAGCCGGTAGAGATACGGACGGCTGTGGAGAACGGGTAGTCCAGAAGGAAGTGGTCACCGCGGATGTTAAAGCGCCCGTCTGAACCCGTAAATCTGCCGTTTTAGCCGTTTATGTCTGGGATCGGTTACTTTGGGCTGCCTGAAAGGAAGGTCAGTCTTGTTTTCGTCCAGGTCAACAGTGGTTAATGTTCGGGAGCCATCTGCATAAAGTGTTTTCAAAAGCTAGGTGCTCTTTATCCATCTCTTCTTCTTTGTGGTAGCAGCTCTCGTTGCAGTGAGTAGTGAGGTCCAGCTGAGCTTTGGCGCTGAACCGGGAGCGGGACAGCGGTAGGGTGGCATGAGGTATCAGCGAGGGGAGGTGGGCATGTGACTGATGTCGAGGTTCTCTCACTGAAACCGAGCTGGGCAAGAGGAGTAAGAACAGCAGGCCAACACAGCAAGGATGGGCCAGTCCCAGTGTGCGGTTAGGCACCATGACTAAGATATATGCAACCTAAAAGCAAACACAAATATATACAAGTATGAAATAAAACTCAATATGTTGTTAATTTCACAGATATAAGGTCAGAATTTGAAGCCAAAAAAATAAAAAAATAAAAATTGGCATCTTGGGTGCCATGAAGAACCTTTATCATCCATGGAAACAAAAGGTTCTTTAGAGTGGAATAATGTTCTTCAGATTATTACAATGTTCTAAAGGTTGGAGTGTCAACCCGATTCTCACGACCAAATCGTACGAATTCGACGCATGATTAAAAAGTGGCTGAATTCGTAACAGATTCATACGACCTCACTCATACGAATTAGTACGATTTTGCTAAATTGTACATATTTTACGAATTGGCCAATTCGTATGAATTCGTGACCTACCCCTTTACCCCGCCCCTAAACCTAACCATCACGTGGGTTTAGACAAATCGTACAAATTCTTACGAGTGAGGTCGTACGAATTAGACACTTTTAGGACTACTTTATGCATTGTATGAGTGAAGTCACTCACTTCATTTACAGTAATAAATCAGCTTTTTCAGAGTGCACTTAATGTTGTACAAATGTGTAAAATTAGCTAAATCAAATAAAAAGCTGACTTCACCTGTACGTTTATATAGGGAAAAAACTGAGCTACTAATTATTCCTTAGGTTTTGTCAAATACGTGCCTTGCCTATTCATTTTTCTGGTTGAAAATATTGTTTAAAAAAATCAATGCGGGACGCACATAATAGTCTATAGATATAGGTCTACAATACTTGATATTGTCCCTTTATACTAGGAGTCCCATCTGCTATATTCCTTATGGACACCCATGTGTGACACCTGAGGAATTCCCTGGACACAACCTGTTAACACCCCTTTGTCCCGAAAGCCCCTCATTTCTTCTTTTTTGTTGTCTTTCACATCATGAATGAATACCCAACGAACCCTGCTCACGCCTTGCGTTGTTGTTAAACTCAAGGAAAACAGACTGTGTTTACCTACCCTCACTTTCCCATCGCTCTGTACAAACCAACAACTACAATGCACTTGCGCAAATGCAAGCCATGAGATAGTAGCCTAAAGATCTACACAAACTGATGATTTTATAGTGGAAAAGTTGGTTAAATAAAATAGTTTTTTTTTTATTTTTTCTTTTTTCCTTTTCGCAGCTTGTAGAGGCATCCAGAATTAAAAAGGAATGTAATTGCGTGCTGCCAACAAGAGCTGCAGTGTTTGACCCGTGCGGCAGAGCTTTACGCACGCGTCTGAACGAGAAAATGACACAAAACAGCTTCGGAATTCGCGGAGGATACTTAACTTCAAGTTGTGTTAATAGGGATCAAGGCTTGTTTAAATCCAAATCATAGATTCGTCTGTAGGAAGTTTACCGGGGTATCCCATTCTCCAGGTTTACTCCCATCTCCACTGTGAAGTGCTGGAGCGCGTGACAGGTCCACCAAAAACATATAAAATCCTTTCAACCGCCAGCTTTTATTCAAAAACGGCTTCTTTTCAAGAGTCCTTATTTCAACAAAGCAGACAGCACACTTACTCTCTGCTGAATGGTGATTGCGGTAGTGCAAAACTGAGGTCGTCCGAAGCCCAATAACCGAGGCGCAATATTTCGCATCCCTGCGGGGTCCTAGTGCCGCCGTCACAGGGATAAAGAGGAAGATGGTGTGTCCTAAACCAACATCAATGTGTGAACAGTCTGATACGTGTTCAGTAGAGCACGTCATTCTCTCGTAATTCTCTGAATGTAATAACACAACCTGTCTGCTAAATGAGCATTTATTCTGGGCATGTCTTGGCACACATTAAAATATTTCTCCAGGTGTTATTAAGCTGTCTATCAAACATAGGTGACAGTCAAGGCAGGCATGTCTTAAGGTTATACATTCCTTCTCAGTCCAGTTAAATTGCACTGCATGTATGCCAGTACGAACACATGTAGGCTACATGTGTTTAGGTAATTCTTTTAGCATGTCTTGTTTATTGTAACCCCTTAAAAAGGTGTAACTAATCTTACCTGTTAGGGTTTAAAGGGGTTAAAATGACCGATTATTGTGGGTTGGTCTCATGGCAGGACACATTCCAGAAATATCTGGGTGTGTCTCGGTCATGATGGCGTCTTGACCCATAGTGCAAGCTTGAATATAACCTTCTGACCTTGATCTTTCTCAAGCACTCACACCACTTGCCCTAACCTGCACAAAACACTTTCGTTCTTCCTTTCTCTTCCTTCCTTCCTTCTTTCTTTGGTCAACAGATTTCCAGACTCAAACTTGCAAAAAACTAGGGACTTTAATGGCTAAAATACACAGCTTTAAACAGTCTCCGACACTGTGCGTGTGAATGTTAATTCAAGCAAATTGGGGGAAAACATTTCGAATTGCTTTTGTTGCTCAAGTGCATAGCAAAAAGCATATCGAATCATTTCACATTTGCTCGACTAAACTAGCCACACACTGTGCCAAAGTATGCAAGCCTGCAGCTTTAATATGGTAATTGTTAGATAATCTGTAAAATAAGAAATAAATTCACATTGTAGAATGCAGTTACAAATGTGAGATTGCAAGAAATAAAGGCACATTGGGACATGGTAGATACATTCACAACTGGTAAGTTTCAATCACTTACTTTTTACATTGAGGCTCCCATACTGAAGTTAATGTTACATCTGCTTCATTTCCAATACAAAAGATTTCCCCCACAATACCCCTGGGCTCGCTGTTCTCTCAAACTGCGGTTTTGCACTAGGTTAAGGAATGTTTGAAGTCTCGTAGGGGTTCTGGAAGCCTGTAAATGTCTTATACCATAACAAAACACTGTTCAGTGATGGTATCAGCACTACATTGAGTGTCACGGTGGGTGAGCGAGATTTGGTTGATGTGTGCTGGCACTGACACGCTGTTCTCATTGTCTGTTTCCTTCTCCCCTTTCTCCTGGTTTTCTTTTAGACACTTCCAGACATATATCTTATTTAACATCACAAGCCGCCAGAGACTGAAGTGGATATCATTCTAGCTGACAAGCCACTGATATTTGCTATGCTCTTTCACAGTTAGCGATAAGGGGTTAGGACATAGGAAATGCAGCCTAAAGCTCATTCACTCGACAGGAATCTGCTACCTTGGACAATCCCCAGATCTCTTTACAGTGGGACTCTTGTTCTTGACCTGTCCTGGTTTCATGCCTCGTGGAGGGAGGTGGAGCGGCCATGAGGAGGGGCCTTTGAAAGTGTGTCCATTCCTCCCAAGCTGATCTTTTATCACCTCCAGCTCCAGCTCCAGTCCTGTGCCTCTGTGGCCTTTTCTCTATTCACCAGGCGGTCTATTTTCAGAACAACTGATTCTTGTCTTCTCTTCTTTAGGTTTTTTAGACCACCGTAAAAGCCTATTCTCCAGCCACAACCAGATAATTTGCAGAGGCTTTGAAGTTCCTATTTAATGAAAAAGGGGAAATTCTTCCACCAAAGGAAGCAAAATAAGTACATGAAGAAGACACTGGGTTTCTTTCAATTCACAGACATACACAAGCTTAAAGCCACTGAAGCACAGATTTTGAGGCATGTATTGGTGCCACTGTGGACTGACATAGCTCAAAAGTCACTAAGCACAAATTAAAAGTGAAAGACTACATTCAAATGTTCTTGATAGTGTTCTATTTATTTCTATTCAGTGCAATACATACCAGTGAAGTCTAATTTTAAAGCATCTGACTCTTACTTAGTAAATCCAAAACATACAGCATGCCCTCTGAAGGTGATTTTTTTTTATTCAATAACTTCAGATTCACAAGCAAAAAAAAAAAAAAAACTTACATTCTGGTCCTTTTCAGTGAATGAATAACACAGCATGACCATGACATTTTGAGTTTATTTGTTCATGTTTAGAGTTAGTTTTTTTATCTGTTTTTCATGTCTGAGTTTCATTGTTAATCTTTTAGTTTGTTAATTAGTTCAGTTCTCCACCGTTCCCATACCATGTTCTCTGTTCAGGTGTGTCTTGTCAATTATCTTGCTTACTCCTTCATTTGCCAGTCTTTAGCCAGTTCCCGTTTCAGTCAGTCTTTTCCCAGACAGCAACATAGTGTCGCCCCAGATCCCGCCCACATCTGTGAGGAATCCAAAAGTACCAGATGTGGCCCGGTTCTTCGGCCGACACTGGGTTGTCTACCATTGTTGATCGTTTACACGTAATGAGGTTATGTGATATCTTTTTTCTCCTCTCTGTTCCCTGATCAATTAAAAACTGTTTGTACACTTCTGTGCTTCAGTACAGCCCCCTATCCGGATAGACCAGTGAAGTCTGATTTCCAAGCAAAGAATCTTTTAAGTGAATCACAAACACTGGAGTATCTGAATCATCATATGACTCCATAAACCTAGAACTGATATTGTTGTAAGGTCCCCTGACATGGGGTTATTTAATTATTTTATAATGTTTCCTGTCCTTGGCCAAGAAGACAAGAAGTTCAGAGAAACTCAAAATTTTTTTGTCACATACAGCAAACGTCTCAGCGGGCACCTGGACGTCAATTTGACATCAACAAATAGTCAAGATTTTGACCACCATGTATAACATGCATGAATATGCACATTTTCATTATATTTTGTAATTATTTCCTTGTGGTTGTAAAGACGCCAAACAAAGGTATCAATCTGACATGTTTTTTCTTGTCCCTACATCTCAGGTCAATATCATTGACATTAAATCGATGTTGATTTGATGTCAGGAAATAAAACGGCAATTTGATGTAAAATGTATATCAAAACAATGTCTGAAAAAGTATATTTATTACTCACTGTAAATATATGCGACTAATTTTCAACATCTAAAAGATCGATCTTAAAAATTGTAGGACTTTGTAGGTCTATGTATTTAGCATTTTTATTTAATTTAAATCCTAGCATGTTTAATTCAGTTCTTGATTAAAATGACAGTAGACACTATAATTGCATATACTATAAAAGGTAAATTTAATCTGACATTGAAGTTGATTTTTAAAATGATCATCATCGACTACAAATTGACTACAAAAAGACGTCACATCCTGGTCATATCGCGCGGAAAAGTAGAAAGAAAAAAATATTCCTCTTTCAACTCTTGGTAAGTAACCAGCTAGCATGCTATTGTTGTTATTATGTAAATACACCATCTTATACATAGGCTACTTAATCAGAATGGGTGTAATTTTCAGAATTATGTCGAATAATTCCACAGCCTTTACCTGAGCTAGTTAGCTAGCTGATTTAACCTGAGGTTATTAGCTTAACTGTAACGTTTACATTTTGGTATGATGGAAGAAGTGTCTTCCTGTCTGCCATCGTATGATTTTAAAAGTGTGTGTGTGTGCATGTGTGCGTGCGTGCGTGCGTGCGTGTGTGTGTGTGGAAAAATGTCGATTTTACTGGTTTTCTGAGGCCAAACCGACCGGCGACGATAACGTTATTTACTTTCGATTCGAATTTGTTCCTTTAAAAGTGGGTGTTTCAAGCTTTAGTCCGTTACATAGGCTAACGTTATGTTTTGTTTGTTAATTTTTGAGATGCGATCCGAGTCACAGAGACCATAAAACATTGGGAAACATTGCCAACTAACTTATATCTAACGTTATGCGAATAATCTTAAAAAATGCATGTTCTCGTAGTGGTAATAAAATATCAATATTATGACTAATTACAATGAGTGTAAAATTATATCCTAACCATGTGAAATGTTTTCAATTTTTTTTCCAGCGTACCAGCCCCAGATCTGTCACAGATTTCAATAAGAGGTAAGTTGAAATGGTAGTATCCATATAACGTTACTGTCCTATGACATTTTATGTATTCCTTTCCCAATGGAAGAGAAAAGTAAGTGTGTTCTTCTAAACAAAAAATAGCTGCTGCATTGAATTATTTTATTTTTTTAATGCACATTTTTTGTTTGTACAGAATATGATGTCATATTGCTCTCTTTGGTCTGACGTTCAGAGTTCCAAAATCAACTCCGATTCAACAGCTTAACAGATAGCTAACCAGCGAGGAAAAACGAAAACTCATGGTAGGTTACTATGAAAAAGTAAAACAAACATTTGCTAACAGATGTAATTATTACACATACAATATCTTATTCACATATTCTTGTACCTCATATACATTTCTGCATATTTGCTTAATTATTCCTTCAGACAGCTCCGATGTCAAATTGGTGCAGCTACCCTGCGGGAAAATGTCAACATTGTGATTAAAAGGTCAGTCTCTGAAGTTGTGTGGTTAATATCTTAAAATGTATTTAATACTCTTAAATGAATACGCCCAGATCTGCGGATTGAAGATGAAGAACACGCTGAATCTGATTATAACAAGACCGAAGCGAACACGAATTTGTGTGGTTTACACTTAATCACAAATATTTAGGGGGACGAGGCAGGACGAGGCAGAAGTTTAGGGGAATTTGATTATACTATTTCAGAATGCCCGTTGGGCAGGACTGTTATGCATTTTGGTACCCCTACTGAAAACACAATAGCCCGGGACGTCTGGCTAGCGATTTTGTGAGCCCTGACATTATTTCACATTTCTTCCTGTACAGCATGTATAACTTTGTTTATTCACTTTTTTTTTACAGAATGCTTGCAAATAGCCTCATGTCTATACTGAACATGGATGGGACTGGTGATAAGCTGCCTTTCAGAAGAATTGAACTTTATAAGGTCGCAATTGGTAATTATATTTTCTATTTGTGCACCTACACCACCTATAGCTCTATTCTCTACATGATTTTTATTTTGATCAGTATGTGCAAGATAAATGGCAATTGCTGTTACATTTTTCAGGTGCCATCCAGAAGTAACAACCCGGCATCACAGAAGCTTCCATTGGTAGCCTTACGGCCTACCATTTGTTCGCTGCACCGGACAGAAGAGGGGGCACTGGGCGCCGGAAGGTAGGAGCTGCCGCAAACAATGTAGATTAGGCCCAATTCCATTTCTCTGTTTTTACCCTTCCTCTTCATTTTACCCCTACACCGTGTCCTTCTGAAACAGGATGGAAAGATATAAGGGTAAAAATATTCTCCATTGAAAAAAAAGACACTAATCGCATACATAGGGAAAGAGCCTGGACAAATGTGATGTTTTGAAATCACTGCTCTCTGGCTTTATATACTAAATACTTAATAAATACTTTCTGGCTTTATATACTAAATACTTACTAAATACTTTATATACTCTCTATATACTGTAGAGTAGCCTACTACTGATGGGTACTAAGCATTTGTTATGTTAATGGACAGGCCCCATTTTAATGTTTGCTCTCTTGTTTTCTTGTTCCCTTTTACAGGCACTTGAGAGCCCTTGAGGTGTGAACCCATAGCGCCCCCACTGCATTACACTGCTCAAAAAATAAAATAAAAACATATCAGATCTCAAAGTATGTGTATGTTGTCAGTCATTGTACATTTAGGTTGGAATTGAGTGATGCTTAGCATTGAAATGATATCAAAATATGTCAATAATTTGATGTAAGTTTGACATCAATGTTTGATGTCAAATTTATGTTGAATTGATATCAAAGCTTGATGTTGAATGATATCAAAATAGCATTAAAATGACATCAACATCATGACATCTTGACGTCAAATAAATGTTGAATTGGCATCAAATGCATACAAAGCATGATCAAATAACATCAAAATGACATCGGCAGAGGTCAAAATCTTGACATCAAATTGACGTTGTCACTTTGACATCAAATTGACTTTCATTTTCGACCTATTTTGTGACGTAATTTTGACATCAGTGTTTGATGTCATTTTGATGTTAAATTGACATCAAATGCCCACTGGGTCACTATCGGCTAGCTGCCTGCCCCCTGAACACGCTGTAAAAAACGCGGTCTCTGTAGACACCACCATAGATATGGACACCACAGGCTCCACAAACGGCAACAAAAACAATCATGTCTCACCCGGACCACGAAACCTAACAAACAGTGTTCCAGCCAATCACTGGCAAGAAGTTGAGGGTGGGTCTGGGGGGTCAGTGCGCGTGCACATGAAGGGTGTGTGTGTGTGTGTGTGTGTGAAGGAGAGAGAAGCATCAGAGGGAAGTTTGAAAAATGGCCGACACACGACCGAAGAGACGACGTTCTGATGAACAAATGAAAAAGAAGAAGGAATCGGATAAAGAACGTGCGATGTTCCGAATTTACATCGGTAAAGCTTTTGAACGATGGCGAGAACTCCGGCGGCAGAAGGGCTTCCAGTCCGACATTCAGGTTGCTCTGTTTTTGCTGGACAGGTGGGTAACGTTAAATTATTATTTTTTTCTTCTAAATTGACGCTTATGTTCGCCAAACCCACACAATTCACGTTCACAATTATTTCAGGAAGCACGGAAGGGAGGGGGAGGAGATGAGATGCGGAGGAGGGTGGGTCTAGCTAGCCTCCGATTTGTTTGGAAATATTCCGAACGTCAACACCCAGGATCGCTTAGAGAACCTTTAAGGTAAGGCACATTATTCCCAATTATGTGTTGTGGCTGGGTTTGTTATAGGTCTGCTATTCTTCTGTAGCCGACGAGAAATTTAAACCTTGTTCAGATGAACTCAAACACAGCCTATTTATAGACTATTTGTGGATGGCTGTTTGCTGTTTGACTTATCAATTTGTTTCAATAAGGTGAATCCTGTATATAGTGCTTGCATACATTTGTAGCTGTTATGTATCTTTGGAAGTCCTTGAAATGAATGGGTTTCATAGTGCCGCATTTCGCGTTCTGTCTGAAAGGCGCTTAAATCCTCTGCACGCGCAAGTGCACGAACACTTGGGCTCCCCCAAAGGACACGGTATAGAGCTGGTAAGTCCCGCCCATCCGTAAAACTCCAAGTGGACCTCTGAGGTTGAAAAAGCGTCAATGCAAGTGAATGAGAGAAAATAATTATTTCCTGATCTCGTTTGAATTGTGCCATGAATGTAACATATGTTGTCTGTGAATTTTTTATATAATTTCTCATGTAACAAGTTTGACAGTTTATTGTATGATTCTTTGGCTAGCAGTTGTGGAATAGACATAACGAGAAAGACTACACGTCCCATATGTGACGTCGCCGCTTAACACATTTTCCCTCCACAAATCACGGTTTTCACCACGCTCAACTAGTTTGTCCTCTCCCTGAAAGAAGGCGGTGAAGTGCACCAAAGACACAGGCATGTTTAGCGGGATCCGTGTGCTAGTAGGGGTGATGTATATCAAACACGTCGAAAGAGTTGTAGTCCACAAAGTGCTCTCACACAAAGTCTGAACCGTCATGAAAATTCTACAAGCTAAATTGTAGCATTCTTTACACGAAACATTATATAAAAAATTCACAGACAACATATGTTACATTCATTGCAAAATTCAAACGGGATTAGAAAATAATTATTTTCTCTCATTCACTTGCACTGACGGTTTTTCAACCTGAGAGGTCCAGCGGGGTTAGCTGAAGGGGCGGGACTTACCAGCTCTATAGATCATTTTGCAAGATGTAAACAACACTGGTCCAGAAACACTTCCTGTTTCAGTTTATAACTGTTTTCTTTATTTCACATGTAAAGAAAACATCTTATAGATGTTTGTTTAACTTTTTGATTCAGTTTTATATGTTCTGTTGGTTGTATTTTATCCCAGCTTTTATGTAGTGTTAAAACTGAAACAGGAAGTCCTTCTGGACCAGTGTTGTTTACATCTTGAAAATGGTCTATAGTTCGAACACCCCATTGAAAACAAGATGGCCTATCTCAAGGGAATGTCCTTAATGAAGTAGAAATTGCAATGTTACAACTCAGTGTGGTCTTACCAAGGTTAACACGGCTCAGCTTTTATCAATGTCTGTGATTGCTGGCTGGTCTAGGCTTGTTTACAAATATCCTAGAAAATGGAGAAAAAAAGGAAAAAAAATTGTGCAGAGCTGCTCAGGGGAACTACTAAGCCTCTAAAAGTCCTCTTCCCTGCTCTTACCAGATCTCGCCTTAGGAGCCCTTTTAAGCGCTAGGAATCTTGAGGAATAGCTTTTATATTAACTGGGATTTTCGGTGTCACTTTTAGAGGAAATTCTAAGAAAACGTCATGACTCTGAGAATTTTCTTAGAATTTGGCCGCAAGGAGCCACTTTTTGCACAAAAAGTCTTTGGGGATACGGGCCCAGATATAACCATGCTGATTCGCGTGAGCAAAGTGCACACTTTTCTTTAAATCACCCAGCAAAATTGGATGCCTATTCTTAAAGTTTTTTAAAAGTCTTCGAAATTTTGAGTTTCTCTGATCTGGTCTAGAGACTTCATTTTTGCACTCAGTGTCTAAGTCCCATGGCCCTCTAACAGAATCCAGAGTTTCAAGAAGATTGGAGAAACTTTTTTTTGGCACACAAAAAAAAACGACAGTGGTACCCCTTATGTTTTTTTTTGTGCGAAAAAAAGTTTATCCAATCTTCTTGAAACTCTGGATTCCATAGAGGGCCATGGGACTTAGACCTGAGTGCAAAATGGAGGCTCTAGACCCTTCCAGAGCTGAGATATTGAGATATTTATGAGATATTTGTGACATACTGAGAATATTGAGCCATTATAAATATCTCAATATCTCAGCTCTGGAGGGTCTAGAGCCTTCATTTTTGCACTCAGGTCTAAGTCCCATGGCCCTCTATCAGAATCCAGTGTTTCAAGAAGATTGGAGAAACTTTTTTTTTCGCACAAAAAAAAAAAAAAAACGACAGTGGTACCCCTTATGTTTTGTTTTTTTTTGTGAAAAAAAAAGTTTCTTGAAACTCTGGATTCTGATAGAGGGCCATGGGACTTAGACCTGAGTGCAAAAATGGAGGCTCTAGACCCTTCCAGAGCTGAGATATTGAGATATTTATGAGATATTTGTGACATACTGAGAATATTGAGCCATTATAAATATCTCAGCTCTGGAAGGGTCTAGAGCCTTCATTTTTGCACTCAGGTCTAAGTCCCATGGCCCTCTATCAGAATCCAGAGTTTCAAGAAGATTGGCAGAAACGCTTTTTTTTCGCACAAAAAAAACGACAGTGGTACCCTTATGTTTTTTTTTTTTGTGCGAAAAAAAGATTCTTGAAACTCTGGATTCTGATAGAGGGCCATGGGACTTAGACCTGAGTGCAAAAATGGAGGCTCTAGACCCTTCCAGAGCTGAGATATTGAGATATTTATGAGATATTTGTGACATACTGAGATATTGAGCCATTATAAATATCTCAATATCTCAGCTCTGGAAGGGTCTAGAGCCTTAATTTTTGCACTCAGGTCTAAGTCCCATGGCCCTCTAACAGAATCCAGAGTTTCAAGAAGATTGGAGAAACTTTTTTTTCGCACACAAAAAAAAACGACAGTGGTACCCCTTATGTTTTTTTTTTGTGCGAAAAAAAAGTTTATCAATCTTCTGAAACTCTGGATTCTGATAGAGGGCCATGGGACTTAGACCTGAGTGCAAAAATGGAGGCTCTAGACCCTTCCAGAGCTGAGATATTGAGATATTTATGAGATATTTGTGACATACTGAGATATTGAGCCATTATAAATATCTCAATATCTCAGCTCTGGAAGGGTCTAGAGCCTTCATTTTTGCACTCAGGTCTAAGTCCCATGGCCCTCTATCAGAATCCAGTGTTTCAAGAAGATTGGAGAAACTTTTTTTTCGCACAAAAAAAAAAAAACGACAGTGGTACCCCTTATGTTTTGTTTTTTTGTGAAAAAAAAAGTTTCTTGAAACTCTGGATTCTGATAGAGGGCCATGGGACTTAGACCTGAGTGCAAAAATGGAGGCTCTAGACCCTTCCAGAGCTGAGATATTGAGATATTTATGAGATATTTGTGACATACTGAGATATTGAGCCATTATAAATATCTCAATATCTCAGCTCTGGAAGGGTCTAGAGCCTTCATTTTTGCACTCAGGTCTAAGTCCCATGGCCCTCTATCAGAATCCAGAGTTTCAAGAAGATTGGAGAAACTTTTTTTCGCACAAAAAAAAAAAAACGACAGTGGTACCCCTTATGTTTTTTTTTTGTGCGAAAAAAAGTTTCTTGAAACTCTGGATTCTGATAGAGGGCCATGGGACTTAGACCTGAGTGCAAAATGGAGGCTCTAGACCCTTCCAGAGCTGAGATATTGAGATATTTATGAGATATTTGTGACATACTGAGATATTGAGCCATTATAAATATCTCAATATCTCAGCTCTGGAAGGGTCTAGAGCCTTCATTTTTGCACTCAGGTCTAAGTCCCATGGCCCTCTATCAGAATCCAGAGTTTCAAGAAGATTGGAGAAACTTTTTTTTCGCACAAAAAAAAACGACAGTGGTACCCCTTATGTTTTTTTTTTGTGCGAAAAAAAAATTTCTTGAAACTCTGGATTCTGATAGAGGGCCATGGGACTTAGACCTGAGTGCAAAAATGGAGGCTCTAGACCCTTCCAGAGCTGAGATATTGAGATATTTATGAGATATTTGTGACATACTGAGATATTGAGCCATTATAAATATCTCAATATCTCAGCTCTGGAAGGGTCTAGAGCCTTCATTTTTGCACTCAGGTCTAAGTCCCATGGCCCTCTATCAGAATCCAGAGTTTCAAGAAGATTGGAGAAACTTTTTTTTCGCACAAAAAAAAAAACGACAGTGGTACCCCTTATGTTTTTTTTTTGTGCGAAAAAAAAATTCTTGAAACTCTGGATTCTGATAGAGGGCCATGGGACTTAGACCTGAGTGCAAAAATGGAGGATCTAGACCCTTCCAGAGCTGAGATATTGAGATATTTATGAGATATTTGTGACATACTGAGATATTGAGCCATTATAAATATCTCAATATCTCAGCTCTGGAAGGGTCTAGAGCCTTCATTTTTGCACTCAGGTCTAAGTCCCATGGCCCTCTATCAGAATCCAGAGTTTCAAGAAGATTGGAGAAACTTTTTTTTTCGCACAAAAAAAAAAAACGACAGTGGTACCCCTTATGTTTTTTTTTTTTGTGTGAAAAAAAAGTTTCTTGAAACTCTGGATTCTAATAGAGGGCCATGGGACTTAGACCTGAGTGCAAAAATGGAGGCTCTAGACCCTTCCAGAGCTGAGATATTGAGATATTTATGAGATATTTGTGACATACTGAGATATTGAGCCCTTATAAATATCTCAATATCTCAGCTCTGGAAGGGTCTAGAGCCTTCATTTTTGCACTCAGGTCTACGTCCCATGGCCCTCTATCAGAATCCAGAGTTTCAGAAGATAGAATTTTGCCGAGAAAAAGACAGTGGTTTATTTTTTGTGCGAAAAAAAATTTCTTGAAACTCTGGATTCTGATAGAGGGCCATGGGACTTAGACCTGAGTGCAAAAATGGAGGCTCTAGACCCTTCCAGAGCTGAGATATTGAGATATTTATGAGATATTTGTGACATACTGAGATATTGAGCCATTATAAATATCTCAATATCTCAGCTCTGGAAGGGTCTAGAGCCTTCATTTTTGCACTCAGGTCTAAGTCCCATGGCCCTCTATCAGAATCCAGAGTTTCAAGAAGATTGGAGAAACTTTTTTTTTCGCACAAAAAAAAAACGACAGTGGTACCCCTTATGTTTTTTTTTTTGTGCGAAAAAAAAATTTCTTGAAACTCTGGATTCTGATAGAGGGCCATGGGACTTAGACCTGAGTGCAAAAATGGAGGATCTAGACCCTTCCAGAGCTGAGATATTGAGATATTTATGAGATATTTGTGACATACTGAGATATTGAGCCATTATAAATATCTCAATATCTCAGCTCTGGAAGGGTCTAGAGCCTTCATTTTTGCACTCAGGTCTAAGTCCCATGGCCCTCTATCAGAATCCAGAGTTTCAAGAAGATTGGAGAAACTTTTTTTTTCCGCACAAAAAAACAACAACAGTGGTACCCCTTATGTTTTTTTTTTTGTGCGAAAAAAAATTTCTTGAAACTCTGGATTCTGATAGAGGGCCATGGGACTTAGACCTGAGTGCAAAATGGAGGCTCTAGACCCTTCCAGAGCTGAGATATTGAGATATTTATGAGATATTTGTGACATACTGAGATATTGAGCCATTATAAATATTCTCAATATCTCAGCTCTGGGAGGGTCTAGAGCCTTCATTTTTGCACTCAGGTCTAAGTCCCATGGCCCTCTATCAGAATCCAGAGTTTCAAGAAGATTGGAGAAACTTTTTTTCGCACAAAAAAAAAAAAAAACGACAGTGGTACCCCTTATGTTTTTTTTTTTTGTGTGAAAAAAAAGTTTCTTGAAACTCTGGATTCTGATAGAGGGCCATGGGACTTAGACCTGAGTGCAAAAATGGAGGCTCTAGACCCTTCCAGAGCTGAGATATTGAGATATTTATGAGATATTTGTGACATACTGAGATATTGAGCCATTATAAATATCTCAATATCTCAGCTCTGGAAGGGTCTAGAGCCTTCATTTTGCAGCTCAGGTCTAAGTCCCATGGCCCTCTATCAGAATCCAGAGTTTCAGAGAGATTGGAGAAACGTTTTTTTTTCGCACAAAAAAAACGTACAGTGGTACCCCTTATGTTTTTTTTTTGTGCGAAAAAATAATTTCTTGAAACTCTGGATTCTGATAGAGGGCCATGAGACTTAGACCTGAGTGCAAAAATGGAGGCTCTAGACCCTTCCAAAGCTGAGATATTGAGATATTTATGAGATATTTGTGACCTACTGAGATATTAAGCCATTATAAATATCTCAATATCTCAGCTCTGGAAGGGTCTAGAGCCTTCATTTTTGCAGCTCAGGTCTAAGTCCCATGGCCCTCTATCAGAATCCAGAGTTTCAAGAAGATTGGAGAAACTTTTTTTTTTTCGCACAAAAAAAAAAAACGACCGTGGTACCCCTTATGTTTTTTTTTTGTGTGAAAAAACAGTTTTCTTGAAACTCTGGATTCTGATAGAGGGCCATGGGACTTAGACCTGAGTGCAAAAATGGAGGCTCTAGACCCTTCCAGAGCTGAGATATTGAGATATTTATGAGATATTTGTGACATACTGAGATATTGAGCCATTATAAATATCTCAATATCTCAGCTCTGGAAGGGTCTAGAGCCTTCATTTTTGCACTCAGGTCTACAGTCCCATGGCCCTCTATCAGAATCCAGAGATTTCGCACAAGAAAGATTGGTAGAAAGCTTTTTTTTTTGTGCGAAAAAAAAGTTTCTTGAAACTCTGGATTCTGATAGAGGGCCATGGGACTTAGACCTGAGTGCAAAATGTAGGTCACCCTTCCAAGCTGAGATATTGAGATATTTATGAGATATTTGTGACATACAGCAATACGTAACTGAACCAAAGACATA